>VXBT01013257.1:0-50438 GCA_013400235.1 Oriolus oriolus
CGCCCCGCCAGCTCGTGGCTGTTTCGGAACGATGCTAACCTGGTTTACCTGCCGTGCTGTTTTCATAAGACTGTTGGCTCGCTGGTTCCTTTTTCTTTTCTTTTCTTTTTTTTTTTGTTTTTTTTTTCTCTCCCTTTTTTTTTCTTTTTTCTTTTTTTGTTCATGGCAATCATGACGATTCGGGGCAGTTTGTAGGAACGGGGAGGTGGGAAAGGGAAAGTTTTAGCTGAACACCAGGCTCTCGCTGTCAGAAGTTCAGGGAAAGCAATAGCAAATTCATCTCCAGGTTGGCTGGTAGCAGTTTGTCCCAGACAGACAACGGGCCATGGAGCCCAGTAGTAGGTAAAACGCACCCAAGTGATCTCTGTGGCAATGTCTTTCATGAAATAACCTGCTCGTGGTGTATTAAACACAATGGAAGAATAGTACAGGTATGACTGAACTGATTTCTGACTGAACTGTATGTACGGTTATTTTTACAACGTTTCCTTGGAACTGACAATGTATTGTGTTCCCCAAAGCTGTAACAACAGGTTTTCAGTTTTGCTAGACGTACGAGAGACAGGCAGATCCCGTGTCGCAGACATTTCGGTTATTGTATTGGGTACGACAGACAATGGGAACCAAAATACACAACCGTGAGGAAAATGGCAATTGGATGGTATCGTTAGGGGAAGGAAACAAGTGAGAGAAAAGACTAGTAATCATACTTAATCCCTTGTCATTATTAAAATTATAGTGTTGCTGGTTCGACACACATCTCAGATGCGTCTGAAGGTGTCGAGGATGATGGATTTAGTACAGAGAAGTAGTGTGTGGCAGGTGACACCAAGATTTGTAGTCACAGAAATCAGCAACTAAGTGAGAAATTGCAACTTCCCTCTGTGTGTGTGTGTGTGTGTATGCCTGTGCATGTTTGCATAGCGGTTTATTCCCTTGCTCATTGCTTGCAGGAGCTCTCTCCAAGAAGAGATGGGATAAGGGATTCCAGGGAAAAAGCAACACTTAGAGCCTATTTATTTGTTCTGTGTTAAATAAATTGAGATAATAGTGTTGGTACTGACACTGCCATGGGACAAAAGCAACATTTGGGGGTTAACTGACATTTGGCTGATAGGCATTAACTCTTTCCTAACCAGCCTCCTCAAAACAACTAATTCATTCTTTCTTGCAAGAGTGCACTGTCCTTGCTGAAAGTTTAATTTGTAGCTCTGCATCCTTTTAGCTCTTTTTTTGTGAACGGTGACCCAGCATCACTAACACAAAAACCAGGATGGACTTCCCAGGGGATAGAACCTAGACTGGGTTTTCAGCTCTTGTTTTTCTCAATAGTATGCCTTTGTTGGTTTTGTAGCAAGTTTGCAACAAGGATAGTTATGCCCTGGTCTGTTAATGCTGAGTACAGCCTGAAAGAGACTCCCTGAACCAGAGGAGTGGAGAATGCCCCCCACACGACACAGCACTGAGAGTGCCTTTGTGTGCCTGGTTCCCTCATTAGGCTTGCAAACCAGGGTGCTGCTGGGATTTAATGTTTGTGATAAATGATAGGTTCTGATGGCTTATCGATTTGTGCAGAAAGTGAGCTATCTCTGGAAGAAACGAATTTGTACGTTATCAGATCTTCCTATGGGTTTGTGTGCATATCTGAGCACATTTCCAGAACTTCCTTGCTCCTGACAAAGGTGTTTGGTAGTGTTAAAAACTTTTCAGGCATGCTATGAGAATGCCTCCCGTTAAAATTGTTTAACCACTGTGACTAGTAAAACCCATGTTTTAATTAGCCACTTGTGTGCTCTTATAACCACCTGCCTTCAGTTCTTTTCTTCATTCTCTCTTTCCCCCACTTGCTCTCTCCTGTTTGTGCTCCATCAGATATGTAAACACAAAAGCTCCTCTGCTGCTGTACTGTGACTCGAAAGAAACAGGTTTCTTTTTCCAGCTGTCAGTAAGGCATCACTTCTCTGCAGGTCATGGCCCATCACAAAGTTTTGTCACGGGATGTGGCTAATTTCTTTACAGAAATGTGGTTTGTCAGTAGGAGAGGAAGAATAACTTACTTATATGGTTGTTTTCCATATGTCTTCTTTCTTGATGAAAAATTTATTTTAACTAATAAAGTGACAGAAGGGCTGCCTACAGCACAAGTGCAGCAGCAGTGCTTTGGCTGTACAGCCACCACCTGGAAGGGTGTCAGAGGGTGACAGGGCCTACATGAGGGCACTGTGGCAGCAGTGTTGGTGTTGGGGGTGGGCAAGGGCAGCCTCCCTGCAGAGTGACTCACTTGGCCTGTGCTCCTGGGGAATCCACCACTCTGCGTGGATGATCCCCTGGCACCTCAGTAGGCACGCTCCCATGGAAATGCGTCAAGGATCGAGGGGCTCACATTCCACTACACACTTGTAAGATTCATAAATTGTGCTCACCAGTGGCTGCAAATTGCAGGGTGATTTACGGCAGGGGGTGGAGCCATGTTTAAAAACAAATGAAAAATTAGAAAAATACCAATAAACCGTAAACTGGCTGATCCCACAGAAACCATTTCTCTTTTTCCTTTAAATCTCTTCTACTGGTGCAATGAAGGCATAGGATATAACTCTCAAAGATAGTACATGGAGTTGAACACAGATTCACATGAATGCTTTCCAGTCCCTGACCCTTGCATTTTTAATGGAACGCTTCTCACCCAGCTTTTTTTTTAAAACACTTGAATTATTTTTTCCTACTTTTCTTGTACTATTTTCACATTAAAAGTGTCCCAATGCTCTAGTATTTTTCATAGAATGTTATTATTACTAGGAAATTTTATGTACGGCACTAATAAATCTATAAAAATCAGATTGACGTCACGTTGCATGCTGCCTACTTGTGTATGTATATTCTGTGTTCATTCAGATTTACAGTCGGTTTAAAGAGACATAATCTTTATTTACCCATAGAGACTACTTATTTTCCTCTGATTGGTGTACATGCCTGTAACTTCTGCTGCAGGTTATGAAGATTAGGTGCCTGATGATAGTTTGCATCCTTGTCTCTTTGAAGTGATCCCCATTCAGTGTACGAATCTCAGTTGCCTCAGTCCTCATTTTCATTAGCGTGACAGCAAGTTCAGGCAGAGAGGCTGACTTGCATTGGCAGGGGCTGAAGGGTCCTGCCAAATGTAAAATATCAGCTGTTTAGGCGTGCTGTCATCATAGCGGGCACGGCTTGCTCCCTTTGTAACAGCCCAGCTAATTGATATGTGCGCTATTAAAGCGAGCATTTGCAGACCAACCTCATTGAGTCAGTACCAGCCTCCCAATCCGAGACACCTCACTGAATTGCCCTTCAAGCCAGTGGGATTTTGAGATGGCCTTCTCCAGGGATAGGTTGTGATGATTGATTTCAGCAGGAACGGCGTCTCATCCTGAAAGTCTTAACACCATATGGCAATGCCACGGGGGAGAGAGGCTGTGCTGGCAACCTCCAAACTTGCACTTCGTGTTGCGGTAGCGCGTGCGAGCGCTGTTAAGGGAAGACTGCTGAGCTCTGTGGATAGGGGTCAATTAGTAGGGGCCTCAGAGGAAGCAATTTCCCCGCCATCTATCTGGCTTTAAATTGCATGCACAAGTTAAGTGACGGCATGATGGAATTGAGTAGTGGTGAGGGGGAACTGTAAAGTCTGATAAGAAGCAGGCGGCTAACACGATCCAATGGGCTAACTGGAAGGTCGAGAGAAAGACCACCTTGTATCTCGCATTGCTGTTCTTCACTAAACATCAGCAGTGCTGCTGTATGGCAGGCTGTCTCTCCTGCCTGCCACTGCCTCGTAGCCCTCCATCTGGTTCCCTGTGTGCATGTGTTAAAATCCTTTGCAAAAGGGCAGAAAAGCAGTCCTTGTTCCTGGGCGTTTACAGCTGGAGCAAGAACTGCAGTCTGCCCCAAGCGCCATTTACATTGGCATTGGCTGCAAAGCCCTGATCAGTCCTGAGTGTGGTTTTTTCCCCTCTTTCCTCTTTGTTTGTGCCCCTGGTGTTCTGCCAGATTTCTCTTGTTTTTTCTGTTCCCAGGCCTGAGCCTGCAGGGAGTCTGCCTGGTGCTGGAACTGGCTGCTAGCACCATAAGAGAGCCCTCACTGGGTGACTGTGATGCTCCTGCTTGGGGCTTCTGTCATGGTGCATGATCCTGCTGCGAAGGTGTGAGCAGGGAGGAAGTGAGAAGCAGGGCAAGATCTGACCTTTGTTGAATGTTTTGCCACGAGGTTTTGTCACTTTCATTCAGATACTGCATGTCTGGGATAAACGTACGTTCAAATATGAGTTTTCCTTTTGACCTCTGGAGGTTCTTGGGGACAACACCAGGCCTCCTACTGCCACCTCCAGCAGACACCAGAGCAGCTACACCTTTGCTCACCAGCTGCTCGGAAATCTCCTTGGAGGGAGTTGACCTTCTGCTTTAGGTTCATGTCTTGCAAGGCAGGAATGTGCTGCAGTTGGCAGGAGACATGGGGTGGAGGAAGATGTTTAGAGGCCAGAGGAGACGAACTTTTGGTCTCCTTACAGTTCTGGCAGATCACTGAGTGCAAGTGATTTCCTCTGAAATGGGGTTGGATGGTGCCTGGTTTACCGTTTCATATGTTGTTGTTTCCCTTTCCTCATGTGAGACTTGCAAAGCAGAGAAAGTGCCCAAACCCCACGACATTACTGTTCAGTTCAGAATAGAAATGGCTGCTCGATATACTGTAGTTTGTTAAGGGGGAGCAAAAATGAAGTTTCTCCTGCCTAAGAAAATCTCTCAGTGGTGAGATTTGGTACTGAACTGAACAGAATTTCAAGAAATTCTGCAAAAGTGTAGGCCAGTCAAGGACTTAACAGCCTCTTTCACACAAACACTGCTTTCTACTTGCATTGAAAACTGCTTGCTTTAAATCATTGAACTATGATTGTTTGCTAGTGAAATTGTCCATATGGTAAGAGAGGTTGACTGGCTGTGGTAGTTCTGAATTTTGATTGCACTGAGTAGTTCTTTGCATGGGTTTCTAAGTGCTAGTATAGGTTATGCACTTCAGGCGTCAAGATTCTGTGCCAGACTCTGGATTTCAGTGTTGTGACGGGTTAGTCTATTTTTTTAAGCTGACATAATGAAATCTCTATGTATTGTTTAGGCTGGGCAAGCTGCATGTGTCATGAGAAAGATGATGAATGAAGGCAGTTTGGGGTTTTTTGAGCAGTAATTAGCATAATAAATGTCTTTTATTTTTCTTTTCTTTTTTTTCCCCCCAAATAATCTAGATCATGTTGAACTAGATATTTCAGTTAGAGGTGCATAAAACCATCATGACTTGGAGTCCTATGTCAGCTGCAGGATGTTTGGAAAATCTTTTCCAATTCTGTGTTTGTACAAATTGCTGTAGACTATACACATCATGCCTGATTCATATAGAGAGACTTTGTTTAAGCTGGTAGATATGTGAATATCATGTTATATACCACTGATTAGGGGTAGGTAGCAGTGAGGAGCAGTCTCAGTTTTTGTCTGCTTGTTCACGTATGTTCATATGATCGGATTTTGGGGTCACTTTCCATGCAATTCTGTTTGCTAAGTGCACACCTAACACCTTTACTGAAGTCAGGGAGGACCTTGCTCACTTGGAGAAGGTTTAGGATGTCAGCAAGCAATCTGTTGGTACTGGGGAAAGAAAAGGAACAGAAATGTTTTTGGGTTTTTTTTGGTCAGAAAGCAACATCCTGGTACTGCTTTTTGGGTTTTAAGAGAAAAGTGCCCTAGAGAGTTAAAAAAAGTTTGATATTAATTTTTGTATGCTGTGTCATGCATTTATGCATGGCAATGACTACAAACAGGTCTTTTCCAAATATCCTAAAGATTTATATTGTTAAGAAAAACTAGTAGTCTTGCAGCTCTTAACATGCATGTATTTTAAGGGTTAGGCTTGGTGAAATAATTCTAAGCAAACCTAGAATGTACACCTTAAAGGCTCATCAAATACAGCATAATCCTTTTGATCACTGGTTGCAATGGGAAATGGCTGCTGCTTGCATAGGCAAAGGCTTTAAGATGAGCTTTTTGGATGTACCCAAGTGAGTTGGGAGCAATAAGTAACTCGTGTCACTGTAGCCTTGGTGGCTAGCAATTCCTGAGTCACCAACTACGTGCTTAAAAACTGGCAGCAGACACCATGTCTCCTGAGGAGTGCCACCACCCAGCGAAAGTGTTTCTCTGCTTCTGTAGTGTCTGTGTTTTTGATAGCTCATCTGCTTCCATGACTGTACTGAACCACAATGCCTTGAAACATGCGCTTTCCTTTGATGCTTTTTTTGCTATTTGAGAGCCCTGACTGCATGTCTGTCTTCTCTCTTCTTTTGGGTACCTTTATTGTTTTCCACAGTCGTATCTTGTTCAGTCACATGCAAACACCTGTCCTGAAATTGAATTACTCTGCAGTGTAATCTAAAGTCATCCCCCATTTCAGCATCCTGTGCTTTCTGTTGTGTGTTATGTTGCACCGTACTTTAGATGCGACAGCCATTTAATAATGTTGAAGCCTTAGCTCTGCAGGGGCTAAAAAGATCCCAGCAGGCTTGTTAACTTCTACTCTCAGACATTATGGGAAATATTTTCTCCTCCCTGGAACTCTTCGGCATCCTCTTAATTAACACTATAAAAATCCATAGCCAGGTATGCATGAAGCCTGTTTAATTTTTCTGCAGTTTTCCAGAGTTTCTCCACTCCTTCCTATTTATCCAGACACTGGTGCCAGGTAAGATATGAGAATGTAAAAGGAATAAAGGCAGCCTGGGTCATGCTGGATACTGTATTCTTGTCAGGCAGCATACTCATCAAGTGCCTTTCCCTTACTCACCATAAGATCTTAGTTTTTCCCTGTTCTACTCACTGTTTTCTTTACCTCAATCTCTGAAGTGTTGGGCATTTTAAAACTTTGCACCTCTCCTTTCTCAGGACAGTATTCTTTTCTGCTCCAGGCTGCTGTGGTTATGGTGTCTGTTGTACTTCTGTGTAGGATCCCCACTTGCTGGTATCAGACTTCATTTGACTAGAAGTTATTTGTACAGAGATGAGAGAGGTTATTCACTGGTTTAGGAAGTGGAGAAGCAGTATTAAAATTTGAGGTGGAGGGAAGAACTTAATAAATACTGGAAAATGGGGGAAATCCAAGGGCATTCAGGATGGATATCACTTAAGACAAGGGCAGAGGAGGAGGAAAGAAGAGCTGCAGTGTGCTCAAGCAGAGGATTCCAAAGTGGCTGAGGATTGGTTACAATGGGTGAAGCCTCAGTGAGGGTGTGCCTGCTCCTCCACAGGGATGACTCAGTTACCATGGGACAGACTGACAGCACTGAAGGATGCAGTGGTAGGGCTGAAAATGCAGTGACATCTCCCCTGCTGAGAAGAGCACGGGGTGTATTTGCTGCTCTGAGTGGTAAATTAGTATTCAGGTGAGGCAATTGAAAAGCACACCAGTAACCATCTTCCCAAAACTTCTGCAGGGGAAGGCCAAGATTTCACAGAGCTGAAAGGAACCTTGGTGAGGGTAAGCAGGGCTTTCCCCATGCCATTGTTGATATCATAAACCAGTTTCTTTAATTAACTTTTAAAAATTGACTGTTATTTGTGGAGAAAATTGGGATATCAGGGTGAGCATTTGGTATGGGTGGAGTCTCGTGATCCAAACAAGTTGTTCAAAGGGTAAGGAAATGATGAAGGCATACATACAGAAAAGCCAACAGATGTGAAAGAGAGAGAGGAAGCTTGCAAAGGAAAGGCTGAAAATGATGATTTTTTGCACAAGGACTTCTTGGTCTTAAAGGTTTCTTTGATCTTATGTATTTTGTGTCCTAGGAGAGCTGGAGCATGCTGACAGCATGTCAGCCTGCACTATGTTAACACAAAGAATTTGCCCCATTGTCATGAAAAAAATACCCCAAAACAACTGCAGTTCAGTAACATCCATCCTACTGCACATCCTAACTGTGGTGGGGGATTGGAGACTGGGTGCAGCAGCCTTGGCAGTTACAGGCTTGGAAGAGAGCTGAAGAGCTATCGTAATCTGTGTAGAAGCTACAAGGAGGGCAGAGTGAGATTATTGTGGGGCAATTAAAGAGGTTGGAAACAGAAAAGGAGAGGCAAAGAATATACATTCTTAAATATGTGATCTCCAAAGCGAGTAATATAAGTAAAAAAAGGCTTTTAGTTTTAGAGCGAACAGAAGAGGAGAAGAATATATTTGGAAGGGTTGTGGGTATGACCCACATGGGAGGCAGTGGGAGAGGACTCGATGACACCATCTTAGTAATGATGTAAAACCCATTCCCTCTAAGTCACCAGTTCATCTGAGCTCTGGGAGGTGGTGAAACAGTTGGCTGGTTGCTTGGAAGATGATGTAGAGTAAGCTGGAGGTCAAAGTCCAGTAGAGGTCACAGTGTCATGAAAATAATTACTGAGATATGTCTTAATTGTCATCCTTGAAAATTTTAGAAGACACACCTGGGAATGAATGGGGTTCAGAACCATTTACAACCTATTAACGTTTCCCTCACCAGTCAGGAATTGTGGTGGCCTGTTGTATAAGAGTTTGTGTTGCTGCTCCTCTTCCTGCATCGAGTCAGACAATACGTGGTGCTGACCTTGATGCTTGGCTACAAGAGAGCCAAACTGGCACCTGTGATGAGTCTTAGGCATTGGCTGATTATGCTCCCTCAGTCCAGATATCAAGTGCTGTATTTGAGTGATGTATTTCTGTATTTCTCCATTTCTCCTTCCTTTTTTTTTTTTGCAAGCTTTGCAGAAAAAGAAACAAGCAAGCAGAGACCAAGAATTTAATGGATGTATTTTTCACTGGCTCCTTTATCAACAGCATATGAAAAATCCCAAAGGACAGAAGCAGTTAGCTAACCAATGAGGCATCATAGCTGATTTTAGGTTCCATGCAGGAGAAAAAGATACTGAAGCCCCAGCAGCGCAAGAGGAAAGATATTTAAATTTAGGTTTGGTACTGAGAAATGTGCCTCTCCTCTGCTTGGAGACCAGTCTGTTAGAGATTACTGTACCCCAGGGCTGCAGTTTGGAGGATGATAGAGATGTCAGCCTGTGAGTGCAAAGACTTGTACCACTGGATGACGAACCAGCAGGGATTTCTCATTAATGGAATGAATGTTAACAAGAATAATTCTGGTTTTTGAGCTGGTGTGTGTAGGAAGGATAAATGATAGGGGCTGATGGATGGTCTTCACAGAGATTTGATTAGGGAGAAAGTGAATGGCAGTGTGTGTGAGAGAGGGGGAGGTGTATGCACGTGGTACATACATTGCAGAAGGCAGGCACACTTCTACTTGATAAGGTCTGACAGAGAAGTCCGCAGAAGTAACCAGACAGGTCCTAGGCAAAAGCAGAAGCTGAGCACTGGTGTGAATATTTCATTTGTAGTGTCTTGTGCATTGTAGGGTCTTGGGTTTTATGTTGCATGGTGGTAACAAACCTGTATCCAAGAATTTCTCTATAAAACTTTTGTCAGTAACAGAGCTTTCTGCTTTCTGCTAATAAAACATTTGACTATTGATATTAATTCCCCAAGACAGTATGGGAGCACTGAATGACACCTTTTCTGACCTGCTTAGCATCATTTCTGGCTCTGAACTAACACTCTTAAGCTTGTATGAACCCTTCCCAGTTCCTGGAAAAGCAGGAGACAAGCCAGACCTACTGGTTGTGAGGCCAAGCAGGTAGTACCAACAGAAACAATCCCTCATCCTTCCTGAGGCCTTCATTTGCTGCTGGAATGCAAATAATAAACGAAAAAAAGTGAAATAGTCACATAAGCAGAGTAGGCACTCCGGCAGATTTAGCAGCTCCACCCTCAGGTACAGGGGTAGCTGAAAAGCGGAAGGAACTGCACGAACTGCTGGAGAGAGATGTAGAAATAGGGAAAGAAATGTGAATCCCTTTGACAGTGAGATGTGGGAGACCCCTAACCCGAAAGGGGAAACCTCTGATCCCTTCCGTGCTGCCTTTGCCAGGAAGCCATTAGGGAGCCCCCGGCTGAGGCCGGAGTGTGGCCAGCTGGAGCTCAGCTGCAGGGCGGCAGATGGCAGGAGGAGTTCCCGACCCGGCTGCCCGCCGCTGCCAGCCCCGCGTGCAGGATGCCAGGCGCAGGGAAGCCGGCGGCCAAGCCGGCTGCTCCCCTCGGGAGCGAGCGAGACGGCGGAGGTGGAGACTTGGCTCCGTCCCTCGGCTTGCTGGCCAAAAGGGCTGCGCTGGCACAAGGGAGGGAGTGTGCTGGAAGGCGTCCACAGCCGGTTACTCCCAGCCTGGGAGGGGATGGGCAGAGGAGATGTGTTCCTCTCCAGGGCTCTGCCTGCATCCCAGTGCCGGTACCCTGTGCGCCCCGTTGCAGTGCTTAGTGACTCGAGCTGACCCCTGCGGGTGTTAAGGCCGGCGGTGGAGCATGTGAGCCGCTCTGCTTAGAGCTGTAGGTGATGCTCACCGGCACAGAGAGAGGCTCCAGGGGCTCTGTCACAAACATTTCCTGGGACTGAGCTGTTTTTTCTTTGACAGCGTTAGTCTAGGTTCCTTATGATTTCTGATCTGTAGCTGCCGTCTGTTTTCCCCAATGGCATTACTCATTCTTGCAGACCAAGACCCCATTCCCCCAAATTTAATCTCATCTATATAATGAAAAAATAGTTAATATATAAAATAAGCTGTGGTGTGCAGTGAATGTAAATGAGGGACACCTTTGCTCCTTTTTTCTCCTGTGGAGAAACACATTACTCCTCTGACTAATCCTATTGATTTGGCTGGGGAACTATGGCCTGCTGCTGATGTCAAGCCCAAGTGGCAGGATCCGGCTGTACAGTGGCAGGTCTCCGTGGCCGTTGGCACGAATCCTTTATTCCCCAGCTGACTCCACTGAAATCTCCTGAGGTTACCTCTGAGCTGTTTGGGAAGAGCTGGGTTTTCAAACCATGACCCTGACTTATGAGTACATTTTTTAAATTTCTGCTTGCAATGTCCTGTGGCGAAGGTTTACTTTTCACTCGGTGGAGCTGGCGGCAGAGAAAGTCAAATGAGTTTTCCTAATCTGGTATGTTCTAAATCTGGTTTGTCTCAAATACAGCCTGAGAGATATGCAGCGCAAGTGGAAAAATAACTGCCAGCACGCAGATGCGTGTCCTCTCGGAGCAAATAAAGCTGACTTTTAAAGTAAATGTTAAATCTCATCCTTGGTATGAAGGGAGACAGGCCTGTAGCTCAGGTATGGGGAGAGATATTTTAAGGTGGGCTGTGGAAGAAAGCTCACCACCAAGCTTCTGACCCAGTGTACATGTCCCTTTTTATCTGCTAAGTCCAATAATAAGCTTGTTATTAGAGGACATCTGTTACTGCCTGATAACACATACAGCAAGCAGGAGCACAGCGTTGGTGGGCAGCCAGGGATTTTGGCAGCTGTGGGGAGTGGCAGCTTCGTGGACTGTTTCACACCTCATCCAGAGCTGGGGCAGCACATCCCTCCCGTGGGCCTGTGGCTGGGTGGGAGGATGCCAGGAGTTTGAGGCAAGGGCTATTCGTGCACGCAACTCTCCTGTGCCAGCTGGTGTGCACATGTGCCAAAGCCTCATCCACTCACCCTCCTGCAGCCGCAGCTGGCCCCCTCGGTGCCGGGTCAGCGTGGTGGGTCTCCTGGCATTCCTCCAGGACAGGCAGCGGAGCAGCTGGGAGAAACGTGCCACACGCCGGGTTCTGCTTTTTCCTTCTGCATTTCCAGGGGATGCAGTTCACGCACTAGTTTCTTGCCCTCAAGCCTCCTTGCCCGAAGAAAAACATTCAAGGAGACTGTGTGAGCTGAATCTGAGCGTCATGAGGTTTTCCCCACAGTCATTGCTGTAGGTAATGTATATTTATGAGCGGAACAAAGTGGGCTGCAGATACTTTGAAAGGCTGCTTTCCTCTCTGGGTGGCTTAGTATTTAGGCAAGTAAGGAGTGGAGATGCTGTCCAGACTGCTTTCACCAGTGGCAGACCAGGGTGGTGCAGGAGAGATGGCATCTTCTACCCACCTTCCTGTGTTTCAGGAGATGCTGATGCTCTGTGGTTCAGGAGGTGATGATCCTTCCAGTACCTAGAAGGAGCCTACAAGAAAGCTGGAGAGGGACTTTTTAGTCCCTCTCAGTAGTGGTGGGAAGAGGAGAAATGGCTTTAAACTGAAAGAAGGTGGGTTTAGATTAGGTATTAGGAAGAAATGCCTTATAGTGAGGGTAGAAAGGCACTGAAACAGGCTGCCCAGAGAAGCTGTGGATGCCTCATCCCTGGCAGTGTTCAAAGCCAAGCTGGATGGGGATCTGAACAACCTGGTGTAGTGGATGGTGTTCCTTCCCATGGCAGGTGAGTTAGGGGTGATCTGTAAGGGCCCTTCTAATCCAAACCATTCTGTGATCTTACAGCGCTCCGCAGGTCAGGAGATCACATCCCTCTGCTGGGCTTTAGCACATCACAGTGTGACACAGCTCCATTCCAGCAACGAGACTGTGTCTGTACCACCATGTGTGCCCTGAGCCCGGCTCTTGTTTGGGGGAGGGTCTTTCTGGACAGGGAAATCAGGGATGGAAAGTGAGCTTTGAATTTGCACCAGAGTCCCCACTGTTCATGTATGAGCAATGCTGATGTCATTTCCAGGGTGACTGTCTGACACCTGAATTAGCTTGTGGCGCTAGAAATACAAGGTGTGACGTGAAGTAAAGGCCAGTTTGCTTTCCTGCTGGTGGTCATGTGGGCTCCATGAGACTGATGAGGTGCACAGCCTACATTCACACAGTGTAAGAAAAGCATGGAAGCACTGGTTTATGGCCAGCGGTGGTCAGTGTTTGCTGGGCTGGGCTGCTGATTGATTCAAATTGCTGTTCATGCAGGGGCCAGGACTTTCCAGCTGAATAGTTTTGGCCACCACAGAGTACCAGACTTCTCTATATCTGATCACATCTCTCTTTTTCTCTATATATAGCTATATTGAGATACACATAGACACACACACACATATACATCTGTATGTAACTTACCGGGCCAAACTGCTCCTCTTGTGGAAGGCATTTCAAGAAGGGATTGTCCTCCAGCTTGAGAAGTTCGTGTTGGGTTCTCTGCAGATCTTGGTGAGGTCAGTTTTCCCTGTGTTGCTAGCACCAGTCCCGCTGCTTTGGGAAATCCACTAGTTTCATTTAATTTGCCATGTGAATTTGAGATTCGTTAAGGTGCTGTCTATTTCTGTGGTTGTGTAGGTCTCTGTAAAGACCACCAGGTAGCCCAGATTTTGTTGGACATACCTCAGTAGCCATATACTTCCCTAAAGGGCCTCTGTTGAGCTGGTTTGTTTCCAGGGCTCCTCCAGAGGAATGAGGAGTGCCATATCTGGCAAATAATATCCTGTAGCCAACATGTGAGTTTACTTCAATGAGAGCAGGATTTTTGCTCATGGATCAAACATCAAAGGATTCTTACATAATGCAACATCTTTTAACACTGGTAAAGTATTAGGTCATAATCATGTAGTGCTCTGATATATTTTATTATTCTATTTTATTTCTGAATGTGGTTCACCTCAACTCAAATGATTCCCTGGCCTTGCAGAAAATAGTAATACAGGTGGCTTACAGTGAGTCTTGGTTAGGTAGCTCTCAATTTTTCCTGCACCTTAAGCAGCAGCAGCATCCCAAGCAGGTGCAGCCAACTTTTCTGATCCTTGTCTCTGTATCACATCTTTCAGGTGGCTGTAAGACTCAGAGAGCCAAGGAGAGAGGATTCTCTGGTGGGTGTGATAGGCTTGAGCGCACCAAGGGCTGGGCTGGGCAAGCAGGCAGACCATGGATGAGCAAATCCCACTGTCTGGCATCCCATGCCTTGGCTCTGTCAGTCGGTCATCCCAGAGGGCAGTGGGAGGCATCATTCTTCAATGAGTGCTTTTGCTGTGAAAATACAGGTGTTAAAACAGACTTAGGTGAGGAATTTACAGCTCCTGCCAGCATGCTGTTTCCATGTGCTGTGTATAGCAAGGGTCTGCTTTTACATTTCCCTGTGGGATGTCCTGTACAATACGTAGGTATCATTTGTCCATTTCTGCTTAATTGAGGAGATTTTCTGTTGGTTTCTGTTGCCTGTTTTTCACCTCCCCCTCCAAAAGTGTAGCATGCTTGGTTCCCTATATGAAGCTTGTTTTTCTAGGCAACAGTTAGATTTTCAAATTTCAAATATTCAAGCTACTTCTTTTGCAATGAAAGCTGGCACATAAAGACCAGAATAGAAAGTTTGAAAGTGTGGAGGACATTTCATCCCGGGTTTGTGTAGGAATAAATCCTCTCCAGCGCCATGCTTTATGGCATTACCCGCTTGGAGAAGCCAGGGCTGCAGGTTTCTGAGCATCCTCCTGAGAGCAAGCCTGCCGTTTGTCAGCATTTGCACCGGCATGAGCAGTGAAGGCTTTTACAGCAAAACCACGCTGATCAGCTCTGGTTCTGCTCCTCACCACCCCTCCCTAGGCTTCTAGGGGGATCTGCCTTTCTTGTCACTCAGGATAACGATTCCCCACCGGCAGTACAGAGATCCAGAAATGCGCTGTAATCTTGCCGAGAGTTTGATTCCCCAGCTGGGACTGCTGGATTTATACAGCCGAGCAGTAGATGGTCACTGCACTTAAACTTGTGTGTTGGTGTGCTGAACCTCTACGTGCGCTGAAGGGTCTCTTTTTGTCTGGAAATAACCTTGATTCATAGAGTGGTCAAATCTATGGATTTCATTGCATATATTGGTTTAGATTTAGCTTGATCCAGCTATTCAGTTTTAAAAGATTTCTTTTTTTTTTTAAGGGTGGATTAGTAATTCATTCCCAAATCGGTAGTTAGCACAATGGATATTTAATTGTAAATGTATATCTTTAATTAGAACTTGGTACAGGGATGCAAAAATTCCTTATCTTGCAGTTTTTCAAAAACACATATTAAACCACAGCCTTGCCCTTCAAAAATACTATTCTGTGTATTTAAAGGTCTGAATGACCTTTTAATCAGACGTTACACCTTTACTTCCAGCTGATATGACAACGTCTGACAGTAACTCAACCTGATGTGGCAAGAAAATAAATAAAGGCCATCTCAGTCACTATGTCTTTAAATCTCTCTGTCTAGCTGTGGTTTTGTGTTCAGGCAGATGGACCCACAGCGGAATATTACATGTAGTTTTCAAGTGAAGACAATCTATTGAGTTTAATATGTTTGCATGTTTGACTGTTCTTTTGAGGTCAATTTAGTAGTACGGTTGTTTCCTGCCATTCCAAACTCCAGCCTCTTCTGCAGCCAAGCTCTTTATAAATTATAAATCTGTATACCTCGCTCTCAGCAGCCATCTTACAGCCCACACAGACCGGTGGCGATGGTCTAGCAATTGCATTAGCTCTCCTTGGCGTACCTGGGTGCGAGGGCTGCTGTGCTCTGTCACCGCTTGTGCTCATGTTCACCTCACATAAACGGGCAGAACAGGGACTGGTAAAGATGGATGTGAGCAATTCCTACATTTGGACCACCGACACAAAGAGAACTCACGCTAGTCAGGGTGATTGAATTCAACACACCAGCTCATTGTCCTTGGAAGTTAATTTTGGGATGATTTATTAAAGTGTAACACTTGTGGAGGAGGAGGAGTGGATATTGAATTGACAACAGGTCAGAGTTCTGATAATACAGCAGAATTATTTTGATCTCTGGTATTTCCATGTGCGCAAGCGATAAACATAACAATAACAGCTCCCTTTTCATATGGCTTTTACAAAAAGAGAAGCTGTGTACTGCTTGAGCCTGATAATCACAAACTGGGCTAATTATTCAACAAAAAATACTTGCCTTACTAATGAGCGGTTCCCTGGAATTCAGAAAGTAATATTTTGACACCAAGTACAATGCACATTGTACACTGCAGGGTCCATGGTTTGTTGGATTTTTATGGAAAAACTAGGAAAGCATTAAAAAGGTCTTCCCTGAAACAAAAATGAAAGAATTCTTTCAAAAAGAGACATGGTACTTAAATGTGGCACTAGTAACATCCATGAGAACTTTTTTGTTACAAGTACTTATTTCCAAATTTCCAGTTTTGCTTTTAGGAGAATTTTTTTCAGATATAACACTACTGTTATGTGGATAGTTCTTACTGAAACAAGTACTTGTGAGCTGGGACAGACTGATACAGAGTCATGTTTGGGCTCACTCTCCCCTCCCTGGACAGTGCAGTCATTAGTTCTGGAGGGGAGATGTGGGTTGAGATGCATGGGTTCAAGGGTGCTTTCATCATCTTTTGATTGAAGGGAATTGAGGACAAGAAGTACCTCACAGAAATGACACAGCCCTTGCAGGCTCAGCCCCTCAGCCTCTCATGTAGGTTGTACTTTAAAGCTGTGAAGGGAATTTGCTGGTACTCAAATGTGTATGGAGGCACCTGGGTGCAAGCGGATATCGTTTTCAGGGTGCAGCAGGTGGGGGAAGGAGCAGGGTAGCAGCTCTGCCAAGTGGGCGGTTCCTGTGTAAGCCAAGGTCCGGCATGTGTGTGAAAGAAAGGGCAGGGGCAGTCTGGGCAGCATCCCTAAGTCAGTAGGGTGATTCCCTCACTGGAGTGAAGTCATGGATGTGTTTTAAGTTCTTTCTGCATTGCAACCTAAACGTGGAACAAGGTGGCTGGCCTGAGGTTTGAAAATGCCAACCCCTCCTCCTAAGGTGTCTGAAGACAGAGCACGCTTTCCGAGTGACGGAGCAATGCCTTTGCTATTCTCCTGCCATGAGCATGGTCTTGCCAAAGTGTCTGTTTAACCCACAAACCCACCGAGCCGTAACTGCGTGCCCAGTATGCCAGGGCAAGGGAGAAACCGTTGTACAACTCTGCGGTTATTCTAAAAGCACTGTCTGTTTTCCAGATGTTTTTTCTAGCAATGTTTACATTTTCATTACTACCCTGTTAACTAACTGAGGAGAAGACAGCATGTTAGGTGTGTTACACACTGAGTATGATGTATTGCGTGTGTGTTTGGAGAAGGATGTTTCTATTAATTGTCAAGCAATGGGAGGCATCATGTTGTTCCTAGATAACTGAAAATATGCCTAAAATGTAAAGGAAAAGAACAACTAGATCTCAAGTATGCCAATTCCACAAAAGAAAGCTTAACTTGTTTTCTTGCTTTTTTTTTAGAGAACACCTGTTCCCAGCGCTGAAGCATTCCGATGGTTCTTTTAAGCAGTAGTGTATCTTATTTTCAAGGCAGTCCGAAGTGAATGGCAAGCTAAAGTCTTGTTTTAAGAAACTGCTTAGTCCACCATTGAAGAATATACTCAGATACTATTTTCATTTATGTATAGGGGTTTCCTCAAAAGCAAAAGACAAAAATCTGGGAGCCTGGGGAATTGGCCAGCTTCTTCACATTCAGTACACCGATTCTTTCTTTGATGTAACTTAGCTATACTAGTGAAGTTGTTGTCTATTTTTAAAGTGGCTGTAAAAAAAAAAAAAAAGTTTGGGTAAACCCCTGCTATAAAGTCATGTATCTTTGAAAAGTAACATATCTATACTTCATTTTCAAATATATGTGTTTCAGTACTGTAAACTGTACAGATAGCCGCTTGTATTTTGTGTGTTTAGACACAAGGAGACAATCATGTCTGAGCATCAATGGAGATAAACGGTTTGTACACAACAGTGTGGTTCTGCGAATTAAATCCGGAGCAATAAATTCTAGCTTTAACTATTATTTTGCTAGTTGTTTAGCAGCAGCAGCAACAGCAGCGCTGTTTTACCATGCATCCTTCCATAGAGACTTGATGCCAAGTTTTCCAAGATAAAAAGATGGTGACACATCTAGCAATTACCTTCCGTTGTGGTGTTGTGAGAGGGGAAGACATAACACTTAAAATTAATCTTTCAAGCACTATATTAGAATAGTGGTTTGTGCACTTGCATTGCTTCCAAAGGAGCTTTACAGAGGGGTATCTCTCCATAAATGCTGTCTGATGTCTGACTCGTTTTTCACTGTGCTCTGAGCTGGAGTGCCCAGCATAGGCGGATGTGCAAAACCAGTCGTCTAAATAAAGGTTGTTCTAGGATGCAAAACAGAGTATGAGACCTTAGGAAAAATGATGACTCATCACCCTTCACCTACGAGACCTTATGTAACATTTTCAGTCAATGGAGTAAATATTTTATAAAGTGGAACGTCATATTTTTGGTTCAGGTGGAGCTCTTCACAGTTAAGTGAGTTTTGACAGTTGGACTGGTTTGGGTCTCACTTGCACTTGTGCTCATTTGAGAGCCTGGGTATCTCTGCAGTATAAAAATGACATTTTTTTTTAAATGCTCGTAAAAAAAGGCCACTTCTCCCTACACGTTTCTTGGTCCACTGATCTCGGCTTTGCTGAATGACTGGTCCGTTAGGCCCCCACAAAAATGCTTTGCTGTTCTTCCTCCTGTTCTAGCTGCATGGAAGAAATGTCTACTCCGTGGAAAGGCAGCACACAGAGGGATATAGCTGACATGCTGTGAATAAAATGGAGGATTCTTTACTTAGGGATATTTATTATCAGTTGATCATCACTTTTTATTGCTTGGCTTTGTCATACCACTCATGAGTGAGAAGGCCATGCCATCGAAGTAAGTGAATGCTGTTGTGCCATGTATTTGATAGATTTATAATTTTATACAAGATAAGACTTGTACCAGTAGTTTCACAGACAAGGTGCTGGGCATGGGAATAACCAGTTAATGTTGCACAGCACATGCAAATCTCCTACTGTTTCAGCATTTTCTCCAGTTTTTGCTAAGTACTTCAGCCTTTGGCCCCTGGTCACACCTACTCGGTGAAGCACAAGGGATGGGTTGGGAATGCTACAGTGTGAGACCTGAGCAGGTGGGGAAGATGCTAGCTTTGGCAAGTGAGGGAGCCCCCAGGGCTGGCAGGTGTTGGGAACAGCCCAGAAAGTGAAGACCAAGGGATGGAGGAGAAGAAACCTCTTGAGGTCACATGTGTGTGTCAGGAGGAGCAGGCAGAGCGTGGGTGACCCAGGGTAACTGGAGGGGCATGGTTGGGCTGGGCTTACACCTGCATCCTCAACTAAGGGTCAGTGCATATGTCTGTATCCTTGTGTCGTATGACGTCACATACGTGGCTTCAGAGGTGGAATGTCACACTTAAAATGCTTCTATCATGGTGCCCCTCTTACAGTTTGTAAGAGATGCTCAGTTGAATACTCATCCAATGCCCATTCAATGAGCTTTGTGTCTGTTTGTATGGCAGCCGTGTATGGATTTTTTTTTGTGTTGGAGACTTTTTCGTTAGGGGCCTCTGTTACTGATCACTAGACCAATACGAGCTCTGCAAGGTCTTCTCTACCAAAGTACTGATTGATTTAAAAACTGAAGCCTTATTTGCACATCTGGCTGGTAAGCTTGCCTTGCTCTTTGAGAAACTCTCATTGCTCTTACAGAAGCAGAGGCAAAGTTAAGTTCAGGCTACATTAGGTGTACAAAGATACTCATAGCAATGTACTTACTGTCTAATACCCTAATGTTGCATGTCTTGTTGTGGTTCCTTTTTTTGTTTTGTTGTTTTGTTTTAAAGAACTGATGGATCTGTATATTGTAATTGTGGTGTTTTACATGTCAGTTCAAAACTGTTAAACACACAAACAAGCATACCTGTTAATTATTGAAAATGAACGAGAGGTGATTTTTCTTTGATTTACCCATATGGTTTTTGTTTCGGATGTTGTTCCTTTGCACCATCAGGTTTTTAGATTCTGCTGAAACAGTATTTATATGATGTAGTATGCATAGAGCATTTTAATTAGTGATGTTTGAAGAAGGAAATCCATTTTCTGGCCTGTCTCTCCCCACTGCCCTCCCCACCCCTCCCCATTTATATACATATTTGTCAGCCGGGTTATTGTCAAGTTCTAATTACCAAATTTTTGCTTTTCACAAGGTCCAATACCGACTTCCAGTGTAAAAATTTGTATTCTTCTCCGTTCTTCATTCTCACAGTGAAAAGTAAAAAAAAAAGGGTGTGGGCAAAAAAAAAGCAGAACTCTTTCCGTCTTCTAGGTGTGAGCGCTAAGCCTAGTGGAAGCATTTTTGGCATACCCCAGATAAACTTATGAAAAATGGTAAGCTTGAAAGGGAGGCACACTTCCCCATTCTGTCAATTAATAACAGACCCTCCCTATGAGGGAAAATACTCCCTTTTGTACAGACCCCCTGGTATGTAAGTCCTACAATTAATGTTGAAGAATGTAAAGTCTTTAAATGGGCTATATCTGTAATCAAATAATGAAGAAAGAAAGTAGTTAAATGAACATACCATTCAGGGTCGAATGCATTCAGCAAAAAGCAGTAGTGGGTCTTTGATCATGGTTAGATGCATAGTGATATCAAACAGTGGGTTCTCATGTAACAGCTAAATGTTTCAGATTTTGTTTTTATTAAATTTGGCAGTTTCACGCTGAGCTCTACTGTATTCTTAGTGAACAAAAGACAGTTCCTATGTTAGAAAGTACTCCATTTTCACAATTGCAGGGAACTAGGAGGGTATTTTCAGAAACATGGGCCACAGAAATGTACTCCTTTCACAGTGTTCTCCTATTTCTGAACTGTGCAGTTATCTATTAAATTTTCTAATAGATATTTGTGTAAGGTGTATGTATGCTTGTGCAATTATGGAAAAAAACAGTTTTGGAAAACAGTGTATTTATGAAAAAATAATCACTTATGGGGCATGTACAAAACTGTATAAAAACATTCAATTTGCCCAGTAAAGTTGTTTTTGTGATATTTCTGTGTTGTTGAATAAAGGACTTTAGTATTCAAAATATCTCTCTTTTTCCATAAACAGGTCCTGTTTGTGGGATCTTAAACAAAGAAAACCTCTTTCACAAAAGAACCCTCAAAATGAGTGAGAAGGTCCAAATGCTGACCTCAGTCTTGCGTATGGGAATGAATGCTTATGAAGTGATGGTACAATAGCCACAGAGCTTATTCCTTCTCAATTGGCAATTGATGGAAACCCCATAAGTTGTATAACTGAAGGTAACATCGTACTCTGGATTTCTTAAAATAGCAGAAAAAAATACTGCCTTTTTTTGACTAGGAATGTTACTTTGAGATTTTGAGGCTATGAAAGGTTAGTGAAGTAGGAGCAAGACTGATTACAAAACAGCCTTAAACCCATTAATGCAGACCTGTGTTGTATAAAAAGAGTGGAGTAGTGAGGGTGGTGTGATAAATTAGCAGTTAGCTTTGTAGGGAGAAGCATGCAAAGGTGAAATCTCATCTGTAGCTCTTGCAACAAACAATAGTCCTGAGGACAGATCATCCTGTTGCTGTTGGAGTATTTGGAGTTACGAATATGGTTTGTGAGAGAATGACAGCATTATCTTCCTTTGTGTTTTACTGCTTCTTAGTTGGTAAGTTCAGCTCTCTACCTGTCTCAAAAACTCTACATAGCTAAGGAAATGTTTTCCTCTTGACATTTTGTTTCCCCATACTACTTGCCGGCATTGAAGCAACTTCAGATAGGTGGGAAAGTTCGTGATAGTGCTGGCAGCACGTCATCTGATTTTGGTGAAATTTGGAATGTCATTTTTCTGCGAATATTCCTCTAATCAACGGAAAGTCTGCCCTTAGGTGCCAAAACAGAATTTTGAACGAGTTTGAAAAATGAGGTAGGTCCTTTAGTCTGTGAGATGCCTTCAATGCCAGCTGATTTTCCAGGGGGAGCCTTGGTGTATCCTTTTGTTTTTTAAAGAAAGCAACAAAAGGAAAAGGAACAGAAGTGGATTTTCCACTGATCCTGTCTGCTCTCATCGAAATCCATAAGGATATGTATTCTTGGGAGACGTAGACCGCTCATTAGACAAGAGTGAATCTTGAGGTCTGTTTGAAGAGGAGGCAAAGGGCTGCCAGGTTGCTCAGGCATACTCAGTGATCTCTCTGGATTAAATATAGAATTCACAGGGAGGAAATACACTCATTTCATGAGACGGTCGATTTGGAAGCAGGAAGAGGTCTCTGAGTTCCTATTCTTTTAATGCTTTCTCTTTCAACATTTTTTTCCCCTCAAGTATTGTTTTATACTAGTCTGAATGAAAAAATGTCCCTCAGCTCCGAAGAAATACTCGCCCCAGATATGAACCTTGCAGTTTAAAACAACCTCTAGTTTTTTTATAGCTTTTATTTTTTAATTTAGCAACAAAACCAAACAACAAAACCAAGCAACTAAAAATAATAACCCATACAAGAAGCAGGTAATGCTTCAAAGCCAAAGATGAAAAACTTATTACTGAGCCTGTTAGAGGAAGGAAAATACACTTTTGTGTGGAAACTCAGTTCTTCTAGGCTGTGTTGGGCTCAATTTGGTTTTGCCACTAGCCATGTCAGTGCTCTCTTATATATTTCCAAGGAACAAGTCTGAAATTATGAACAGTCTAGTGCTACAGGGCAGTGTGCCTTCTGGGAGGCTCCAGTCTTCCCCATGTTCCCGTGGGCTTTACCACACAGCTCGTGGAATTGGAGGATATTATATAGGTGGCTTAGTTATAAGTTTGATCTTACTTCACTGCAAGGATCTGCTCAGTCACCAGTGTGTACTGAGCATGGATAGATGGCCCCAAAATCTATAAAAGAAAGAAATTCTTCTCAGTAAAATCTGCAGAACATACAATGACGTTTTACACCACTGGAACTATCTGAGGGAAGAAAGATGAAGTGCCGCATCAGCAAAGATGTCAGGATCTGCTCCCACTGCAGGTTTGTCTTGGTTTGCTGTTTGGTTTTTAGGGTGAACACACTCGGCTGGGTCACTGGGTGCTTCAGCAGAGCAGTTTTGCCCAAGGAAAGCAGAATGAAGGAAATGCAGGTAGCAAAATGTTATTCTTGCAAGACAAGGATCTAGATTGCCTAAAGAAGCTGTGATGTTCTGAAAGATTTTCACTGCTCTTCTGAGTTCTCGAATGATATTAAAGGATTGCCACATTATTATTAATGTAATAAGCAGGAAGAGTTTGTCATGCTACTGCCCATTCCTGAAAATCGGGTTTCAGAAGTTAGCTTTAATGGGTTAATTTCCCAACCATCTCTGAAGGTACTTCTTAGTGTAATATGACTTCCCTATAGCAGAAGATGCTGTGACTGGGGGTTCATTGGCCTGTATAGGGCCTTGACTTGCAGAGTCAAGGATCTTTGACAGAAAATAATTCAGCAGAATTCTGGTAGAAAGATCTGCAGGTGTCATGATGTCAGCCAGAGCCTGGATTAATTACTCGGTGCAGTTCTCCCTAGCTTGGTTTATGATATGTATAAGCATCCTACATTTGGAAAGAAAGCACCTTTCTTCCCTTGCTCCTTTAAGTCTGCTCCCTTTATGGAGTTAGTAACACCAACCCTCTGCACTTCTTCAGGAAAGCCCAAAACAGAAGAAGAAATACATCTCTTTTGGGCTAGACATCTTCCTTTGGGAAGAGAGAGAAGAGTTAGTCTAGGTCAGAAACTCCTGGTCCTTGCCCAAATCTCGTAACAGGGGTCTTTTCCGCATTGGATGTAGCTTGTGAGCAAAGTCCATACATCAGCTTGGCAACTGGACACAACCCTACAGAACATCAACACTAAAGCCAACAGGACCCGGGGGAGGTGCTGCCACTGCCCTCTCCCTGGTATGTGTGATGCACACAAGTTTATGCCAGGTGTCCAACCCCCCTTCTCATGCAGGGGTCAGGTGTGCTGTGCCCAGCAAAGAACCTCCCCAGATCTGAGGAACCCGTAGCACGCTGGAGGGTTTTAAGAAGAGAGAAGGTTTTTACGTGTCCAGACAGGGACTAGAACATCTCAACCCACGTATCTTGTGTTAGCTTTTGATTTCTAGCTGTGAGTGTCGGTGGCCACCAGGCTGTAGGAGAAGGAGCTGGGCTGTTGAGTATACCTAGTCGCTTACGTGCCTGCATTTTAATGGTCATACCTAGAGATTGATAGTGAATTTGAGCAGCTGATATGTTGGCTGAGTTCAATGCAAAATTATTACAACTGGCTTTCAACCTGTTTTTGGAGAATTAATGAGTAAATAACCTGATCTAGCAAAATTTGTCACCCACATTAGGAACTGTGAACTAATTATTGCTTTCTGGTACTCTGCTCTTACTTGTTTTGCCTTTTTATCCTGATTGTTTGCATTCCTAGGACTGATTTGCCTTTCTGATGCAATGCCATGTGATCTGCTGATTAATTTTTGTGAGCAATCATAAACTCCAACCTATGGCTGACTCCGTATATTTTTATGCTACGCTCCATAAACATTCATTCATTTCTTATGATTAATGTGTGGAAACAGACTTTTACAGGCTAATAAACTTGGATTTGAACTGGACGAAGAGTTTCCTGGTGTCACTTCTTTCCTCTATTTAAGGGGAAAAAAAATGACAAAAAAAAAGAAATAAAGGTGCAAACCTTGACTTGACTTAACCAGGTCTCTGTATCTATCTCCACAAATGCTGTCAGTACTAGACTTGGAAATACCAACAGCAAAACCTTACTCTCAAGCTGATTTCCTTAACAGTGAGAAACACTCCTTCTTAAAAATAAAACAAACTTCCAGGGCTTAGGGCTGGGAAAGAGGAGAAAGGGAAATCGGGGTTTTTTATTTAATTGGTTACTCTGGTGTCTTCTCTCCTGTAGACCCGCTTTCTTACACACACTGACATGCACAGGGCGGCTTCCAGCTGAGACCAGTTAAGCAGAGCATTTGCCTCCAGTGTGGCTCCCTGGCTGTGGCTGGGTGATGCTCGTTCCAGGCTGTGTGTCGGCGCAGGCACAGCTGGAGCACGCGCGGGCAGGCGACCTCTCAGCACACAGAGGTCCAGGGCCAGCATCTTCTCACGCTCCTGGGGTCTGACACTCCCTGACCTGCCGTGCCTGGCAAATGTCTGGTCAGGAATGACTCTGCAGGTGGTGGACTATTTTCTTTTTTTTGGTGGTTAGTTCGAACTCAAGCAGCTTGGAAATACCAAGTGTAGTAAACAGAAGGAACATGAATTCTCATGTCATAGCTGTTTAAGGCATCTCAGTAGAGGAGGAAGCTGGCAGTAATTGATAACCCTTTACATGGTCTCTGCAAGGAGCCCATTGGGATGGGATGGCACTTTCTGCAGGGAGAGGCAGCAAAGCTGAAATAAGTTGGTCTGATGCCTGCATACAACTACATGCAGTCCTCTGATGTAAAGAAGTCGTCATCTTTTCCATATGTTCATCTGAAATGTGTCACAAACATTATGCATAAAAATTGTGTTTTTCAGTCCACTGGAGGCCCAGGTCACACAGCTAATCTTAATCTCACCAAAGAGGAAATGGCAATTTAAGAGCAGAAGGAGGACTCATGTTTTGTCAGCTTTCAGGCCTTGAATGCAAGCAGTGAGATTATCACTGAATGGCGCAGCTGGACTGGACAGGACCCAGCCTCCGTGTACACTGACCCTGCCAGTGGCACAGCTGTCCTAGAAAGGGATCTTTGGGCACCACTGCTCTGGCCCCTGCCTTTCCTAGTTCTGCTTGAAAGAGTGACTTTTACAAGGTGGGGATGAACCTGAGGCAGTCTCACCACAGAGATGAAGCACAAGCAGGATTATTAGCTGATGATTTTTTTTTCCTGTTGTGACCCAGCACATCTTACTTCAATAACATAAGCTAGAATTGCAGCAGCCAGAGAAAACTGCAGCTCCCCCAGCCAGGCAGAGGAAAAAGCTCATTTGCTCACTCTTTCTTTCTCATTTTTGTTCCCCTTTCCCCTGGATTTCCTTCCTTTAACTCCTCTCTTCCCTGGAGGAAGGCAGATACAGCATATGCTGTGGCTCCTGCCAGCAGTCCCCAGCTCCATTCTTTGTGTCCTGGGAAGGTGATGGGGCTGCAGCTGCACAGAGGCCTGAGCTCCTGCAGGCTGGAGCACCTGCAAGGTAGGTAGGTGCTTGGTGTGTGGAGCGGTGCCCCAGCAGGTGTGTGGACTGCTGCTCTTCTGCTTGTGCCACTGGGTTCCATGGGGAAATGGTGGCAGATACTGGGCTGAAGCAGTCTGTTGAAATTTTTACATCCCCAGCACGGCAGGGTCAGGAAGCTGATGCAGATTGCGATGATAGCAGTGGATATGTAGGTTACATGTACCCTAAAATGCTGGTGCTGAGAAAACCTAGGGGGGATTCTAAGGGGCAGAGAGTAAGATGTTCTTGATCCATCACTGGCATGTCCTAAACTTTCTCTGGCCACAGTTAGCATTCTGGAAAAGAGGTTAAAGAAAGCCAGGTCTTAGCTAATTTTTTTCTGTAATTATTTTCTTAGAAACAGCTGAGTTGGTTTTGCTAGGAATTTGAAAGCACACCTAGCTCAAGGCAGGCACTGAGCTGAAGGCAGATGTCTTGCCTGAAAGGTTTCAGCCAGCGGGATTAAAGGCTGTGAACTGCCAAAGATGGGACCATGTAATAGGCACTTTAGGTGATGTGAACTGCAGATGTTGCCACCAGCTTTGCTAGGAGTAAAGGAGGGAGTGAGAAGGGCGTTAATTCAGCAGTGCTGCATGGGGAGATTCAGTCTGGTTCTTACCAGCAAGGCTGGAAGCAGCCGGAGTGGGTCAGGGCTTTTTGGGTGGGCATCCCCCCTTAGCATGAAATACCACTTGTCTGATGGCAAGGAAAAGCTGGGCAAGGAAAGCGGATGGCTGTGGCAGCCCCAGCCAAAATGCTTCCCACAGTTGCCAAATTGCGCCCCAGGGATCAGGCAGAAGAGATGCTCTCCTGGCACGTGCACTGTGAGGGCTACTGTTTCTGTCTCTGGCTCCTCTGAAAAGAGCCAGCAACTCAGTTTGTCACCTTACTGCCCTGGTGTGCTGAGCACGCAGGCAGGTTATATCCAGGGTGGTTGTTAACAGGAATGTGCTGGGAGTGATAGTGATGCCCTGGCAGTGCCGTTCCGGGGGGTGCCGCGGCCCCCTCCCTGCTCCCTGCTGATGGGGTGCAAGCCTTCGCTGTGTTTTGATCCGACGCTCCATGCTGCTGCTCTGACACTTCGCCGCTCCCACCGCGGCTGCTGCATTTCTCTCCTGCTTTATGTTAAAACAAGGGAGGTGTTTAAATATTTATTATCGCTAGAAACTCCAGAAGCCAACGTTCATTTGTATAAGCGACTGGGATTTTTTTTCCAATTGTCAGTAATAATTCATTAATTATTATTTTAAAGTTGTTGTTCTCCCTGCGATGTGTCACCTTCCCACTGACTCGGCAGCAATCTGCACAAGATGTGGGATGTGCAGCACCACGGTTCTTCCTCCTGTGGGTTGTTGCTGCTCCTTCAAATATCTTCCCCTTAAACAAAGTGGGCGTTGGAGTTCCTGGTGACTGTTCAACTAAAGAGAGAATTTTTTTTCCTTGCTTTCCCTCCACATTATTTTTTTGAGGGGCCAAGTGCCTTCTGCTGCCATTACCACACCTGTGGTATTGGCATCTGCTCTTGCCCCTCTGCAGATGCAGGAGACAAAACTCATGGCTTTTGGCACCTGGGGATGCCGCGTTTGGCTGCTGCTGCTGCTGAATGAGCATTTCTGCTTGCTGCAGTGGGTGCACTGAGCTGTGCCGAGCCTCACTGGTCCTTCGGGCTCTAAGCATCGAAGTGGTGCGGTCTGGAATCCGGAGCCATGCAAAAGCAATCTTGTCTGGCCGTGGCAGGTTGGCATTTTTCTTAGATTACTCTAAATGCAGAGTGTTGCTTGCTTTCCCCTGCTTCTGCCTGCAAATGAGTGGGGAGGCAGACTTCATCTGCGGAGAAATGGGAATGGGAAACTTGCACTGGCAAGTGCTTTTTGTTTGGATCTTTTTAGCCCAGAACATGAAGTTTGTCTTCTGAGTTCCCTTTTTGCAATGCTTTTGCCTTGAACACTTTTTTTACCACTTGTGTGTTTGCCACTTTTGCAGGAGAGGACTGTCTCAGAGAGCAAAGCCATTCCCCATCTCAGCCTACCAGGGACATGCCTGTGCCTAATGCCACCGCTGCTATATTCCCATAGATCACAGCTGAGCTGGGTACCAGAGCTGCCAATAGCCATGGAGAACAGTAGCAGGCTGCTCAAGGCTGTGTCCTAACTGTGCTGCCCAAAACCTCTGCCAGGAACTGGGGAGGAGGCAGGGAAAGAGCCGCTGGGGTTGGTAACCTTGCTTTCACCTGAGGTAACCACAGGAGCTGAGCATCCCTGGTGCAGCGCACGGGGTTGAAAGGAGAAACTGCCTCTTTGGCCTGAAGCATGCCGAGGAGGACTGCCTTACCAAATGCAGCTGGCTGACTCCTGGCTTGCCTGGGAAGGGCAGCAGCTGCTGTGCTGGGATGTCCTGGTCTGTACAGATGGGGCTCCTCTGCTCCTGGAGCTTGGGGCCAGGGACACCTCCAGGCAGAGCAGCAGGGGTGAGAGTGTGGGCACATGTTGCTACACGCGATTGCAGGTACGCCTGCAGCTGTCTCTGTGCCCGCGGCCCAGCCAGCCCGAGCACAGCAGGCACAGCCCAGAGACTGTCTCTGCCGCTGGGCCCATCGGTGCCACCACGTCCTGGTGCGCCTGTCATCTGTGTGGACACGTGAGCATCTGCATTTGCTTGTCATCTCTGTGGACACATGAGTGCTAACAGGCAGTGCTGGGCTGGAAATCAGGTTTGTTAGTCTGACTCTAATTTTACTTCTTTAAAGATACGCTGTGCAATTTGGCTCTGTTCCCACTCCTCCTCTTTCTCTTCCCTCCTTCCCCTTCCTTTCCTGTCCTTGCCACTGAACCACTCCGTAACCCCCATTTCCTTTTGGGGAGAAAAAGAGGGAAGACAGACCTTGGTTAGCGCAGCTGAGCAATTCCGTGAGGTCTGGCCTCGCTCTCCCTGGAAACCTGTGCACCAATATCATAGCAATACAGAAAGCCCCTTCCTGGGATATTTCAGCTGGCACCTCCAGCCTGCAGCTGGAGCAGCTGGGAGTGAATGGAAGTGTGGCAGCACCTGCGCTCGTAATTTTTTGGGGGAGTTGGGCGATGTAAAAATTTTCCGGCTTTCCACTGGATGGAGTTTTGCCTTTGCCACAGCAGCAGCTGTTGGGAGCTGCCTTCTGGGAGGCAGGGCGAGCTGCGGGAGCGGGGCTGAGCTGCCAGGCTCAGCGGGATTCGCCGTCTGGATAATGCACGGCCGGGGTTCGGCCTGAATGGCCGGCTCGCGTTGTGTGGTCACAGGAGTAATTTGCCGAGAAGGGCTGAGATGAATTGCTTCGCCTCCCGAGAGGCCCAGGAGCAGGGGGAGCCCAGCCCCAGCCCAGCGGTGCCTGCGGCTCCCGCCGCCCCTCGGCCTGCCGGGTTCTGCCCTGGGAGGAGCTTTTCCCGGGAGGTTTTTAATGGGAAAGCCAGGTTCGGGTCTGGACCGAACACAGCAGAGCTGTGGCGGGGACGGAGAGCTTTTGGTGAGGGTGCTTTAGCCGGAGAAGGAGTGCTGAAACACAGCTTAAAACATGCACCCGCACAAATAAAGGTGCCACAGCTCTGGAGCCGTGGTATTTAAATATGGTAATACTCTGGTAGCCAGGTATTTAAAAATCCCCCGAGAGCAGCCCTTACCAAATGCATGCATCACTTGCTGTGCTGCGAGACGTGCTGCCAGTCTGTCCCCCACCCCTTCATAGGAGGAAGGTGGCAGCACTGCAAGAAGAGGAAATAGGAGAGGGGAAAAGCCAAACAGGTGCTGTCTGGGTGTGTATAGAGGAAGCAAGCACGGCCCTGACCCTGTGGGTGCACCTGGGATCCTGGCCCTGACCATGGCCGCAGCTGGGCTCTCCTCCCGTGCTGCATCAGAGCATCTGCCTCTCCCTGGCCCCTCAAGAGGGGAACTTGCTCCTCATAGTCCTTCCCAGTGTCTGGGAAGTCTGGTGGTGTAAGGTGTATGGCCACATTTCTAGGAAATGCCCAGCAGGGACACCTTGCTCCAGCTGTGGGCCTGGCACAGGAGAGGTGTGGTGTGACACAATGCTGGTGCTGCTCTGGGCTCTCTGTTTTGGGTTTGGGTGACATTTTTGCTTCATTCCTACTCTAACGGGCGCCTGTCACAAGCAGCTTTCAGGCCTGTTTTTACTCTGGCTCTTACTTGGCCCAAGAGGTGTAGGCAGCACCTAGGTAGGGCACCAGAGGAGGAATTCAGGGAGCTGCAGTGGTGTTCAAGTGGTGTGGCGGGCACTCCCTGGAATAGGGTGGAAAAAAGGGGTCTCAACATCGACCAGGCAGTGGCAGCTTTTTTCCCCAGGACATGCAAGGAAAGCCCAAAACTGTGCCACAATAAACGGGGGCTGCTCTGCTGGTGGCTGCCTCGTGCGGTGCTGCCTCTTTTGCAACATGGGCTGGACTTCCAGCTTCACTGCCAGATCATGATGCAAACAGGAATTGCTCTCTTCGCACAGGCCACTGTCCCAGACCAGCAAGCCCCTCCCACTCCCTTCCCAGATCCTTGGGCACGGGCTGCTGTGGTTGCTAGCCGAGCTGTGGGTGGCAGTGCCTGTGCCCCACGGAGCAGCACAAGGAGCCATAAAGCACTCCCGGTGTCGAACTATCAGCCTGTGTGGAGAGAGAGCACAAGTGGGCTGATCTGCCTCCACCAGTCCCTTACAGCCACCAGCTGGTTTCTACTGAGTCAATTTATCCATGTTTCCCTTAACAGCGTGGCTGTAGAATGCCCACCTTTGAAAAGGTCATGCTTACTGAAAAAGTGATTTTTTTGTTTGGGTGCTGACGGTATCTACATTGCATGTGAGTATTGCAGGGTGGACCTGTAGTCTGGGTTTACTTCTGGTTCTGCCTTTATCTGGGAGAGTCTCCAAATCAAGTGCATTTCCGATGCTGGCAGCAACTAGGGTAGGAGTAATTTGCTGGGCTGGGGTGTCACTCAGCCATGAGCAGCCTGTGACAGCCATGATCGAAAGGGACATTTATTTGCCTTTAGGATGGAAGGGACGTGACACTTCTTGTCAAATCCCATCTTTGCAAATGTGGGCTGTGAGGGAGTAAGGCAGAGGTCATGGCAAAAGGTCAGACAAAGCAGCGCTCTGCCTCGGCGGGCGTTTGTCCAGGTGCTATAACGGCGTGAACACGGCACGGGATAGTGGCAAGCGTGAGGAGCAGCTGGTCCACCTTCTGCAGGCTGCTCCCCCTAACAGACCAAGTGGTTTTGTCAGTAGTGGCTCACACGCTGCTTTGATGCGTGCACACGTGATTTTACATGATATTTCACACCACGAGAGTCACTCAGAAGACCAAGGGGTGCTTCACGTGTCACTCACTGGCTTGGTGGAGCCCCACATGGATTTTTGCTGCTTTGGAGGCCTCTTTGAGAACTGGAGGTGTGCAACCTCTCTGAAGCATAGGTGTGAGTGAGGATTTTTAAAATGGATTAAAGGAATCCTTTTGTTTAAATACAGACTCAGGTCTGTAGTTGAGCTCTGGTGGCCAGCATGGACTAAAGCAATGCAAACTGGAAGTGATCATCAGCTGTGGACCATAAGGGATTCCCATGGCCTACTCTGCTGCCATGAACATAAAGACAGGAGACTAAATGGATCAGGAAAACAGAGGTGATGGATTTCTACACCAGGGAAGGGAATTTTTCTGGGCTACAGCCTGACACCTGCCCCATGCAGGGCATCAGGGTAAGGTTCTGGGTCTCATTCCCACCATTCCTGCTATTGGCAACACCATGGCCACTCTGCAAAGCTGTGGCACTCATGCAAGCCCTTCCCCTGCCCTTTCCTTCTCCAGCCCTGCCTGTGCTGCTGAAAGCTGCTCTTTTTCAGCTTTCGTGGAAGAACCAAAGCTGCAGTTTGCAAAGACCCACTCTGCTCCTCTTTTCCCATCAGTAAACGCACTCAGCCAGCACTTTGCACCACTACACCTCCTCAGAGATGCAGAAAACGCATGTGTTGTTTGTATTCACGTATACCTACCTAACTGAGGGGCTGGGAAAGGGGAGGCGGGAAGGGAACTTCAGCCCTATTGAACTGTTGGGAATTGCGTTCCTTAGATTAGAAGTGTTTGTATTTTAAATACTGTAAGAAGCTGAGGCAGTGAGTGAGCTGGCTCTCGGCATCTGGGATAAAACCACCGGTGATGGTGGAGCCCTTTATAAACATTTCTGTTTTGCCAGATGCAAGGGATAGTTAATACAAACTACATACCTGGAATTTAGTTCCCATGTCTGTCAGCCGTGTTGCCTCCGTGCTGGACCAGGACCTTAGGCAGCAGAGCTGATGTGCCACATCCCTGTCTGGCTGTGTTTTCCAGAGGAGCTGCTGGAAAGCCACTCCCTGGGTGTAAATACCTGCAATCTTTGCTGGTAGATTTTTAAATCTAGAATTGAGCTTTGCTGCTCTGATCTATTTATGTACAGTGCATGAGGCAGAAGTATATTCAGGTGAAATTTTTCAGGGACTAGAGAGATTTGTGGCTTATTTATGGTTGAGCATAAGAAAAGAAAACAAACAAAACAATAAGCTCCAAAACCCACCCTGGGTATTTTTTTGGTTTGGTTTTTTTTCACTTTATGTCTGTGCACCACGCTAATGCTTAACCAGAAGCTGAAGCAGACCCAGAAAGGTGTCTGAAAAGCCACGTTCCTATTTCTCGGGTAACACTGATGGGTTTCTGTTCCTGGGAGCAGGGCTGCATCCTGCAGGGTCATGGCACCTGTGGAGAAAAGCAGAGTTATTACATAAAACAGAACGAAACTGATCCCATTCCATCTTCTCTCATTTGAAGGGGTTGCTGTGAAATTTGAATGCGTAAAACCTCCTTTTGGAGCCTTTTGGTTTTATCCTGATGGACAGGCCTGACACGGTGTGAGCACTTCTAGGTTAGAGATATCTCCCTATGCTTCTCCCCAGACCCACATCCTTAATGGTGGGCTGCTGCCCTCCCCACCACTGCCTCCAGCTCAGGCCAGACAAGCAGTCGAGGGCACTTTGGAGAGTTGTCAGGTGGATTGGGCCGTGCTAAGTGAAGTGTGCAAGGAGGAGAGAGGGGGAAAGAAAAATACCAGGGCTGTGTGCCAGTTCTTCAACCTCTGGTAGGGTGACAACCTCGCAAGGGCAGCGGAGCTAAACATGACTAAAAGAGATCCTCTGGGGTGGTGACTCTCCACTTGTCATCTCCAGCACAGGGCTGAACTCAGCCTGGCCGCCTGTAAAGCTGGGGGAGCGGATGCATGGATTAGTGATTACCTTTCCCCTAATAAAAAGAATTAAAAAGGGAGAGCGAGAGGTCCTTTAGCAAGTTATTGCTTTTATAGCCGCACCTCTGTGCACTGAGCTGAGACAGCTTCCTCTGTGCATTCAACTGAAAACAAAGAGTGAGAAGGAGAATGAAAGAGCAGGACGCAGCCTTCCCCTCAGCTGGCTCCCAGACCTGAGCCTTTCTCCGCTGCCTGCCTGCCTGCCTGCCTGCATGGGGGAGACACCCTGCCCTGGGTGTGGGGGCTGCGGGGGGCACCCATCACCCTGTGCACTCCTGCCCACCTCCAGCACCCTCAGGAGAGTCAGGGGAAGCCATAACCGGGAGCAAGAATGCAATAACTGGAAAAGGCTCCCCCACATCACTGAAAAAACCCAACAACCCCCCAAAAACCCCACTCAGGATCACTCAGGTAATAATTCCACTGTGCACAAACCAGTCTAAAATGGAGAGCGTTGCAGAGCCACGGTCTGGTGTTGCTTAGGTAAAATGGGTGCATTATCTGCAGTAATACAGTGATCTCGCTCTTTCACCTCCACGGCTCCGCCGGCATGGAGGCGATTGCACAGACAATGTGCCATCCCTCATTCCCTCCACTTTTAATTCCTACCCCCTCCTCCCATGAATCTATGCAATTTTCTGTTAATAAAAAAATAAGAAAGAAACTAAAGCTCTTCCTCAGAAATCTAGACATTAGCATACTCCCCCTAATACTTTAATCCCCATCATTGTTTATAATCGGGCTACACACAAGGTTACGCACAGTGCTGACTGATTTATGAATATATATAAATATATATATATTTTGTTTTAATTGAAACGGCAACATTTAGGTTCCACCTTAACAGTGCACCTTAAAAGATTATCTCGGTTATTTCACAGGCACCGAGCCGGCACTAATAGTCCAAGGCAGATATTGAAAAGCAGCACAGGGCCAGGCAGATCTATTAGAAATTCCCATCCACGCGCCTCATACATATTGATTTCTGACACCAAGCAGCAGTGAAAGCCCCCGTGGGAATAATATATTTAGCAGGGTTCGCTGCGAGGAGGTCACAGAGTGCATACAGATTAGCTACAGAGGACCAAGGCACTAGTGTTGGAGCCAAATGCTAGATTTTATATCATTTTAATCTGAACTTTTATAATCCTTTTAGTTCTTCTTTCTCTGGATGGCAGAGGAAAGGCTCCTCCGCATGTATCATGCATCTTTTTTCTTTCCCTGCTTTATTCCTCCTATAAATGTGCAAATGCTGTTGTAATGGGGAGGAATGTACCCTTAGCATTAGCAGGAATAGGCACAAACAGATTTGGGGTTTATATATAGGTATGTGTGCACGTGTATATATGCATTTATACATATGTGTGTATGTGTGTATATGTGCCTGCTTGTGGATAATAATGGTCATTTTGGCTGGAGACATCTTTATTTGAAGGTTTCCTTCAGTGGGGGTGGTGGGAGGGGGTCTCAGTAAATCTCAGGCTCTAGTTTTAATGTGCAGAAATAAAGAACCACTCTAAGACCTTCTTTTCTTTTATTTTTATCCCAGAGCTTAATTGAGCAGAAGTCACATTTACACTGTTGAGCCTCAGAAAGCAACAGCAACAACAACAACATAAAATACCTAAACAGTTTTAATTACCTTCCTGCCTGTGCTGAGGGGGAGGAGGTGCCTGGTTGCCATGCGGGGGGGGTGTTGTGGCTGGCTGAGGCAGCGGGGTCGGGGGGCTGGAGGGGTGCCAGCATTGCAGAGGGAAAGGTTAGAGTTGACACACTTTGACACGAGAGTGAAATGCGCTCCGACAACAAAGAAACCAGGAGATTGCAGCTAAACAGACACAAAAGCTCGCGGGCATCTTGCAGGCGAGAGAAACACACTGACTCCAAATTTTTTTCCCTCTTTTTTATTTATAAATAAAAGAAGAAGTTCTCAATTCTTCTCAGTAAACAGTCAGTATTCCCACACTGATCAAACCCACCTGTCTGCGGCAGGGAAGTCATTCCTAAAAGCGTGTGACATGCAGATCCACTACTTTCAGTGTTCCCAATCCTGGCATGAGGCAATGAGAGTCATCCACCCACCCAGACCCCAACCTGCCACTTCTGGATGCTGCAGGATGAGTATGGGTCACTTCCTGCCTGGGAGGCAAAAATAATTTGAATCTTGTTTTCTAATTTTTAAAATGAAAGGGAGGAGCAGCTTTTGGCACTCCTGTTGTCCCTTAAGCCAATGAGGTGCTCAACCTTGGACTAGGAGAGGCTGTGAGAACTGCTACATGACCTCACTGTGGACTCCTTGCAGGCTCACTTACTGTTGATCTTGTCTTTGGGTGCCTCCTGAGAGCAAAGATAAACCTGCTACTTGCTCGATTTCTGCAGTCAGAAGAAAGAGTCATAAGCTACACGGAATGTGCTGTGTCACCAGAGAGAACAAAGCTCTTCTTTGCTTGTCCTTCAAAAGCGCTATGGTCTTGAGCATCTCAGCATCATGCTTTTGTCTTCTTCCCTGCTAAACCTTCTCATGCATCAGCCTTATGAACCTCCCAGGGACTGATGGCTATCACCTACCTCTGTTAGCACAAGCACCCATTCACAAGTGGGGGCTGTGCTGAGCCTGGCTTTCACCAGTGGTCTGGAACTACAGTGCCACACATCTCCCAGCTAGCACAGGTGCACTCTCTTGAAAAAACCCTTTCCATCACACTCGTGCTTTCCAGGGGCGCCGCACCCTGTCACAAACTCTGTGGAGATGTGTACTCCCAGTCCCAAGGCTGCTGTGCTGCAGTTCATGCACCCACCTGTCCTAAAGGTGAGCCTTAGAAAAGTTACACTAATGGTCAGGCCGAGAAGGTTGTCCACTTAATCATCGGGTTATAAACCCTGGGCTGCTTTCCCAAGGCCCTGGATAATGTGTCACATCAGTGTTGCTCTGTGATCCCAGACCAGGGCTTAAGCTGATGCCAGTGCTTCTTAGGGAATATGGGGCACATCTTCCCTCCTGTGCGCTCCGTGGGCTGCTGGTGGTGGCCACTTGCAGTTCAGCACCTTCTTGTGAGAGCTTTGGGGGCATTAATAATTGCTTTACTGTGGCTCTAGTAAAACACTGAAGTGCTGTACAGAAAAGAGGTCTCTTCATAACATTCAGCCTCCCATTCCACAGAACTCAGTACTTCTCATGAGTTGTGCTTGGTTGAGCCAAGTGCTGGCATTTTCCAGAAGAGTTTGGTGGGAACTGTCTGTGTCCGGCCCAGTCCTCTGACATTTGAAAAATGCTGGGTCCATGTTACATCTGCACTGCTGGTGAGGTTATTCAATTGAGCAGCTGCCTGGAGCCAAGTCCCACCCACAAATTCTTTGTCTGAGTGGGAACTCTGTGCTTGGGCACAATGCAGGTCTTGCCAAGGACCTCACTTGTCAAATAAAATATTTATAACCCCCTAAATATTTTTGTCAAGATAAAGGATTGGGGTTTATCCTCTATTGTTCACTACTGGATACTTTAAATTAAATTAAATTATAGGTGGAAAAACCCCATATTCATTGACCTTAAAAATACAGGGTAGAGTGCCTGATGCAAAGCTGTTCAGGAACAGAGGCCCTTACAGCAGCCAGAGCTTGATCCGTACTAATAATGACACGGAACACAAAAACATATTTTAGGTTTATTTATGTTAATATAAACATATTGTTAGGTTTATAACATATTTTAGCCAAGTACCTGGCTACACTTCTTGTTTTACCCAGGATTCCAGTCCAACATTCACCGCTCAAACAAGGTTGCTACTGAGAGCACGGGACCTGTTCCCCCTCAGATTTTGATTTTTTTTTTCTTTCTCAGTGCCAAACAGACCCAATATGCTGAGGTGAGGTCATTGCTGGCCCTTCGCCAGTCTCTTCTGCACAAGCACCCTGTTTCCTTCCGTGTCTGCAGGAAATGGCTTTGTTCCTACATTGGGGTTGACAGACTCCATGCTTTATCCTCGTGCCTTGATGGTCCCCTGGAGCACTCTCTGTGGCTCCTCAGCAAGAACCACACAAATCCTTGAGGGTGGCAGCTTTCTCATCTCCTGCAAGCTTTCTGCCTCTCTGATGGGACAAGTCCTGTGCAATGCTTCCCTGAGGCCACTCTTGAGCTAGCAGCACACCCGGAGAGGTGTCTCAGGAATGATGGTGAAGGGTAAAGACTGATGGTGATGGGTATGGTGAGGAAGCTCCTGCTACTGTAGCTGGGAATGGGTCCTTGTCAGTAATGAGGAAATCTCTATTCAGACCCATTATCAGATGCTGTTTGGGAATTGAAGCCTGTCAAGGAAAAGAGACTGCTGAGGTCTAAACAGGGTGGGAAGGCTGGGTGCATGCAGGGTGTCTGGAGAGCAGATGGGCATTCTGGATGGTGTTTGTTCCTGTTGTGTCACTGTTGCCTGCACAGCTGGTGGGTCGGAGGCAGACACTGGCTTTGGTGTGTGCTGGTGCAGCCAGTTCTGCAGGGGGGGCTGATAAGTCACCAAAAGAACCAGAACTGCTGGGCTCAAGGCCAGGTTGGATGGGGCTTGGAGCAACCTGGTCTAGTGGAAGGTGTCCCTGTCCATGGCAGGGGAGCTGGAAACAAAGTCTTTGAGGTCCCTTCTGATCCAAACCATTCTGGGATTCTGTGAACTGGAGTATGTGGTTTTGAGGTAATTTCTGTCAGCTGCCTTCACACAGCTGTGCCTCGTGCTTGTGGAGTCACTTTTGCCCGAGAAGCTGACTGCCAGCAGCAGACCCAGGACCAGACCAGTGGTTCTGAGGTAACTTCTGTCAGAGCAGCTCACAGGACACCTGATGGCAGGGTGTGAGCTGTGAAGCTGGAAAGTCACTCTCCACCAAGTCTTCTTCACTGGCGCATCCCTGGAGTGCACGATCTTACTCGTGGCGGCAGCACCAGCGGACTGCCAGCAGCAGGACTGTGGGTCCCAGTGTCTGCACCAGCTGCCTGCAGCTGTAGGGAGTCATTTCTGGCATTGCAGTAGCTCTTGACATGCAGGCCAGTTTGGGATGGACGTCTGTCCTCCCTCCCTGCCAGGCCCTCTTGGGGCTGTGCTGGCCAGTGCCTCACTGTGAACCCAGACATGCCAGCGGCAAAGAGGCCACTCCAAAATGCAGCTTTTTGATGCTGTTGTGCTTGGGGTGTGTCCACAGGCTGCAATCCATCTCTTTATCCTCTCTCCTGTTCTCTTCTCCTTCCCCCCAGCTGTTAGAACCCAGAGGTCCCTGGGCTGCGCTGAGTGATGGATGGTTATGGGTGACACTCCAGGATGCACCCAGGCCCTGACAATGGAAAACAGGGGCCAGATGTGGCACTGCCCTTTGGAGAGCAAGGCCAAGGAAAAATGGCAATAATTGGGGGATGCAAAGTAACCTCATGCTCTCAGAGGTTTGTTCCCAGGGGGGCAAGAATTAATAAATCCTTCTTTGTCTTTTCTGACGTGGTGGGAGTTTAATGGCTGCTTCCTTGGACCGGTTCTTGGGTGACTGGTTTCAACTAAGATGGACAAAATTCCCTCTGCACTTGCACTGAGGCAATATTTATTTTCTATCCAGTACTGTAATTGATCTCAGACACAAGAGGGCTAAGCTTTTCTGATATACAGATAAGATCTCTTAAGCACCACATTCCTGAAAGATGCTTTTAATTGTCAGGGATAGCCAATATTATCTAACAAAACCAGTCAGGTCACAGCTCTGGTTTTTGAGGGGTTGCATGCTTTTTTTCGGAGTTTTGTGGGGTTTGAGGATTTTATTTTTGTATTCTTGATTTTTATAGTGCAAAATACTGCTTGTATCATTCCCAATTAAACAAAATAATTCATTTTTCTAAGAAGTAGTCTCCGCTTGCGAATCCCCCCTCTTGGAGAGGGAGTCCCCAGCAAATACCATCAAAGTCCATCAAACTGATTCTTAACTTCAAAGTCTTAGGATAATGTAGAGGTGCTCCTTCTTAATGCAGAGCGGTGTTGGTCGACACGAACACCACAGCCCAAGTTTCTGTGCTGAGGAGGGGAGCGGGCAGCGGGGCAGACAGGGCTGTGTAAGTCCCTGCTCCTCAGACCCCGGCTTTGGAAGGGATGCACCACAGCTGGATTCACATCTGGCTTACACTTGAGAGACTGCACACATGCCAGCTTCCTGCTGTTTATACGGCTGAGTTTTGACACACTCAGTTTGTTCTGGGCCTTTGTCTCCTCATGTGGTAAAAAGCTGCAGCTTGGTGGTATTTCTGTTGGCAAGCTACCTCGCAGGCTGGGATATTTGAAAATGAGCAGCGCTGGTGCTGGGGGAGTGCCCTGTCCACATGGGCATCCCTCCCCTTCTGCTTTCAAAGCACCAGCTTGTTCTATGCACATATTTTTACATTTGTTATTTATTTATATACAACCATACATTTATATACATCTATATATATAAATATTCTAGGAGAGGAAAAGGAAACATCTCATTCCAATGCAGATATGTTCCACAGGTATCTTAGTTCTCATGATGACCAGGAAAGGGTGGCCCACTGTTAAATGAGGTGGGAAAGCCAGCAATAGGCAGTGTCAAGAAGAAAAAAGCACTCCATATCTTTCTTATTTTTTCCTCCAGCTTTACCCATTTTTTCACCAATGAACTTTTTTTAGGTTGGCAGTGTTCATCTCAGCAACAAGGAGGTTGAATTTAGGGTGGAAGAAGAATACAGCAGGATATTTTCCACAAGACTGGATCCAAGGGAGCCCACAGAAACAGTAATTTAGCTGTTGGCAATTTTTTTTTTTTTTTTTGAACTGGTGGCAACCAGGGGAGGTTTCTGAAGCCTGGGAGAGGATAACAGGAATGCCCGTCTTTGAAAAAAGGCAAAGCAAGGGGACCAAGGAGCCGTCGACCACTCAGCCTACTTAGTGCATGGAAAAATGCTGGAAGAAATAATCAAGCAAATTATTTATGAGCCTCTAGAATATAGCATGGAGATAAGTAACAGCCAACAGGGATTTGTCAAGAACAAATCATGTCAAACTCACCTTATTTCCTCCTATGACAGGGCAATAAGCCATGTGGAGAGGCAATGAATATCCTATATCTTCACTCAGCAAGGCTTCTGATGCTGTCTCAAGCCACACTCTCCTGGAGATGCCACAGAGATGCAGACCATGGAGTGGGAAAAAGCCACTGACAGTGAACCATCACCTCTGTGCCCCATCCCTATGGTGGGATGCATGGCAATAGGGACAGCTGGAGAAAAGGCGAGGTGCTTCAGTAAGGACAAGTGTAAAGGACTGGGTTTAGGTAGGAGTAAATGGTGCACATCCCTGGTCAGGAACCCTTAGCAAAACAGCAGATCAACACACAAAAAGGATCTGCTGGGGTTGGAGAGCACCACAAGCTGAACACGAAGCACAGCTGTGGAAAAACAGATGCCTCACTGGGTGAAACAAGGGGTGAATCTCAGGTGAGAGAGACTTTCTGTACTACCTAGTGCTAGCAAGGGCTCAGGCGGCATTGTCTGCCCCAGTCTGAGCACTGCTGTTGGAGAAAAATATGGATTAATTGGCAAGAGTTCGCCTGAGAGCACTGAGGATGGTGTGTGGTGTGGGGAGCATGTCCTGCACAGGAGAGTGGAAAGAGCAGGATTTATTTATGCTGAGGCTAAATGGTAGGTGCAGGAAGGTGGGGGGCGAGGTGGACAGGACCAGAAGCCCAGGCTGCATAGTAGAAAGGGATCAGGAGGTTGAAAACGAGTGAGATTGGTGGTAAAGGTGCAAAGCTCTGGGAAGAAAGCGTGGGATCTGAAGGGTGCCGGGCTTGCCGCTGCAGGGAAAAGTTTGGGCACAGCTGATCCCAGAAGTGAGCAGACAGGGTGGTCCCTCTGGCTCCTTCCAGCCCTCATTTCAGAGTGGGGGAGTTAGGGAGGGGTGTGGTTTTGTTTTCCTGGGCTTTGTGCCCGCACGGGGATGCTCTCATGAAATCAGAGCAGGCTGCTGCTGCCTCGTCAGCATTCGGGATGCTCACCGAAACGAGACCTGCGTTAATCAGCACAACAGGGACGTAATTAATTATTCTCAGCACCTTCTCAATGGAAATGTTAGAAAGGAGGGCTAAGCTGTCCCTGTTGCCCCCCTGTAATCCTATGCCACGGCTGGCTTTATTGGCTCTAAGGGGAAAAGAGGCACATTTGCTTTCCCACTGATACGGCGTTAAGCATGCTCACTTCACAGGCGCGTGCAGATGAAAGTGTAATTGCATGGAAGGTGAATTGATTGCAATTAACCTCAGGACTTGGCCTCGGGCTGGGGTGTCCCACCTTCCTCCCTGGGAAAGTGCCATCAGGGGCACGGCGCGCGGCTGATGAATACGTATATCATGGCACGGAACACATACGTTACAGGTGAGAGTACATAAATCATCTAGGAAAACACGTATTATACCGAAATGATCAAATTATAAATGAGGCACATAAATCATGAGATTACACTGTTGGATGGTATCAGGCACCATAAATTATATAGCGAAGCCCGGGGTTCACCGAGAGGTCCATGGAATAATGAAATGGGACTCATATAACTTAAGGAAAATGTCGTTATCTCCATGAAATGGAAACGCAAATCTCCAGCGCGACCTCCACGTACTTTTACAACACCTTCTGTCAGAAAGGCTCACAACAATAGGGCCAGTTAAGCACAATAAGCCCCAAGGAAGCCTCCCCTGCCGAAGCAAACAACGATTACACATTAAAAAGCATGTTCGAAAGATAAGTTTGTAAGGAAGATAAAAAGTCTCCAGCAGGGCTGATAGTTGGGCGGCGAAGCTGCTCCGAAGGTTGGTGACACGCGAGCAGGCTGGAAAAGCTTCGCTGCTAAGTGCGAAAAGTAGGAAGAGTTATTCTGTGAGCAGCCGCTTGATTTCCTATTGATGGAGAGCGCGGGGTGCTGGGGATGGCGGGGTGCTCGGGATGGCGGCTGGAAATGGGCTCAGCAAGGCACTGCCTGGCAGCTGCAGCAAGGCAATTAAAAGTTAACAGGAAAAAAAATTCAAATCGATACGCTCTACAATTGGAAACCAATGGTGTTCAGGGGAAGAAAGGGGAAAGGGATATTGAGTGCAGTCATTTCATACCTGATCTTCTGCCGGGTTTTGCTTTTATTGGTCTATTTTTCCTTCCTTGCTCGCTCCAAAAAGCAATTTGCTTTTTTGTCCCCTCCCCTAGGTTGGTTGTTCAAACAGATGCAATTCAGAAGAGGAAAGGCCAGTCCAATAAAATAGAAACTCCTCATTTATTTTTTACAAAACACAGCTTTATTGTTAATCAAGCCAGCTGTCGAGAAAGAGTCCGTCTGTCCTTTGGCTGCTGCTGGGTTTCCACGTAACAGAATGGGTCAGGGCTCTGGGTTTTTTTCCCAGTCGGTCAGTGTGTCAGTGATGTCAGCGCCGTGGCGTGACTCTGGGGTTTACATCCATTCCCAGCACTGCTGAGCTGGGGTTGTGGGTGGCACATGTATACCAGGGGATTCCTCAGTCGTAAACAAAGTGTTTGACCTGTTTCGTTCCTCAGGGCAAGCACGAGCTGGAGCCAGCTGAATTGATGTACTGGGAATGGCTGCTTTATGGCTGACCCCGGAGGGGCACTGACTCAACCTACTTCTGGCTGAAGATTCTAATAAGGATGCAGAAGATGTCTCAAGTGGGCAGCAAAACTAACATTTAAGGGAGAATGCCTAAAATGTTTTGTAGTACACAGACATAATTTTTAATTAGCAGGCACACCAGATATAGTATCCACTAATACTCAGTAGCAAAATCTGTCTTCGATAGCAAAACTGTCTTCAGCTCGGATGCTCAGCTCCTCTAAGAGAGGGCTCCACACTAATTCATTTTTCAGTGAGCTTGGGATGGAAACCTGGGTTTGTATGATGGGAAAATAAATACACTTCTGGAGAAACAAATGGGGTTTGGGCTGCTAATCCCTGGGAGGGGGAGGGCCACGCTCAGCCTCCTAACCAAAATAAGTTGGTTAAAAATAAATAAATGGTTGAGCCTGCTAGGTGTGAGCATAATCATTTTACCATATGATCTATGCGTTTCATTAGTTGAGGTACACATTTTGCCATAACAAATGTGCTCCAGCAAATGATCTATGCATTTCTTTCTGGAATGTATGTGTTTCACTGGAAAAGGTATGTGTTCATCAGCTGTGAGTAATGCTCCTGACGGCACTGCATTATATTGCTCAGCCGGTATCAGCTTGGCACGGCACATCCATTCCCCCACGGCCGCGGATGGCGATCCAGCAGGACGGCACCGACGTGGCCCTGCCGCTGCCGGGTGGCGATGCCACTTGTGCCAGAGGGTGCCAGCACGCGGGAGATGGAGCAGGAGGGCAGCGGGAGGGCCTGTGTGCGATGCCCGCCTGCTGGGCACGCATCAGAGGTGTGAAAAGTGGGGGAGGCTGCTGGTGCGGGCAGGCCAGGCTTGGGCAGCACGCGCAAGGGATGAGCCCGTCGGGAATGCAGCGGGGGATGCAGATGGAGGGTCGCCCACTCTCTCTGTCCTCAAGTCCTCAGCGATCCTTTCCCGTCACCCAGCTAAGAGCAGGGTGATTTCTTTTCCTTCCCAAGCTCACCCAATGCAGTAACATCTCCCCGACGCTTCAGTGGGCCAGCCCCTGATGGAGTCCCTGCAGAGGCATCCCATCACCACTCCAAATTTTGAATTTCCTCCTTGTCTTCCTCGGCATTGCCACCACGTTTTGGAAATTGCCCCTGCCAGCACCTGAGGCAACTAAAGCTAAGTGAACAATTGAGAAAAGATTTCCCAACTGCTTGATAATCAGTCCCCTCCCCCAGCAAGGCTCCTTGCCCATTACAGCATTGTTATTCACTTGTAATGACATCGCTTATTACCGCAGAATACATATTAGTCTTGGCCATGGGACTAATGATTTGTATCTGAGCCTTCATTTTAAAATCACTTTTCATCAATACATCCATTTTTATAGATACAGCTTTATATAATTCATTACACATATTTCCCTTTACTGACCTATTTTGCTGCACCCTGCATCTATCACTGTAGATGCTATTCTGCTCTTCTGAAAAAATCCTGCCTTTTCTACATTTCTCTTCATTAATATGCTCAGGAGCTGTGGTCACATGTATTTTTGTATTATCTTATAGTTTCCTCCCCTCTGTCAGAACAAAAATGGTGATTCTGAAAAGGCCTGTAAAATCTGAATGAATCTGAATTAATTAGGAGCTCTATTGATGTTACATAATGCCCATTTCAGTTTACCCGGTATATATTTTCTGATTAGTTCCACTCGCTTTCTCTTTCTCTCTTTCTCAAAAAAAATCCAAACATTTTCATAGTGTGTCATTTGGTGGAAGCAGTTTTAAAGGAAACCATTTCTGATGGAACTAGTTCAGTGCTGAAATAGGGCTGAGTGTAGCTCACGCTCCAAACTGGGTCAGCCGGGAACATTGGAGACCATTAGGAGACCTGAAGTATCTGTTTTCCACGAGGGAATAAATATTTTGGGTCAGGTCCTCAGCAAGGCAAAGTTAGAACAGGTCACGGATTCATAAGCAGCTCTGGCTGTGTGTTGTTATATGCACCTGTCGGTAACGCGCCAGTCACCGAGCAACAGGATCATCATTAAGGGCCTCGTTAAGAGTGGATAATGATAGTCCCTTTTGCCTGTGAGTTTGAGAAGTGGTAATGTCATGGATGAGCCCGGTGCTCTGGGTGCTTTCATCACCGCTTGGTGCCTGTGTTGGTGCAGTGCCTGCAGGCTCATGGGAGGGAAAGGTTCCCATGTGCTGGGCTCTGTGTGTGGTTCCGAAGGACCCAAACCAGCCGTCCTTCAGGGCTTCCAGAGGGTTGGGAATGTGCCCCCAGGGCTGGAGTGATGAGCTTGGAGCTACAGTGGGGGGTCCCACAGGGTCTCCCATCACTTTTGCCCACCAGCTGATGCTGATGCAGTTGCCCCAGCAGGAATTTCTCCATGCTCTGCAGGTCTCCCTGGTGGAGTGGACCCAGCTGGGGCAGAGCAGGCTTCCTGAAAGCAAAGCTCAGGCTGCACTCTTGCCTTCCAGCAGGGCTTGTGCTACCCTGCCTCTGTCCCAGTGTAATTTCTGAATGGTGTCTGAGGGTGTGACATGGCCATGCCTAAGGGTGTCCTCAGGTCCCATGCAGCAGCTTTGGACCCGTGGCTGCAGAGCTCACTTTGGGGTGTGAGGGGGGAGCGGGATGGAGGTGCTGTTGATGATGAACATTGCAGTGATGGACACACAGCAGGATGCTGCTGATCGGCACCTTCCCTGAAGCATCTACCTTCCCTCCTGAAAAAATGGTGCAAAATGCCCTTGCTTCCTCCCCAACACCACAACTCCTGTCTTACCTCCTCCTTCAGCTTTTTTCTCCGTCCTATTTTATTCTGGGCTTGTGGGGCACGTCAGGATACCTGCCAAATATTTGCTGAATCAAGACTGTGATTTGTCTGTGATTATCTGTACTCATTTGCTGATTGTAAATTTTTGCATAGACTCTGGGACATACTTTTTTAATTTGCTGTGAATTGCTGTATCCTTTTCAGATGTTTTCGCTGCCATAGCATTATGGTTACGAAATGAAGTTCAAAGAACGCTGGTAGGAAGAAGATAGACTGAAACATTACTTTGGCTTGTAAAATAAGGTGGGGGGAAGGAATCGGATTATACAGACGACCACAAATCTTAAATTACTCTGATGTTTTGGTCATCACCGGCAACCCTGGTGGGGAGATAAATCAATTTTCGGCAGCCGCAGACAGCGCTCTGACTCAGGGCCAGAACAGCTTGACTGGAGAGACACGGTAAAAGTTAGGGGGCTGCTATCACAGGAGATTTCCTGAAGGTGTGGAGGGATGGGGAAGGACAGGGAGGAAATGAATCCATAAAACAATATTCCAGGTTAGCCTGTCATTTTCATGAATTCAAACATATATGCAGAGCCTGACGTTTGCAAACTTGATGTGCTCCTGCCTGTTTCCAATCTCTAAAATAAACACAGCATGAAGGAGGTTGTAGTTGTCCAAATCCACTTTGTTTGTTGCAGTCAGCTGCTTTTTATTAGAACATGATTTAACGTGTGTGGCAAGAGTAAAAACTATTAGTTTTATATTCTTTTAATCCCAAATGGAAGCTTGGTTTTCTAAAATGTTAAAAGCAGTTGTGGCCTAATATAAGATTTTTGAAGGCTGTAATGTTGGGCTCTTGTCAGGGTAGAAAATCCTTGGTAATGGTGTCCCAGATTGTCAAGTTAAAGTATTTATAATGAGAATTTATTTTTCTTTTTAAACCATGGGAAAGATACTGTGCAAACTATAGCTCATCTGCCTCTTTCTGCAGTTTCTTTTTTACCTTATATGCAGTTCATTTTGGAACATTTCTTCAGCAATTCTCAAAACAGCCTGAATTATTAGTGTGTTGCTCTTATCTTTGAATCTACAAGGAACTGCCTCAAATGGTCATTGATTATTGAATATTTGTCAGAGGCCATCTTTCCTGCAAATCCATTTTCCATGTGTGATAATCACACCCAGTCGCAGACCTGCAGCTGCAGAAGTGTTGAACAACACACTCGACACATCCATGTCATGGGTGACATTCTCATGCCAAACGATTCCAGGGTACCGGAATCGTTTGGCATGTGCCAGGTATATTCCTGGCCTTAAATGCTGTTTTCCCCCTTGTTGCACATATAATCCCTGATTTCCCTGCCATAACTCAGTGCTTAGAGTGGCTAATGACAGCTGATGATGGTGATGATGCATTTTAATACGTCTACCAGGTCAGTACACGTGTAAGATGCTCCCTGCTTCCTATTCTTTCCCTCACATCAAACAGAAGGTAGGCAAAGGCAGAGCTGCATTTTTAGGTTTTTTATCTCAGAATCAGTGACACAGTATCAGATATTGGTGGGGTTAAGGCAGAAACCCATTGGGAGGATTCGTTTCTTGTGGAAATGTCCGCGGAGCTCCTTTCCAGATGCCTCTTCCAGGCATTCCCAGCGGGTTGGTGTCTCTCAGCGGAATTTTGGATTTTGAATCCTGTAAAACAAAAACCAAGTGAAAATCTTGGAAATGGCATCAGCTGTATGGCAGTTCCCATGTGGTATTTTTGAAACACAAGTACAGGCTGACCTTCCTCTACCTCAGTCGTACAGGGGTGAGGGGATGGAGAAAGAGAGAGGAAGAGACCAGGACTGTTCACCAGTCAAATCAGCCATTTCCCTGCTGATATCACTGGTTTCTCTATTTTCTGTTACACTTAATATTACGGAAAATATGAGGTATTTCAGACCTCCTTTGTGAACAACTCTAATACATCATTTATAAGGACTGCTTAGTAAAACTTTATTGATTGCACCTCAGATTTTGATAGACTAATGTCACAGCTGAAAACTGTGATTTATGAAAATTTTTGAGCAGTAAGTAATACTAATAGGACAGAGGGGTGGGGGGAACAAGCCTGCAGAGGAGTGAAAAAAACCCTATTTTTTTTCCTGAATCAAGAGTCTGTAGGAAAAACATGTAGTTGTGGTCTTTGTCAGTAGCAGAGATTTGGCAGAGGTTTGACAAGCACACACCTTGAGCTATTACAGGTGCTAATTTGGGCTTCTCCACCACTGCAGAAAAAGCCTCCACGTACAAAACTCTCCACTTGCTGCCAGAGCACAACAGTGTCTGAACAAGGAAGCACCTGTGAGGGGGAAGTGCGCCCTTTGAATCCCAGAGAGGGGTCCTATTGGGAAACCAGTCTATGCCCTCTCCTGGTCCTCTGGTGGGTGGCTTCCCAAAGCAAAAATTGCCAGCAGATCACACAGGTTTGGGGGCAAATGTCTGGAAATAGGTCATCCTGACAAAGAGTATTCCAGAAATTCAGGTTTTCCTGAGGGCATTGTTGATTCCAGAGGGTTGAAGTGGGGGAGCTAAAAGGCTTCAGAGAGCAGCAGTTACGTCTTCACAGCTTAAGTTTCACCATTATCCTAATTATCATCACTAAGGGATTACTCAAGCGAAACTTTATTATTATTATCATCATCATCATTAATTTTGAGGCAGGAATTGTAGACATTAAGTGTATGTACCCCACAATTAGGATTTTACAAGACTTAAGTCCTCATCAAGAGGACAAAGCAGAAAAATTTACTGAGTTGCTAATCTATAAAGCCTTTGGGACCTCATATCAAAAGTTCTCTTGCATGTGATAACCGAGAGTCTTCAATTTCACAGACTTTCCATTTTTTAATGGTAGAAAAAATCCCAACAATCCACAGAGTGTGGTCAAAACCTTCAGGATGCATATTCATGCCAGCACAGGAGGGCTCTTTTAAGACCCCACTTGGTGTCTGAAATACTCTTCAGAGCGTGGAGCTGCTCCAAAACTGTATGGTTACGTCACAGTAATCAAGTACAATCAAATCCAAGCTTCCACCTGCAATTTGCCATTGCATTTGGATGGGGTTTTGTATAAGCAGTTGTGACATACCAATAACGTGGGTTGATTAATGCAGGGAACAACAGGATGCTCTGTTCGCCTTACAGCACTGTTGCTGCCTGGGTTTGCTCCAAGAGGAACCCCACATAATTAACATGACTCTCACCCTTTCACTTTTAACATGCTTCCTAATTAAGCTCTCCAGCATCTGAACTTCACTTTCTGGCTGCAGTGGCTGCAAAATGATTTATCCCCTGATGATGGTCACTAGCGCCAACCTTGCTGTCAGGGAAGCATGCTGAAGCATTTAACACTTTGAATTATTTTATTCCTTCTCCTCTCCTGTTTAAGTAGGGAGGCCTGGTGCAAACCCTTGCATTTCAAAGCCAGCTCATCAATGTGCAAATGTATCCATAGGCCATCTCTTACCCGTTTGTGTATAATGGACATCCGTAAGGAATGATAAGAGTGCATATAAAAAGCCTTTGACCTGTAATTAGCCTATCTTGCTTTTTTAAAAAAAATCTATATGTCACTCCATTTGCAGATTAATTAAACCTAATAGATGTAATGAAACGCAAAGGGAGCCGATCGCTTTGTAGAGATTTAATATTGATTTGTACGCTAAACCGGCTTTAGTGTATTTTAAACAATTATTGCCAACAGATACATCTCTGCAACGACTCTTTTATGTAGAAACAGGTCCTGTTGAGGTACAAAGTCTACCTATGCGTGCAGTTCATATCTAAGGCCCCCCCACCCCCATTTGTGTTTGCACAGCACCTCCAGCTCCTTAGCCGAAAGGTGCTGTTTACACGATATTATTTTAATTTCACATGACAAATGTGCCACCATGAAGCTAAACATTCATCATTACCCGGGCGCGCCTTCCCCCTCTGTGGGGAGAAGCAATGTCAACTACCGGCACAGGGTCTCAGCAGATAACACCAGCTGGGGAATAGCAGTCGTGTACCACAGAAATCCCACCGCTGAAAAAAAATTCACAGTGGATGTGCCCAGGGGCCAGAGGGACCTCGGGTACCATGGCCCCTGAATTGGGCTGGGATTCTGCCTTCCAAAGCCGCGATTCCCTGACTGGTTCAAATCTCAGCAGAGTGGGCTGCAAGGGCAGGCAGCCCCGCCTGCCTTCATCCATCGCCGTGCCAAAATGGGAAGGACGTGGAGCCGGCAATGATGATGAGAGCTCACATGAATCCCCCGGGCCTGCAAGCAGGGTTTCCTAATTGTCAGCTGTGCTGCGCCAGGCTTGTTTAAAATAATTAGAGTGCAGCGGCTTAAACAGACCGGGGAGGGTCGGGGTGGGCTTTTTTTTTTTTTTTTTAATCCCTCCATATGGGTTTTTATCAGTTGCTATCAGCTCCCTGCTCATTTCTGACACCATCACTCTGCCAGGCAGGGGGATGGGGAGGGGGAGGGGGAAGCAAGGTATTATATTTTAAGTACACGAGCACATTCAGAAAGAAAGACGACGAAGCAGCCCCAATGTATGCGATGGATGGAAACAATACAGCCAGCACACCCAAACTATATTATTTTAAAAAAAAAGGGGGGGGGGGGGAAAAAATCTCCTTGCTCCCCTTCCTCCCCCTTTTCTCCCC
>VXBT01013257.1:50443-112646 GCA_013400235.1 Oriolus oriolus
CTTCCTCCTCTCTTTCCTCCGAGAGGGCTAGCTGAAATCTTTCTTAATTACCGCTTATTTCAATGACAGAATTGTAATTTATCATTTAGTTGTAATTTGACATATGTTCACACCTTTGCCATTTCCAATTTCCTCCTTCACTCTAATTGTCTGCCTGGCTCGCCTGTCACGCGCGCCTCCTGGGATTAATTCGAGCTGTCTGTCTGCAGCGGGCTGGCGGCGCGCTCGGGGCTGGCGGCGCGGTGACAGCGGCGCTGCGCGCACCGTTTAGCCCCGGCCGCCCCGCCCCGGCCCCCCGTGCTCATTGTTTAGCCCGCTTTTGCATTCCTGACTTTTCGGGGTTTTATTAGACGCTAATTACGCTCCCCGGCTGTCAGCTGAAAGGAGAGGAAACCTTGCCGTAATTAGTGGGAGGGGGGCCCCGGCGGCGGGGATGCGGGAGCCGGTAGATGTCTCTCGCTCTGCCTCGAAAATGCACACCGGCTTTAAATGCTCTGCCTTCATTTTCCTCCGCGGCTGTTTATGCTCCTCTGTCTCGCTGACGTGGCGTCAATAGAACAATTGCAGCCTCCTTCCCCGGCTTTTGGCCTCCCCGACCCTGCTCTTCCTCTTTAACACGCTGCATCCAGCTTGAGCATCCTCTTAAAACCACCTTTCCATGGCCGGGTGCTGCTCCACCCTGGCCCCACTCCACGTGCCGGGGACGGATTTGGCTCAGGGTGTGTTTGCTTGCCGAGCATGGCAAATAGCAGGAAGGGCCCTGTGTGCCCAACGTGAGTGTACACCGTGGCTAACAATTAACCTGCCAGAAGCTGCTTTGGCCACCAAGGAGGTGCGTGGGCTCCCATCCCCGTGGCTGGTCCTGCTGTGCTCGTGCTGACCCGCTCTCCTTGCCCATGTACATCCACAACCGTGAGGCTGCCACTGCCAGGCCAGAGAGGCTGCCTCTTTTCATCAAGAGAAGAGGTGTTTCACCACTGTTGCAAAGTAACACCTAGAATTAAATTCTCAGCCACACTTTTCATGGGCAACAGCTGAATTCACACTGCAGCTCATTACCCGACCCTCTTTTCTCTGTCCCACCCAGATTTCTCCCGGAGGCTGTCCTGTGGGCCTCCAAAGCACATATGGATGCTATATGCATCCGTACATGGATGCTAAATGCATCTTGTTCCAGTGGAGGATCTGACACAGTGGCAGCACCTGAGGGGGACCACCCTCAGAGGTCCTCTTATGGATAAAGATGACTGGAGAAAGCCGTGCAGTGTACTGCTGCTACGGGGCTTTTTTAATTCTTTTGGTCTTTGCCTGGAAGGACAGAAAACATCCATTCTTTTCCCCATTTTCCCAGCATATTTTTCCTTCAAGCATAGGGGCATGGTCTGTCTTTGTAGATGTTTCAGAAAAGTGGTCCAGCCCCAGCCACCAAAGCAGAGAAAAGCCTGGCTAACCAGCTGAGCAGATGCTTGGAACAGTTCGAAGGTAGAAAGCAACATCATCCTCTAGCTTGATTATCAATGCCTACTGTGTGGCCCCCCAAAATCCCCATGTCTTTGTTGTGGTTTAACCCCAGCTGGCAACTAAACCCATGCAGCTGCTCACCCACTCCTGACCTGCGTCGGGATTGGGAAGAGAACTGGCTGGGTAAAAGTGAGAGAACTCGTGGGTTGGGAAAAAGACAGTTTAACAGAGAAAGCAAAAGCTGCTCATGCAAGGAAGGCAAAACAAGGAACTCATTCACCACTTCCTGTTAGAAGTTCAGCCATCCCCAGGAAAGCAGGGCTCCATCACATGTAATGGTTACTTGGGCAGACAAATGTCATCACTCCAATTGTCCTCCCACACTCCTTCTTTCCTCCGCTTTATGCGCCAACATTGACGCCCTTTGGTGTGGGATATCCCTTGGGTCAGTCGGGGTCAGCTGTCCCAGCTGTGTCCCAGCTCCTTGTGCACCCCTCACCTCCTCGCTGCTGGGATGGAGTGAGGAGCAGAAAAGAGCTTAACTCTGTGCAAGCTCTGCTCAGGAATAACAAAAACATTCCTGTGCTACCAATGCCCCTTCCAGCAGTAACCCAAAACACAGCCCCATAGCAGCTACTGTGAAGACAGCTAACTCCCAGCCAAAACCACTACACCATCCACTGTTTCCTCTACATTTCCTTTTCCTCCACATTCTACCCAAGTGAAGATCCCTATGTATCAAGGAAAAGAGATAAACTACCTATTCCAGCTGTTAGGTGAAGCCTGAAAATGCTGAACAAAACGGTTTCAGACAGAACCCTCCCCCCACATATTTATTAATTTATTCATTTTCCAATGATTTTAAATGTCTTGCCCATCAGTATTGGCATGAAAGAGAAACCCACAGAAGCAAGAGTAAATTGGACAGCATTGCCCCTGCACTGGGAGTGTGGATGCTGGTGGAGGTGAATTTTGGAGCAGGCTCCTCTGCACTGCATCCCGCATGCCCTGTCCCCACTCACAGCCTCTAAGAATGGTGAGCTCCCATCACGACCTTTATTTCTCTCTGCTCTTGTCAATGGTGTAGCCTTAGGTAAGTGCTTTAAGCCCAGTCTTGATGGTTCAGGTGCCTTAACAGATCCCTTAAATGTTTAAGCTAATGCCCTGAAAACACAAACCCATCCAACTGACACAATTCCTCCCTCCCTGAAATTAGCCCAAACCCCTTGCCCTCGGCCATCCTGAGCCTTTCTAGGCATCACCTTGGCAACACACCACAAAACCAACCCAAGCGGAGAGCACAAGCTAGAGGTCAGTGCATCTTGGCACTTTCAAATCCCAAAGGAATTAATTTCAGAGCCAAGGGACACTGGGAAAAAATACAACCTAAACCACCACTCCAGTTTAGCTGGGGGCGAAAAAGCAGTGGCTGGCAGCACTGTGAGAGGCTGGCAAGATGCTGCTGTTTGGAAATCCCTGGCTCAGGGCCATTTGCCTTCTCACAGTGGTGTGAGCAGGCAGAAATGCTCCTCAGAGCCCAGGTACACAGAGCAGCTAGCACAGCACTGCTGGGAAATATTTAATGACTTGTAGGAGGCAAGACTGAATGGATTTACATTTATTTAGATTTTTTTTCTCCCTTTCAATGTCTGCTTTCTACACCACTGACCTTTTAAAATTATTTCACTACTTACTGACTTTGTTTTCTGTGTGTTGCCATTTTCACCTTCCAGCTTCCTGCCTTTTGCCATCTAGGATGGCCAGCCTTCTCAGGCAGTTTTGTTTGAACACCAGAAGTTTTCTGATGTGTCTGCAAACATTTAAGAGCCAGCATTTCTGGCTCCCTTAGCTGCCAAATTGTGAGAAAACACAAAGTGCCTCAAGCTGAATCCTAAAAAAAGATTTTCCAAATACTTACTCACATGCTCCAGCCTCGGTCTAAAGACTGGGGTATGAGGTACTCATGATTTAGTGTTAGAGCTTCTCTATATTTATGGCCTGTTTCATATATCAGAGCTATTTAACTGGAAATGGTGTTGGAAATCAATGTACTCATTAGAAGTCAATGCTAAGTGCTTTTGAAAATTCGCTTTCTTTTTCATTTCTCCTAGCTATCAATTTTGTTGTTGTTTTAAACCTGACTTCCCGAGGCCTTATTCATTAATAGATAAGCAGTCATAAGTAGGTTATGAGCATACAGGAGGCTCATCTTCCACACTGGCATAACAAGTGCACTTCCCACCTAGAAATACATCTGATTTCTCAAGGATGGCCATCTCCCTCAGCTCACAGAGGGTCCCTGCAAACCACACACTTCTGCTGTATCAGTGGTGAGAATGTCAAACTCCAAGAGGAAAGGAAGGAGACACTCCATACCCCAGATGGAAAACAACCTTAACAAGTAGTTGTCCTCTACAGTGTGAGCTGCAGTGCTCTGTACTGTCAGTGGGGAGGGTAAAGGGGATAAAGCAGACAGACTGAAACATGAAATTCTGGGGGAGCAGAAGAAGGTGCTGACCTTTGTCAGGGGGATTTTTTTCTTTTTAATTATTACCCTACTTTTTGGGCATGTATTGTGTCAGCAGTGCTCGTCACTCACTCGTGTCACAGAAACACACACAGATGCTGCAGCACTGATTTGCCCTGAGTGGTCTGTCCCACACAGTCGCTGCTAACTCAGGCCCCAAACCTTGCTACTCATTTGCACCTCCTGTACAGCTGAATGGGGAGTGTAGTCACACCTGCTACAGCCCATAAATGTTCCCGGGGCTGGCAGGAGCAGACTCTGCTGAAGCAGTGCTCCCCAAGTGCTTGAGGTGGCACCAGGTGCCCCAGTCTCTCGGGAGCAGTTCAGGTGTCAGCTGAAGGACTTCCCCAGAGCCATGCAGGAAGTTCAGTAGCAGTGGAGCGCTATGGAAACAGTAGTGGGTGGCTTTTCTTTGGCACTCCCTCAATCTAGGTTTGAACAAAAACCTCTGTTAATCCTGATGCTTCTAATGAAACAAAAGGAAGGGGAAGAGACCCCAATAATGCTTGCCTGAGAGGCCTTACAAGCCCTTTGCTGTACCCTTGCTGAGCTGGTATAGTTTAGTATTGCTACTTGAACGTGGTATAAATGTGGTTCTTATAAATGCTTGATCAACAACAGATAAAGAAAACTCCTTGTGTATCCTCAGTATGCAAATTTAACTCGTTGCATCCCTATAAATCAAATCTGCTTTTGTTTAAAAAGAAAAACTCCAACCCAACCAAACATAGTAGCTGTTTGCAAGAGTATGAAATACTTAAAAATAACAGAGGAAAAAGCTCTTTCATTCATGCATGGAAAAAGAGATGAATTAATTTTCCTTTGAAGAAAGTGCTCATCTATCCCTTAACTTTCACATAGAAAGCAAGTACCAACATCTTGATCCCTAAACGTAATGCTCTGGGAAACTATAAGTAGGGAAAATCAAGGCGGTGTCCTCATGGAAATTTTTTTGGTGCACTAAAATATAGTGGTCGCCACTGGTGCCTGCTATAAAATTTTTATATGTAGAAAGTGGCAGGCTATCACACTTTTTATATATGCATGTATAAAAGTGACAGGCAGAGGAATAGGATGCCTGAAGCTGTAAGATATGAGTGTTACAGGCCACAATCCTTTTATTTTTATTGTTTTTATCTCAATGGGCAGAGTTTTCTGTCATTAGCTTAAAAATGCAATACAAATGTTCTCTTCTTTTGAGGCCTGAACACACAGAAACCTTTCTGCTTTCACATCCAGGTATTTAGCACTGCTGCTCTCTGCTTGTTAGCCTTTCGGGGGAGTTATGGCAAGCTGTGGGACTGGTTCTGACTGCTGGGACCACACGTACCTGCTGTACAGCTTCACAATATTTGGGAGCTGGCTGGAATGCTGCTTCTAGCCTTATAGTTTCTGTTCCTTGGCATTTTTCAAAACTTTGAGAAGGAATGAAGATATAGAGGAGGTAAAAGGAGGCGATACACCAAGGGATGCAGAAGCAACGCCAGCTGTCCATCTTGTCCAGAGCCCTATCTCTGGCAGCAGCAGCATTGGAGGCTTTGAGACAATAAATGGCAATGCCTCATGTAGGGAAAAGTCCTGTACAAGCTCACCACCCACCTTTAGAGACAGCCATATTCCCAGCCACCTTAAATCCAGCATTTGCCCATGGCTAGTGTGATTGCTGAAATTTCTGGGGTAGTCCTGGTATCCAGAAGGTCCTTGTTCCTGTGCACCTCAGAGCTTGCAAGTGACTGCAGCTGTTACAACCACAGAATCATTTAGGTTGCCAAAGACTTCTGAGATCATCAGGTCCAACCACAAACCTAAAACTGCCAAGCTCACCACTAACCCTTGTCCCTCAGTGCCACATCTACGCTATCTCATAAATAGCTCCAGGGCTGGTGACCACAGCACTTCCCTGGGCAGCCTGTCAGTGTGCTGCAACACGTCACACTGGTGCGGCAGTGACCACACGTGCTGGACTGCAATGTGCCAGCGAGGCTTCATGCCACGGGGAGAAGGTGGCATTTCCACATGTAGAGCTACTGAGCTTTGTCAGACTTGTCCTTTGGACCTGGAAATTACATTTGCATGGAAGTTGAGCATTGCAGGCCAGGGGAAAAGGAGCTTAGGTTAGGGCAGACATCCCAGGGGTCCCACAGCACAGCTGCAGACATTTTACTCATGTTTCTGTGATGTGCTGGACTTGTCTTTGTGTGTTGTACATACATTTCCTTGTCTGGGATACCCCAGTTAGAAGTATGGGAGGTCTGCATGTGTGTTCATGTCTGAGAGCATGGAAATAAATATATCTTTACATGCACACTCAAACTGAAATGGTTTCCAGCCACCCTCAAATGCTGTGAGCTGCAGCTCCATATCTCACCTTAGACAGCAGCTCATGACCTGCATTAGTGCATCCCCTGTCTGACAGGACCCTGCCCTCGAACCCAGCGTGGGACATGTTCTGCTGGGTGGGAAATGTCTGCCAGGGCAAACAAGGAAAGGAATGTCGGGGGAACAAAGAAGGAAAGAAGCTCTGGAGGACCTGCAAGGAGCATTCAGTTCCTCTGACATCTGTCACTGTAAGTGCTGGATTTACACCTTGCACTTTGTTTGGGGGGAAAAAAGTCAGGGAGCAATAAAGTAATAACCTGAGCAGAAAAAGAATTGTTATCAGAAAATTATTTGTAATGCAGCCTTTAAAATAAATATCACAGCTATTCCTGTGCTTTACAGTGTCATTTCTAACTCTAAAAAGTCAGCGTGTAAATCTAATGGAGTAGCTATTCATAAAAGTTCAGCTTGAGTAATAAAAGTAACAATTTCCTGTAATGATATTTTATAGATTTGAATAAGACATATAAAGTATTTTTGCTTTTACAGCATATGTAAAGAGAGTAAGTATACCATGCCTATAAAACAGGGATTACTTTTAAATTCTTAAAATATTTCTAGAACAAAGTAAATAATACTCATAATTTTTGCCTGAAAGACTGGTGAAAAGCCACATAGCAAACTTTTCAAATATTTTATATGAAAACAATTCTCCTGCAGCTTCAGAGAAGACATAACACACTTACCTCTCATCTTTTAATAAAGGAAATTCACAGGCGCTTTCCCCTTCCTGTTGCATATCCTTCTCTCTGAACTCTTCAGCCCAGTTCTTTGCCAGTGTGAGTGCATTACAAGTGAAGAGAAGTTGGGATTTCATCCCGTGGTGTAGTTTTCACAAATGCCAACTGGATGTTGAAAAAAAAGGGATATTTCATCAAATGTGGAGGAGGAGGGAGAACACAAATCTGAAAGGTACGAGGCCTGAACTTGTGATTTACTTTGCACTGAGTCTGGGGGGAAAAATACTAAGTTTTAATGTGGTACTGTGGATTGTACATGAAGGTAGGTGAGATCAGAGCCTACGTCTCAGACCCGACCCTCTATCAGAGCAGGGCAGTGCTTGATGCCGCCCTCCAGGTCAGAGGGACAGTGGGTAGGTGTTGCCATCCTGCATCCTCCAGGCTCCAGCCACCCTGGCACAGGCACCTGGGACCCCGCTGTGGCAGTGTCCCAAGGCAGTTCTGTCACGTTTGATGGTGGGGTCACGGAGCACCATTTTGGTCTGTGTCAGGTCAAGCCACATGTCCAGCATTGTGGGACACTGGGAAGATGGGGTTTGCAGAGTGAGGGTGCCCAGGCAAGGGGAATGGGGGGGCAGCTGGGCACAGCAGTGCTTTGCAGCCATGGGGGAGTCACCCCCAGCATAGAGCTGAAAGCGTAACCTGTAATCCCGTGAAAATGCAAAGCCTAGTTAATGTAAATATCTCTGGTTTGAAAAGCCTTATGAAAGAGACCAGAGAATTTGTGGCATGCATGTGATTATTTCTAAACCTATTTCTATCGGGCTTCTCTCAATAAAACAGGTTTCCAAATTGCTTTGTCCAAATGTGATTTGGGCTACCTTCAGTGAAAAGCCCAGGAGTGCAATTTGATTAAGTGGTTAAAGTAAGTCACAAAAGGATGGCCCCTGTGGGGCTGCAGCCTCGTGGCCTGGGTTGATGCTGGCTCCCAGGCGCTGCCCAGCACACAAGTGCACAGCCAGCCACATCCCCTGCGGCGCCAGCCTTTCCACAGCGAGCCACATCCTATTTGCTTTCCATCACAGCCCAGCAGGCGCTGAACAAGCCCATGCAGCCAGCGGGCTTGGCCTCGCCACCCACCAGCACCTACCCCGATGGCCTCTGCGCTGCGCTGATTTGGCCATTCCCTGCCCAGTCGCTGCCTGAGGAGCCAGCGGCGCCGGGCACGGCTCGGGATTGCAGCCAGGTGCATGGGCACACACTCGCTGTCACCACCCGGAACGTGGAACTGTGTGCTGGCTGCTACTCTGCTCCGCCATCCCTGCGTGCACCCTGCTGGGTGTGCCAGCAGGAACGCATTAACGCCCCTCTGCCTTCATACACACACACTCTTTCAGATCTATTTGCTTCCTACAATTCCTTGTAGAGCTTGTTAAAAAAGGAGACCATAGCAAAAATAATGTGCATCTTTTCATTCATGTGCTTACATATGTATGTATATATACACCCACTAGAGACGGTGTGCAGCTATGTCCATTTGCACCTCCACTTGATAGTAAATCTTTGGGTGCACAGCATATGGTACAGCCAAAAATACATATATCTATAGGGAAATGAAACCCAATATGACTCAACACATTTAGTTTACACATATTTCTACTGACTTGTCAGTGTATCTGCATCTAGAGCTTGGCTCCTGTACCCAGCTCAGAAGGAGCTGCTATCACTTCACCTTCATGTAAGCACAAAATACAGTCCTTCCTGCTGGCTATCTCTATACATATGGCCAGGTCATTATACAACCAAAACTATGATTTTCTAAGGCTTTTTGATAGGAAAACCTATAAAAACCTTATATAGGACACACTGAAGGACTGCTGAAGTGTGTCAGCAGTAGGCTGGCAACAGATAATGAAATTAAGCAAACCATCTTTTGGGTTAAGCACCAGGTCACATTTCTGGGGTAAATTGTAAACAATAAATATTGGGCAAGCTGCTCTGCTGTGGCAGAGGCTTCAGTTCAGAGTCAGTGCTATTGAGGACTTCACGGTTTAAATATTGGCTAGGTCTGATTTTTAATTTTAATTTTTATTTGACAGTTGGCATATTTCTAAAAAGTCAGTGCACATTTTCGAAATTTCATTGCACATCCATGCATCATTACCTGTTTTCTTAGAGCTCGAGGGAGACGATATTGTTGGGGGTTTTCTCTCATGTAGGGAGGCGAGGCAACGAGGCATAACAGAAGTGAAGGATGGCCTTTGGGAGAGCAGCATCGCTTTTCTGAAGCACAAGTCTTTGGTCCACCTGAAAGTTCAAAACAAAGGAGAATCTCTGTCTCTCTTCCTCTTTCCAGCTGTACCTTCCTAATGAAAAGGAAACAGCAAGGAAAGGGAAAAAAAAGCCAAAAAAAAATGTAGAAGAGTAGAAGCTTACTATTTTTAACTTGTCCAAAGTTGAAGATTCTGCTGAACTGAAGCAAATACTCTTCAGAAATGCCTGACTGCAGAGCCAGGCTGAAATATTCCAGGAAAACAAGACAGAGGAATATTTTTACCAGTAAATACTGGAGTTAAACGAGACTGGCTCATCTCAAAGAAAATGATGGACAAATGCTGCAAGGCATGCTGAAGAAAATAAAATGCTTATCCTTTTTCCCAAACCCATTCAGCCGGGGACCATTTGGGGAGCTGATGGAAGTTCTCTGAGGTTTTTTCCTTTGCCCTTGTTCTTTTTTCTTTTCAAAAACCTGTTAGTGTCTCTGTTGATGGCTCTTTCTTGAACTGAGAACTGCTGGTCTGGAAGACAGCACCTTTTCTCTTGAAAGCTGAGCTTCATTATGTCAAGGAGTGTAGATGGTACCAAGCTTGAAGGTTACACGTGAGCCTTCATCAGTTGTGGGGCTTAAAGGTCATCAGTGACTGGGCTTAAAGGTGGGGAGACAGGGGAAAGACACCAAGCTAAGACCTGCAGGCAGCTCCCGCAATTCCTTCTCCCAAGGAAGCTATTCCCCAAAATTGGTTCCAATTTAGTTGATATTTTGGCAATATTCTTTCTCTTTAGGCAAGACTGAATTAGGTGTGGGAGGTCTGGGTACAGGTTCAGACTCTAAACCAGGGTGGAGTTTTGAGGGGGCCGGGGAGTGTCATGTTAGCCAGCTTTTCTCTAATCCATTTTCTTGTTCTGTGGTCTAGCCCCACATCCCCTACTGCTGACAAGGACGAAGGGCACAGTGGTAGAAGACAAAAGACATCTTGCAGTATTTTGCAACTGGGAAATACTTTTGCCACATTCGTCTGTGTTCTCCATTCTTCTGCATTCTCCAGACTTCGGGAAAGCTTAACACAGCTTTTTTTTTTTCCCCTTTTGTACATCTGGGTTGAGCAGACACCATTAACCCTTTGAGATCGCCCCTTGCTGCCAATCAAGGGGAAAACAAATGACTCCTTCCCACCTGCTACCCCCTCCCCTGCTTCTGGGTCCAGGTGTTTCCACTTGTGCATCGCAGGCAGGAGGCTGAGCGGGCATCAGGTGGGCTGGTTCTCACCTCCTCCTCCTCGCGGCTTTCCCGAGGACACGGCAGACAGGCGGCAGATGCCCGGCAGCTTGGGAGGCTGCTGCTGTCGCCCTGCCGAGGGAGGCTCACGGAGCGCAGGCTCCACGTGCCGCTGCCTACGCGAAGGTTAATGCAAACCCGCGAGGTGCCCGATCGCATCTGGCCCTTGTGTACGCACATCTGTCTTGCCACCCTCCGATTTCCCTGCCGGTGCCGGGAGCAGCCGCCCTGCCGTGCCCGCGCTCCCCCGGGGCACGGAGGTGCTGCCGGAGTTATGTTGCACACATGCCGAAAGCCATTAATTAAATTAGAGCTCTCCGACAGGGGTTGCAGAAGCAGCTGTGTCATCAATCATCGCGCCGCGGGCTGACACGCGCGAGCATCACATGGAGGGAAATTTTTTCTTTCTAAAGGCAGCTGAGGGCTGTCACCAGGGGTCCCGTGCAGGAGGGTGGCACCGTGGGGACCGGAGACCCCTCTCTGAGCTCGGTGGTGAGGAGTGGGTCTGTGGCCGAAGCGCCTGGGTGTCGCTGCCGTGCGAATTAATTGGCATCATCCGATGTCATCCTGTGGCCACTCGTGTCCCTTTGCATTAAGGTGCTGAGGGGCAGCAGAGCTGCTGCTCCTCAGGGCCGAGCCTGTGTTCGGCAGTGGGTCAGTGAGCCGAGCTGCTGCCCCAGCCCCTGCCAAGCCCTGTGAAATAAACTGCAGGGATGGGGAGCCCGCAGCCCCCAGGGCTTGGGATGGGGCCCTCACGGACCTCCACCTGTGGGCTCGGTAGTGTGCTGTGAAATGGAGATCGGTGGATCACAACCATGCACAGAAAAACAAATTTCTGTTATTTACAGGCTCTGGGCCACCTGATAAGGAACTTGCCACGTGCCCCCAAAGAACTGGCTCTTAGACAGTTAATTGAATGAGAATGGCTAAGGGTAGTCGCTGCACCCTACGCAAACAGCAGCCCAGACTCAAGAGCAAATAATTTGTGTCAGCATGACAAGAGAAAATGGAATCTAGACTTGCTAAACAGCCAACAGATACTGGCTGTTTTATATATATATATATATATATATATATATACACACACAGACACACACACACACATATCTGTTCTTCTGTCTCAGACCAAAGAAAGAACTCTGGCAGCTTTAAATTCGGGTCCATTTACAATGTGCATTTATAAGTGCTCTCCCCTTCCTTGCCCCATACTGGTGAGGAGAAACAGCCTGGCAATATCAATATTCCCCATGCCAGCTTTTCCACATCCATCTCTCAGAATGCTACCTACAGAGGAAAGACAAAGCTTCAGCAATTTTATTCAGGCCTGTTTCGCAGTGTAGGTCATCTCAGCAGAGTGTGGAAACAATAGCACGTGCCAATCTTACGGCACAAATACTGACCCACGAATAATGAACGCTCCTAGCAACCATGTACAGAAACAGCAAAACTCCAAACAAATTTTTGTAAAAAATAATAATAAAAAAAATTAGTTTTGCCCCAGTGAAGTTGTCTTGCCTGTAGATTATCTGCAAAGAGAAAATTGTTAGATAAATTATTTGTATTCAGTAATTTGATCGGCTCTCCTTGGAAGCCTAATGAATAGGTTATTTTCTGCAACAGCTGCTGGTCGAACTCTCAAGCTTGAGCCCACGTGGTCTGGCTGTTCAAAGGGAATTACTGTGCTGGCTTTTTTAAAGTAACTTTTTAAAAAAGCAAAACTAGGCACAATCTATTTGTTGACAGGGAGGAAAGATGGACAGGAGAGGATTTAAGTGGGTGGTAAAATTATTGTGAAAGCCTGAAAATTATTAGCAGAAAGGATAATTGTGTGAAGCCGCAAATAACTCGCCTGTCACTGGGACTGTAAGAGACCAAACCCTCATGGCTGTAATTCAGACATGTCATCTGCATTTCATGTATCCTGCTATGGAGAGGAAATGCCTCCCAGATGGGCTATGAGGCTGGATGGCCCCGGGAACTCTGCTGCTGGGTGGGCTGTGGCCATGCAGGCACCTTGGTCTGGGGCTACTCCTCTCTGGTTGCCTACCTCATTCATGAAAGGCCAAACACCACACACAGACATGTGCCAGTGGAGAAGTCTAGGAAAAGTAAAGATCTTTATGTAATGTCAAATAAGTAATGGCTTTGGGGAGTGTGTGGAAAGGGTTAAATGCACTCTGCACTCGTGCAGCAGTTTGCCAGGCATGATATTTGTTCCATGGCCTGCATTTGTCCAGAGGGAGCCAGACTTCTTCTGCATTTGTTAGTGCATACTTGCCTGCAGTAGGCAAAGGCTGACCTGAACCTCTTTTATGGGTGATATTTGATTGCGTTTTCCTCTGACTAGGTCTAAGCAGGGTGCAGTGTGATCTGCCAACCATAAACCTGAATTCTTCCTCCAGCAGAATAAAATAAAGGCAGAGCTCTGTGTGCCTGCCTTGCTCCTTTGCCCTGTGCTTGCGTTACCTGTGTCTATCCTGCCTCCTTCCTTTGGGGCACTTTGCTGGCATCATCTTGCAGTTCAGCAACTTCCACACACTGGACCTTTTTGCACTCCAAAAGTTAGATTGGAGTTTATTTCATTGTTCTCTGTGGTGACCTGGTTTTAGTTCCTAGTAGACCCTTGTGTTAAGCTGTAAGCTCCTTGTCCCCATCCTACCTGATGTAATCCTTTTGAATTTCCTTGTATGGTCCTGTTTTAGAAGTTTCTAAGTTGTTCAGTACTTTATTGGTCTCCTGTACCCTTGTCCCTCCCCGTACCTTTCCCATTGGTCTGTTCATATTATGCCTCAGACCCCTCTACCCTCCCTATAAAAGTCTCATGCCTCCATTTTGTGAGGTCTTTCGGCCTCTGGAGTTCGTTCCCTCAATAAACCTTTGAACCCCATGCCGAAAGTCCCCTCTCGCTCCTTTATCTCCTCGGTGCCATCCAGCTGCGAGCTGCCTCTGACCGCCTCCCCGGAGCAGGCAGAGGGCATCCGGTGCCCGAGGTCAGCGCCTGATAGCCGGGGCAGGGAAAAGGCACTGCAACAGTTCTCTGAATAAACTATTCAGAAACTTGGTGTTTTGCTCTTTTTTTCCCTCTTCTTGCCTATGTAATCAAGAGGAGACTTGTTAGACATGTTAACAACATTAAGTGTGGAACATACATTGAGGTGAAGTGAATGGTGCCTCAGGTAGGATTTGGCTGTGAGTTGTCTTTGCCTTGTGTTTCTGCAGAAGTATATTTCAGAAAGCTACTGCAACTGAAGACACTGAGAGTGGATGGATGCAGGCATGCGTGGGAAAGAAATCCACAGTGAAAAACCAGAGGAAGCAGGCAAGGACACATTTTATAATGAAGGATTTGCTGGTTAGCTCTTTGAGAGGTGCTCAACACTGTGAGGAGCAGCTCAGTTAAGATGCTTCAGCACTGAGTCCAAGGCGGACGCTGCCCCTTTGCCAGGTCATCTCAATTTCTGCAGGTGGCTGAAGAAGCTTGCAGGGTTAGGAGTGCAGGGAGGGAGCCTGTTGGAACGATGCAGCCCTCCTTCGTGTCCCAGGGCCGTAATCCTAGACTATGGTGTCACCTTTCTTTTGGGACAGAGGCCAGGTCCCTGCCACTGTGCAAACCGAGGTGAACACGCTGCCTTTGTGCCTGCTGCCACTGAGTGTCGGCTCTGACCTCTCGTGGCTCAGTCTGCTTAGACATTGCTATTCTGTGGGACATGACATGTCCATCCCTCTTCTCACCTGGCTTGTGAGGACAAACCCCCGCATAGCTGCCAAATGGAGCTTGCACCTATTTTGCTTTTGTGGCTTCTTGTGTTGTTTGGGCTGAGCTGTGGAGAAAGCCGTGTGTTTCCCAACTAAGTTGCTGCAAATTGAAACCCTGTAATTTTGGGGGCAGAATCTACTTTGTTTCTCGTGAAGGTAATTTGGCATTTTGCAAGAGTCTACTGAATAGTTCATGTTTCATCTGAATTAATGAAGTGTGCCCATTGATTTCATGTATATTGCTACTGAAAGCTTTCTTAATTACGAAAAACCGTAAATCTTTCGTTTTCTAAAAAGACATGAATTTTAAGAGGGTTTTATGATGAATTTTGAGAATCTTAATCTCAAGAAAAATGCACGTTTTGGTGTCATTTGCAATTGTCTTCCTGCCACTATCAGTGACTGCATTTTGGTTGAGCATAGCCTGCCACCAGCAGCCAAGGCTCTCCAAGGCCAGCAAGGAGCACAAGTCTGACCCTACCTTGTCTCTAACTCTCTTTACTTCAAAAAATAATCTTTTTGGAAAAACAACCTCCCTTCCCATCTTTTTTGTGCTCCTTCTGTTAAGTTGCTGCAGAAAGACAGCAAGGAAGGGCTTTGTGTCTAGCAAACCACTGAGTCTCCCCACCACCCCACCGGTCTGTGCAGGCTAACCATGAACCACAACACAGAAAATACTGCAGCACTGCCTTGGCTTTTTACTGAGGCTAACACAAGCTTAGAAACCATCCTTAAAGGTGCTCCATGCTCAGATGGCTCTGCTGAGACACAGTGCCAACCCAGGGATAGGTAAACCTTAAGGCTGAAGGCACAGGTGCTTAAAATTTGGAGCAGGCCAGCATTGTGTCACTTGAGGGCAGATATTGCCACAGGCAGAGTGGTCCTTGTCACCACCACCAACTGATGTGTCCAGCTTTGAAAAGGTGAGCTTCTGGGCAGTAGGTTAAGACAGGCAGCTGTAACAAATGTCAGGACTTGGAACCAAACAGGATGCATGAGATGCTCTCACAGATGGTGTATTTACATGGGTATTCATAAACAGGCTTCAACATGGATTTTGGAGCTACTGTCCCTATTTGGTATCCGCTAATACATGCCCTCCAACTGATTGCAAGTGTAACATGCCAAGTTTGAGATTCACATGACTGAGTCACCAGTTTATAGGCACTACCAGTTGTGGGTTGAAACAATATTCAGATCCAGAGGTCATTTACCCAAAATGAGGACCTGGATATTAAAGCAGCTCATGAGTGTTATATTTATCATCAGTGTTGGCACATGTGTGTGACACATAATAACAGCAAAAGCAGGTTGTAACAGCAGGTGGCACCTGGCATACTCTGTCACATCAGTCACTTTTTGTTTTTTCTGTGCATTTGGATTGATAGATATATTTTCTAGATAACTGGTGTACACCTTTCCAGAAAAGAAGCAATTTTTGCAATACCTTTCCTAGCCTGGTCTCTGTACAGTTCCCCTTTTTATCTGGGATGATTAGGATTCATGTTTCTTTCCTCCTAAAGTGCTTTCTAAGGTCCCTATTTACACATGATACAAGATCAGCGGGCTAACAATTAAGGCAGTGGTGTGATGCTATTTCAGGCCTGTTTCCTATTTGTTTGAAGCACCTGTCTACGAATGTGAGATGCAGGGTACAGATGTTGCCATGGTTAAAAACCATATTTACTGATTGCTCAGTAAATAGTTGCACAACTTTCTGTGTAAATGCCAGATAGCACATCAGAGTTTCCTTGGGCAGTTTAACTCAGGCACAAGCCTTCCCCCCAGCTCCCATAACTGTACTGATCTTGTTTGCTTTGCACACACCTTTATGGAGTGAGGCGAGAAGAGAAGGAAATGTGCCACCAAGAAAGGACTGAATTTGTGTTTAGCCCACAGAGGTGAGGACTGAGAGGAGGTGTGAAGCCAACCTCTGCAGAGATGAAAGGCCACTGCAAGGTAGCTGGGAATAATCTTCTCGTCTCTGGTGGCTAGGAGAGGAGCATCGGTCTTCAATCGCTGCCAGGAAGAATCGAGTTAGACGTCAAGGAGAGACTTTGTAATGGTAATGACGGTGAGGCAGCAGCCTTCAGAGGCTGTCAAATCTCCATTGCTGAAGATCTTGAAGAGCAGATTAGATCTAGCTTTGGCAGGAATGATATACTGTAACTAATCCAGCCTTAAATCAAGGAAATGGGCTGGATGACCTCTTGAAGTACTTTGTAGCCCATAAGTCTCTTTATGCCATTAATATTTGGAGGCAGAGTCTGATTAAACTGTGGTGTACACCAAATGCTGGAGCAGCTGCTGTTTCTTCCACCCCTAATATGGTGAGAGGACCTAGCAGGGCTCTCTGGGAAACAGGCTGCTCTGAAGGAGGATGGTGCCCGTGGACTAATGTGCCCGTGCTATGCAGGTCTCAGCTTGGCTCTTCAGAGATGGACGTAAAGTCAGCAGGAACAGCCGGGCTTTCCTAAAGTTGTATCCAAGTGTCCACTGGAAAATTCCTCTCCTGTCATCTACAGCCAAGTCTAAACTTCTTTGCAGAGCACTGGGTACCTGGCCAGTGCCAGCAGGACACTCATGCCCTTGTCCTCGCCAGGGGAATGCAGGTGCCCTGCATCTTGCTTTGTGGTCTCCTGCCCTGCACATCTCATCAAGGAGCAGGCAGAGTCTGGCCCTTAGCATGGCCATTCTTTGTTTTCCATGAACCCACTGAAAAATTTATTAAAAAATGTAAAAATGTTAATGTGAAAAAGGTGTCTAGTTTTTTACTTTCTCCCAAATGACATACGCTTCCATTTTCAGATGTGTCTTATTTGCATTTGGTTCTCCAGATGTAAAACAGACCCATGGGTTCAGGCAGTACAGGTTTTCTATTTTTCACATCACTGCACCCACAGAAGGACAAAATTTGGTATCACTCACATTATGTGGGGGAAGAGCCTTCCTATTCATGCTGTTTTCAAGAATGTAGACTTTTCTTGCAGGAATACTAAGAAATCCCTCTCATTTTCTGCTGCGAAGAGCTGCTGCAAGCTGGAGTAAAGCTGTGAATGGCCATACCTCCCCATAACATGTTCTTCTCTTTAAGACAGGAAAGCTGTGAAAAGCAAAAGCAACCAGTCAAGACTGCACACTGTAAAACGAATTAGCAGATAGCTGACTTCTTGAAATGGAAAGGGCTCGCTTTTCACAGGGCCTGGATTTACTTATCTGCCATGCAAGTACTTGCAAAATAATAGCCAATCTGCATATGATAAATTAATAAAATGCATCTAAGTGTTGAGGGTGCAAAGAAAAACACTAAGCACTAGATATTTGGCTCTCTTTTATTTGTCTCAATTGAAAACACCAGTGGAGGATCTGCAAGGAAATTAGTTAACACTTACTGGAAGAGAAGTTTTTGCACGTATGATGGCTTCCCAGATCCTTCCTGTGTCAGCTACAATTTAGCCACACCTCTCCTGAAATGAGAGCCTGTCCTGTTCCCGGTGCTTTGCGGAGCTGGCTTTATATGCAGTCACTTTCCTTTCAAAATAATAATCCAAAGCGCTTACAGAGCTGCAAATAAAACTGCAACCTGTGTAAGCCAGCAGAGAAATTTTTCATGAGTCCAGAGATGATCAAAATTACATTTTTGGAGAGCATTATTTAAGGTCTTTCCTGTCGGCAGTTACTGTAATGCTCAGTAGCTGCGTTGTAAAAGAGTTTGGGAAGAGGTGTGGGCCATGGCACGGATGAGCTCACTGGGGTGGCATGGGGAGAAGGGCAGCAGGGCAGCCAGGCGAGGCTGGGGAACCACTCGTGCCCATTCCTATCTCTGTGTTTCCCCGCTTCCCATAGCAGAAGATTTTGATATTGCAGTCAGTCCTGGACCACCAGATCTGACATCTCAGCTGGCTATTTTGTGCCAGTGCAGTTGCACTGATTATGGCAGTAACTAGAGGCTTGTGGCTGGTTATATCCCTGGTTTTCCCTAAGTCTCTGTTAGGTTTTGGAATCTTTTTGTAAGTCCTTGCTGCAAAGTGTGGCTGAGCTGCTCTCTGCATCGCAGCCACATAACTTGGACAGATCCATCTCTAACACTGCAGCCACTGCAGAGAAAGCTGAGCAGAAAAACACTGGGACTTTGTTTCTGTTGTGGTGAGAGCCTCACCACTGGCTGGCTTCCCATTTCTAATCAATCAGTACACATGATAACATGAGATTTTCTGCCTTACTTAGCTCCAGCTCTCATTCCATTCAGAAAACACCTCAAAATGTGGATTATTCATACACTGATCTCAAAAGATGCAGCAATACTTACGTCAACTTCACATCAGCTGTACATGGTGTTGACCTTGTAGCAAAACAAAAGCAGAAAGGTAGTAGTTTTTTTGTGGGATTCTTCCCCCTCATATCACTAGCCAATATCCCAGGCTGGCCCCATAGTCCTAACTGAGGATGGTGTTTTGTTTTGAGAGGCTGAGAAATTCTGCCTCTGGAGATCATAGTCTAGAAAGAAGAGCAGATAGAGGCAAGTGAAGGACAGAGAAGAAAATCTTAGCAATTAACTCCTGTAAATATCTGTACCTGAAAAAGCTGTGCTTACCCAGTCAGGGAACTGACAAACCAGGTGAGCTATGGGCCCAAGGAAAAAAGAGTGCAATTTTTAATATCAAATACTTGAGGCAATAAATGAATAGCTTACCAGCAATTCAGTCTGGAATATGTTTGCATTGCTTCTTAGATAATTTTGGACTGTGGACGTATTAATGGAAGTTGTGATCTGTTTCAGGACAATTTACAAGCAGGCAAAAAGACTAAATTCAACAAATTGATTCTTTGCCGCAAATAGTCCAACCAGAACCAGTTCCTCAACATAAGGTATTGAGCATTTCTCATTTCAGACTCAAATAAATGTGTGAGTGTGCTATTGCATTGTTTATCACCAGAAATTTTGACTTCATAAATACTGAATCATAAAAATGAAATTGCATAAAATTTTATGCATGTGCAAAAGAGTCACACATCACCCGGACCCCCTCCTTTACTGCTCTTCCAGGGTGCCACACTCTTCCTTGGAAAGGGGACAAGACTAGGTGAGCTCATCATAATTGAAACTATATCCCATTCCACTTGGGACTTCTTGCCAGTGAGGTAGGTGCTGATATCCACTGTGTGTCCCTTGCTTTAATATTATGACAAAAACATTTTTTCAAATTCTGATTACTTTGAGAAGACTGGGGGGTTGGATTTTACCCTACACACACACTGAACCCTGCGGTACCACTGTTGGCACCCGAGTGTTAATAGATTAACCAAACACTTATTCTGGGTTCGTTGTCCCACAAGTCTGTAAGGACAGACGGGTTTTGCAGAAGTGGTTCCATGAGTGGTGTCACTCAGCTAGTCAGTGGTGACTTGCACCACATTGAACCCAGTGGGTTTTCCTGCTCAGCAGGCAGTTTTGCCTTGAAGCTGTAAGGAGTAAGATAATTTACTGGAGGGCAGTTGAGTAGTATTTGCTTGAGGTGAAAGCCTGGTTTGGGGAAATGCAGTTGGTTTGGTCAAAAGTGGGAAGAATTATTCTTGCCAGTAATGTCCTTCCCTGCAGTGGAGAGAAATGAGTATTTAGAGCCTGAAGGGGACAAAAGGTGCAGTCACTGAAGCCATATATTTGTGAATCTAGGAGATTCACAAAGTGACAGATTCAGTTTCCAAGTTCAGGAATCAAAACATGGATGGTATGTCCATGACACATCCTTTTTTTCATATAATGTCAAAACTTCAAAACCCTTTGGACAATTTCAGCTTGATGGCAACATACTGTCTGAGTTCTGTAGAACATGATTTTAGTCAAGGAACATTATGTTTAGATACAACACTGGCAACAATTGTCTCGGCTGGATTAGTAATTACATATAAATGCATTCTCTCATGCTCCCATAATATTTGCATGTTTCTGTTTGTACTGCTGAGACCTTGGGGCTGAAGTATTGTGGAGAGGAATAGACTAGCCAGTTCTCACTCAAAGTTCAAGCTTAAGTCATGAAGGACTATGATTTTCACTAACTTTTCTCCCACTTCCTGTTCCCTTTTGGCAGCCAGCACCCAGGACCAGGCCTGCTGATATGCTGTGGGCCTGCTCTCAGCCCCAGCATCAGTTTTGGAAACAGTTCACATCCCTACAGGATTGTCACTTGGTGTTGTTTTGGGTTTTCTTTTTTTCCCTAGGCTCTCCAAATGTACAAAAGTGTCATTAAGGCAAATGGCAAACATTTCTCCTTTTCTCACATCTGTTAAAACTTCAAGATCTACTTTCATGACATTTCACACAGCATTTTTTACATACCACTCAAACCACATGGAATCCTAATGAGCCTTGCTTCCATCATTTTCGTCTGCCACGTTCTGCTGTCCTGGTATTACAAATTAACAAAGGGGGGGGGTTATGTAACAAGTGATATAAACAGTTGTGGAGTGGAAGGAGAGGGAAAGAGAATTGGGCTGGTACCCACAGAGGGTTTGAAGACACTTTTTGAAGGAAGTAGCTACAGGTTCCTACCAGGCGGGCATGGTCCTGAGCCCCTGAGCACAGCATTTCTTCAATCCCAGCACCGAGGAGGCCGAGTTGCTTGATAGTAGAGAAAATATGTAAGACTTAGGAGCAGCTTTGCATTCCCAGTGTCAGGAATTGAAAGGGGATTTTATTTTTGGTCATTAATCTAAAAAGTAATTTGTTGTTTCTGCAGTTACAGACTTGGCTTGCAAATGTTAACTGATATGCTTGCTTTCACTGTTTATAAATGTGTTAAATAATAGTTTCTAATGGGAGATTGAGGATACTGATTTTTTTATCAAACACAGAAGGAAAAATATACCAAAATTAGCTTTAAGTGCCTCCTTTATGGAGGAAAAAAAAGTGGACAGTCATTTCTTTTAATTCAAGGCTGGGAAGTCCAGTGCGCTGGCAGCTCAGGTTCTTCCCTGTTAATCACTACAGTGCAACAAATAGTAGTTACCTTTTCCCCATCCTCTGGATTGGGGAAGGACATCTTCAGATGGACTGGCTGATCTGCAATAGCTTGGGTAACAGGATCCTGGGCAATCTCCATCAGTTTGTTAAAAGACACCCACGAGCAAAAGACTGACTTTCAATATGAGGCTGTCCCAGCAGCACTCTGAAAGCACCCAGGAATTATGCAGGACTTCTGTTGCCAGGAAGGAGTATTTTATCTAGATTACAGGATACCAGCAGCTATAGTTGGTGTAGGATGGTCATGTTTCCATCTTCAGGATACTAACTATTCCATGTGGACATAGGCTGTATTGCTAATTTTGCAGAAAACATAGAACTTGATGTTGGTACTACCCAAATTAACAGAAACAAAATGATAGTGTTTGTATTCAGGATAGAACACAAAATCATTGGAATGCCCAGGGAATGGTCTTTAGGTGCTGGTCAGTCATGTAGTGTTTCTGCATTAGACCAGAAGTACTATCAGAAAAAATCAGAAATACCACTACTGCCCATGCTACCAAACCAGCCGATAAAGAAGGCTACATCTTGTTAGGTCCTTGTAAACTTGTTCCAGTTTCAACCTGGTGTGTCAGGACCTGTACATACACACACACACATTTCTGTAAACTCATTTGTTGTAGCTCTAGCGCACCATGTCCACCTGAGCAGTGCAATGTGCTAGGTGGCAACATGGCACTTGCTCGTTGTGCTCCTTCACAGTAGGGCAGGAGGCCATCACCTCCAGGTGACTTCCAGCCTTGTGGGACTGCTGGTGGCTCACAGTCCCTGCCTGAACCACCACAGCTGCTGTACATGGCCTCACAGGTCTGTTTTATATGAGTCCTGCAGACTTCTTCCTGCCTGAGATGTGATACACAGACCAAATTACCTTTCATTGCCTACCCTGAAGTCAAAGTTCAGCTTCCTCCCGCAGCATCAGCCAGCGGGAAGTCTGGATAATAGTTTGACATGGTAGGTGTCAGCATAGAGAGATGTGCTTCTGCCTCAGTACGGAGCCTTATACAGGTTTTCTAATATATTTTCAGAAAGTTTCCAGATGAAGCAGATATGGCAAAAACTGATGAAAATTTGATTTCACTTGCAGCAGGGGAACAGGAAGAGGAAGATGGGTTAATGTGCTTCAGAGAAGAAGATCCTCCAGGAGGAATGTTGATGGGTAGTCACCTGCCCTACTTTTACCTTTTATGTTGGATGCTATCTTTTACTAGATTGCCAGAATTTTCATTCACGGAAATAGGAGCTTCAGAGCACTCAGACTTCAGCAAATCAGTGTGTATTTGGGGAGCCTAAATCTCAACTAAGAAGAATAATTTTGTGCTTTTCATACCACTGGCAAAATGTAAATTTCATTGGTGCAACGTTCACTCATTATCGCTGAATCAAAGAGCAGTCTCAGTTCCTGCTGGCATCCTATTTAACAGAAAAATAAAAATCTCTTCTGTTGCAGACATACATTGCTATGTGAATGGATGATGCTGCCTCAATCTTCATGTCTCACGTTCGTGTTGATTAGCTGCCCTATTTTAGGACTGTTTGCATTATGCAATAGGCTAGTAAAATCATTAGTGTGAAAATAAAAGTAGGTCTTTACCTTAAGAATTAAACACATAAAACATGTGATTAAAATGACAGAGGTTTATAGGAACGGGGAAAACTACATGAACTAGGTGAGACACCAGGGTTTGAGGTGGATGAGCTACACTGGAGATAAATGACAGGCTGAAGCACACAAGTGAAAATAATCAGAACTCCTGTGTAAAGTGACGCTGATATATTCTGAATGTCACATTACACTGCGCAGTGCTACACTTGCTCCAGAAAGCTCTTTAATTATAGTTGCTCAAGCCTTAAAATCACAAAACTCAAGTGTAGAGGTGGGCACCATTTAAGCTACATAAATCTTGTTACTGAAGATGCAAATGGGAAGTTCAGCTCCTAGATAATTAACAAGAGTTACCTCTGATATTTAATTATCTATGCATCTGTATAAGGCTAATGGTTTATTAAAACCATTATCCTTCAAAAATACTACTTTCTGGCTTTTCTTTCCTTTCCAATGCTTGTAATGTTAAAATGCTTTTGGGTTTGTTTTTTTTTTTTGCATATGAGCCAGTTACCTGTTCTTCCCTTGTTGCTGTCAAGGGTGGCAACCTGTGCTGGAAGTCTCCTCCTAATTACCAGCCGTTCCCAAGGATCTGCAAATGAGGGCAACACCTGCTAACTGAGGTCTGAGTTCAGCAGTCCCAGTGGAGCAGGAGCACCTCACATGGGGCCAAGGAGACAGGAATGAGGGCACTTTGGAGGTTTTGCCATAGGGATGGGGATGGCGGCGTATCAGCTGTCCGTTGTAATTTGGCTGGCAAAAATGACTTTGGCAGCTTCGTCCTCTCCTTCCCGTTGCCTGTCAGAAAGGGGACCCATCCCCTCAGGCATCGCTAGAGAAATCCCTTACTTGGATACGGATAAACAGGGGAAGTGTTCAAGCCAAAACTCAGTTCCTGAATTAAATGAGGAAACTCTGCCTATGGTAGTTTGAGTGTCCTGGAGAGTGCAACCTGGGCCTTTGCTGGCTTTGTAAACTGCTGGCCTAGCTACTTAAGCTAAAAATAAATCTTTCCTTGAGAGCTTTTCTCCCACACATTTCTTTTCAGGAGCTGGCACTGAATAAAGCAGTTTAAGAAAGAAAACAAACGAAAATGGGGCAGAGTTTCAAGCAGAAAAACTGAAAAGCCCTCTTGAGCTGTGGCCACACACAGTTGCATGCTCTCAGCTGTCCTGGGATCCCGCCCCTGCCAAGCGTGCTGCCCGCTTTGCTGTGGATGTTTTCTTTATTTTAGACAATACCAATGCATTCATTAGTAGACCTCCAAAGAATGATTTTCAGATCTGATATCACTTCAGTCGCCAGTTTTCTTTCATACCCTCCTACGCTTTTTCTATGCTAGGCATTCCCAAAGGAAATGGGTTAGTTGGTGTAGGGCTGGAAAGGCTTTGCTGTGCTGCCAAAAGTGCTTTGGTACCTCACAGACAGAATCTCCAGGATCATCTGTCTGGGCTGACCTCCTGGGATGCCTCCTTCGTCGTTCTGCAACTCCCTGTTTTTCCAATGTTCTTCAAAAGGCAACTCACCTCTGTGCGGCCGAGTTCTAAAAATTCATTGCCATTTTGAGGAATAGCCAAATTAGTGTCATCTCCAGCAAAGCTCATCATCTGCTTAGGAAAGTTCAAGGGATGAGTATGATGATTTAGAGGCATTGTGGCTTTACAAAACATGTTTTTGCAGCTATGAAGAAATTAATAGCTGTCACAAGTGATGATCTGGCCAACAAAAAGGTCCAATTTCCTTAAATAAACTATTAGCAACAAAAATATGTGACTGGCTCAATTCTGTGATTTCCCTCAATATTTATTGAGGGAAAAGCATGAATTGAAAAATGAAAAGAATTTAGGGCTAAATGAAACTAAACTAAACTGTTTCCTTGGCAGATTCACATGAACAGATTAAAAAAATATAATGGCGAAAAGTGTAGAGGCAAGTTAGCATCAGGAATTAGTAATTTTTCCTAAACAAAAATAAGATATTGAAATGTACGTGAAATGTGAGGAAAGAAATGTTTTTTTACTATTATGGTACCCTACCACATTCCCCAGATACAGAGGATGGGGTTGTCAAAGGCCTTTAGACCTACATTCTCAAGAACAGCTTAATGTGTATGCCATAATTTACTATTAATGAGCAAAAATGTGGTATTTCAAATGCATTACACTACAGAGAGGTAGCTGTTTTGAAAATTGCATTGTAGCTGTTCGAAAGGGAATGGCTGTCCCCCTGCACAAGGTAGCGTAACTGAACTGCTTGTTCCCATATTCCTTTACAGTGACACTCACTTCTTTGTGGCTTCTCACTTTCAGATGAGGCAGTTCTTGCATGGAGAGGGAAAAAACAAAACTCTTCCTCGAATGTCTGCTTTGATAAAGCATTGGCTTTACTTGTCACCAGTGACAGGTGTTAAAAACTCAGGAGAACCATTTTGGATGATTAGCATCCCAGGATTCATCCACATCTCTGGCTCTGTGACCAATGCATGGTATTTTTAAAAAATTATTTTTATTTAATTTTATTTAGCTGCAAACTTTCTCTGCACCCACACTTGGAGTATTGTGCAGCAGGGTAACACAAGAAATGGCTTCTCTCCTGGACAACCAACAGCTCCTTTTAGTTGAGAAACCTGCAGCCATGCATAAGCTTATGCTCTCTCCGTCTCTCTCACTTCCTCTTTTTAAAATTTAAATATCTTTCTTCTCTTAGAGTGCCAAAAGAAAAATTCAGTCAGAGCTGAGTCTCCACACAAAATACAAGAGGTTTGCTGGAGTCTCCTGCTGTGCAGGGAAGAAGCATCAGCTGATTGATCCGCCATGTCATTTTACCTTCTCCCAAGATTTCACAGCCTTAAATGTCTTTTGTCTGTAAAGATCCTAAAGCAGGTGTAAATATGATTGAGGTTTTACACTGGAAGAGAAAAAAAAATGTAAGCTTTAAGAGAAAGCTGTGTGCGTGTGAAAGAAGCATTAGCTGGATTCATAGGTACCATTTCTGTATTTGAGAACACACTAGCAATTTTGGAGACCTGGGGGTGAGAGGCTTTGCATGTCTTCCCCTTTCCTTCCAATGAGTCTCAATTTACCATGTTTATGCAGGTTTTATTTGGAAAATGCTTGCTGCTGTGTATGTTGCACCTGCCAGGCTGCATCCTTGCAGCCACGGCTCTTTGTGCTCAGCGTTTGCAGATGGATGGCTTTTTCCATCATACATCATGGCTGTGACAGCAGACTGATGATCTACAACTCCAAGCGCTGTAGCTCTGATGATGTGGCTGTGGCTGTAGTAATAACGTGGGCCCACTCCAGGGACAGCAATGCTGCACGGGGGTTTTTCTAAAGGTGAGGCAAAAGGCTTAAATCCCTTCTTGTTTCCTATCTGTCTCCCTCCCCAAAGCTGTTTCAAGTCCCAGATCAATGGAAAAAAAATAAAATTAATCCGTCTTCTGCAGAAATATCACCACTGGTATGAGAGAGCTCACTGATTTAGATGCTGGAGAGGATATCACAAAAGCAAGCTTTGTAAATACAGATCTGGGCAGAAATGCAAAGGAAAGCCTGACTTTTGGATCTCTTACCACGGCAGGTAAATATTGTCATATTGGAAGCAGAACAAAATGTTCTTTTGTGTAGCTGCAGTTTGATCGGCTCTTGCAGTTTTTCCATAGGCTCATATCTCTAGTGTTCATTAAAACACCAGCTCCTGGAAGCCAGTGAGTTTCACATCTTCCCTAAGTAAATAAACATTACTTTCTTTGAAAGGAAAAGTAAATTCTTCAAATTGTGACATCAGCTACTCACGGAGGTTCAGAAATAAAAAGCTCATGGAAAGATAGCACATTTTATTATTTCAGTATTTCCTGCACATTAAACAATTCTGCTGATATAGGTTTGAGTCATTATGCTTGATTGCTTGGGGGTAGCAATAAAACTGAATTTAGATCCTCACCTGGCACTGGCTCTTTGTCTCATTGTGAGCTGGCACCTGGTGGTGCCGACCAGAAGCCAAACCCCTTTCTTTCCATTTCCCAAGTGCATTAACCTGTTTTTAGCAGGCTGGATGGCCCCAGCTCTAGGACTGCCTGTGTGCGTTCAGACCCCTACCCACACTGCCCTCCCTGCCAGCCAGGCTACACGTGCCTGTGGAAAACTGCACCTTCATCCAAAGTCCAGAGAAGTGAAAGAAGACACATATTGACTTCAGCAAGGTTCAATTCAAGCCCAAGCCTCATCCATCATACAAAAGCTGAGAGTACTGCCTGTGCACACTGATAGAAACAGTGCAATGTGCTTTTCTTGTTTAGTTGTTGTTATTATTTTTTTAATTATTATTTGTGGTTTATAAAGCATAGATTTCAGCTAACACTGAAGGGTTTTACAAAGTGAATTCAAAATTCTCTGAAATTAGTAAAGTCATTTCATCTTTTCCCTGGGATATGAAACAAAAACTGCACTGGTGGACATATCTGCTAGTGTTAATCAAGCGACAAGTGTTTGCAGAGGACCTTATGCACATGTGGCACTGAAAAGGAAAAATCACCACAGGTGATCTGACACCCAGCTCTGGCTGAAGGAGACAGGAGCTCCTTGCATGTCCTGTATGCTAGCTCCTTCCTTTGTGAAGTTCCTGTCCTAATTGCATCTTGTGATAACTCACTTCAATAAACACAGAGAGTTCACTGAGCCCCACTGCATTGGCTGCCTATGGTCAAGATGAAACCTGCTGTGTTGTGTGTCAGCTCCAGAGGCGTCAGGTTCCTTCTGATCTATCTGGTTTGCAGCTCCAAGGCTGCTTCCTTGTTGCCCACAGCTGGTGCAGGGCAAGCCTTGTCCAAAATGTCCATGCACACCCTCATAGAGTAATTTGGGATTTATAGCAGCCATATTATTTCCATGTGTCATCTGAGGACTGGACAGGAAGACCAGAAACTGCTCGAGTCTGGCACCAGTCTCCAAGTGCATGTCACCACCAGGCACGAGGGGGACCAGCTGCAAGGCTGTCACTTTCCATCCCTGGTGAGAAAATGCAGTTGGGAACCAAGGACAGAGTGCTTGGCAATACCCATCAATGCTGACCCTGCTGCAGCAAAAACTCTGCTCTGTCCCTGAGATACTCATACCTGAATAGTTTCTATCCCTCCCACATAGTCTGTTCTTTCTGGTGTGCCTTGTCATACCCATGAGCCTTTCAGGAGAGAGGAGATGCCCAGTGGGTTATCCATGGTCTCCAGCCTGACTACCAGGGGATTGCTTGGCTGGTTTCCCCACTGCTTTTGGGGGCCTGGTCACTCCTGGCATCTCTACAGTGGTGGCCACTGTCTGTGCTTCTTTGGATGATTGCTCCATTACCTGTTTTATCTTGGTGAGTTTTCCTTAATATTTGATCTTATTTTTGCCTACTGGACTTAAAATCCATTCCTTACCATTCTGTCCTCTCTGACTAATGAGAATTGGTCCCAGTCTTCTTTATACTGCCCTTTAATATGATTGTGGACAGTTATGTGTCCCCTCAGCCCTCTCTTCTGCATCCTGAACATGCCTTTCTCTCATAGGTCTTATTTTCCGAATCCTTTATCACCTCTGTTACTTTCCTGTGAGCTCTTTTGGATTACTCTTTAAAAATAAAATGCTCCCCACAGCAAAGGCAGTGCTCTGTTGCTGAAGGAGAGCAGCATAATTAGCATTACCATCTCACCTGGTTTTCCCACAGCTCTGCTATTAACCATTTTATTGCTGGGGCACCTTGTCTAGCTGGCAGCTTGTCCCACATGCGGGTTCATGTAGGGTTTGACTGGCAGAGTGCTCAGCCAGGAGTCATATTTATGAGTTCCTGCAAGGCAGATACTGCTTTGCAGGCAGAGCCCAATCCCTGCCTTTAGGCTTTGGAGAGCATTGGGGAAAGTACTGCAATCCAAGAGAAACGCTGCCCCAAAGAGGCTCAAGGCAGCAGGTGACTCCAGGAGCTGGTGGCCCTGCTCCTGCAGGGGGGACACTAGCCACGTTGGATGCCAGCCCAGGCAAACCTGGCAGCTGTGCCAATGCCTCCCTGGCATGTCTCCAGGGTGGCAGGGCTGCAAGGCATGACAAAACTTTCTGCCTGTGGCTTCTGGCAGTGAAGTTGGCGCTGAAAAAGCACCGCCTGTAAGGAGAGTTCCCATGCTTCACAAAGCGCCGCCACCCAGTCGCGGCCGTGGCGCCCAGCAAAGCCCATCTCGGCTGCCTGGATGTTGTGTCTGTCAAAGAGCTGTGCTGCTGGCACCTCTCTCAGGGGCTTACTGGTGACCTCTGGATACCACAGCAAAACAACACTCTTCTCAGAATTTTCTATTGCCATGCTACAGTGGTGCATTTCATTATTCCCTGTGCAGAACATTGACTTTGTTGACTCTCAGCATATTTCTTCCATTTATCTCCTAAACACCATCGTTATACTTTAATCCTGTCCTCCTTGATATTTGCATATCCTCCTTGGTTTGAAGGATACCTAAAAAGGGGCTTGCTCTTAAAAACACGGACAGATTTGCATGTCTGACTATGCCAAGAGCTGCTAATGAAAATACCAACGAGCACGGGGGAATAAACTTGCCACCTGTGGAGTCTTGTTTGGCATCCTCATTCAGCCTAATAAAGAATCATTCATGTTTAATTGCTACATTTGATTGTTTAATTACAGTTATTTTACATGCCATCTTGTAGTTTTGTCTTGGCTTTAGACACTATCTGCCACCTTACTCTTTTTGAATAGAGAATTATACTATAATAGAAAATTATTTTGGTCAAAGAATTAGAACTAGGTCTTTAAATTGTAATCAGGATGTTTTAAAAAAAATATGTTCATAAAAATCTTTCTGTTTGATATTGCTGTATAGATTCAAATCCAGGCGCTTTTTTCTGTGCAACAGGAATTACATGAATAACTCTCTCAAATGCTCTTGCATGGCCACAATATGAGTAGTCTCATCTTCTCACTGAAGTTTTATCAAATTATGTTTACTTTGTTTAAATGCCAATTCATTTTAACCACTGCAAGATGTTTTTGTACAGGCTTAACTTAGCATAAAATTAGTTTATTGCAGGTTCACTTAGTTGGACAATGTTCTGACTTCAAATCAATACAAATCTGTCTGAAACTTCAATAAGATGTTCTGCTTGCAAACCTGGCACCTGTAAAACTAAATGAAGGGAAAGAAAACCAGGAAAGCTCTTCTGCTTCTTCAGTTGTGCCTTTCTGATGCTCTCATCCTGCAATTATAAACAGAGAGGAGGTACCTCACAGTGCAGAACCCCAGGGCAGACCCTTGCCTTGGTAGCTGGCGGGTTTCTCTCTGCAAGACGGCCTCCCTGAACTTCATTGCCAGAGCTGATGAATTTTCTGGGTTAACGATGGACTTGTCCTGGGCAAATGTTCTTCATGCACTCCCCAATGGCAGTCAGGCTCCAAACCACCTACCCTGCCTTTCACTTACGTTTGAACAGGCTGAGCTCCATTTTAACTAATGTGTTTAGGGACTTCTTTCAGGAGCAATGAAAGACCTCCAGTTCATCCAACAATCCTTTTGTTTCTGTAAACTGTAGTGTGTTCCCCACAGGGCAGACATCACCAAGTGGTGAGCAGTCCCCAGCTCCCCTCTTTGCTATCCAGGCAGGGTGAGGTGTCACTACCCTGCCCTGAGCCCCTCAGGTTTTCCTTCTGATCTTGTGCCTTGGCACATACAGGCTCGCTGCTCCCAGACTGCTATCCACAGGATCTTGCTGTGTCCATCTTGCTGGTACGTGCACAGTTGTCCTTTCTGCTCTTTGTATGCTAAATTGGCTAGCATTTAGTCACCCCTCCCACTGGTCTCTGAGAAATTTCTGTAGAAGCAGCTGAAGAGATGCCCAGGCCATTTGAAGGTCTATGCTTTCTATCATCTTTGCCTTGAACCTGTGATCTTTCCAGATCTTCATCCCAACAGCTGCCATCCTCAGACACTTTCCAGGCCCTCTTCCCTTGGGCAGCAGCATTCCCCAGAGTGGCACCATCTTGTGTGCCACAGAAACACAAAACCACACAGTGCTCCTCCCCTCCCACATTCAGAAATAAAAGACCAGGTGACTGCAAGTACCATACATCGTGTCTTGCTTTGCCTCTGGTCTGCTCAGCAGACAGAAGTTTTCTCAGTGCTTAAGCTCCCCTCTTGGACAAGTAAAGACAAGTGGCTCCTTGTATACCCAAGCAGCAGCAATGGCAAAGGCTGTACCGATCCCTCTTGGACTGGGCTACAATGAAACATGGCAGCTTGGGGAAACCCACCCATCATAGACAGTACTCTGCCTCTTGATGCTCATGTCTCCTAATTTTAGGCACCAGAATGATTCTTTACTTGGGCCATTCCCGTGTGACCGATATAGGTACGTGAGGAGGAAGGTCTCCCTTTCACCCCGCTTTTATTCCTGCTTTGCTGTTGCCGGAATCTGTCTTTGTGCTGGTTGCCCAGGTGCTATGCCCATCAAGAGGGGAGGCAACTTCTTCAGACTAGTCTTTAAATGAATTGTTTAACAGGAGAAAACTTTAGAATGACAGCAGTGGCGCCCAGAACTTAGAGAAAAAATATGGAAAAGTCATCTATCAAAACACACAAAGAATAAATAAATTCAGGGCACTGCACTGTGTGAGGTTTCTCTACAAGAAAGAAAGAAAGTAAAAAAAGAAGGTAAGGGAGCAAAAGAGCTGCAGGATGGTTTAATGATAGTTGTTTACCTCCTTGGAGGCCCTAAGGGATTTCCCTTTGGATGCATCTTGAGCTTGTTCCCAAGAAATTCTTCCCTTGCTCTTTTTTATCACTGTATTGCCTTTCCCCTTCTCACCTCATACAGTTAAGAAATGATGAGCCACCTGAGTGCTTTTTTTCAGGATAATTTCAGCTACTTCTTTCTGAGTTAAGATTTTTGAAAAGATCAGGCTCATGTACTCAAATCAGTTTGAAGTGCTTTGCAAGGCGGTGGCACAGGAATACTAAATCATTATTCAACATTTGACCAGACATGAAAATAATCCACATTTATAACTAGTTTCTTAAAATGGCCAGTGTAATTGCTGAAATACAGAGTAAGATGGTAGGAAACAACTACTATTTCCACAGACAAGAAGCATCTTACTGAGACAAAGCTACAGTGAAACAGGCAATTTTCAGTTCTTTTCAGCAAGCTTTCTACATCCTTTCTTGCCTTTGCACACACAGAAAGCCAATTTTCCATGTCCCTACTACAGGCAAAATGGGGCAAGATTTTAAAGATACAGCTCCACTCCGTTTGACTGCAGCAGACTAAAAGAAAAATGAAGTTCAGCACTTAACTGATCCCTCTGCAATATTTCAGAGTAAATTAAAAATCAAAATGTCAAGAGGTTCAATATGTCAGTGGGCCTTTTGACAGAGCAGCTACTTTGAAGCCTAAATGGGAAATGTGCTCTTTTTAAAAACTAAAACCAAATGTGTGCAGCTGCTGCTCTGTTTCAAAATTTGGGCCCTTCATCTTTGTATTTCTTTTGCACTAAAATTAGCAAAATATTCTGCCTGCTGTTTTACTTATTCTCAGAGCAGAAAGCCTCCATTTCAAAGAACTTCTGTTTATTAGGATGGCTATTCTTCATTATCTGCATTAAGGTAAAAACTGGGAATCTCAAATTCTGCCTTCTTTCACTGAGCAATACTATATTTACTGTCCACGATGTGTTTATCTTTGCCTGGCTATCAGCAAATCATTTTTTGTTTTGCCATCTCGGTTTGTATTTGTAAAACAGGAAAGATAATAAATGATAATACTTACCTTCTACACAAAGATGTGGTGAAGATTAATTAGTTCTTGTTCATACAAAGATTGGCAATAGTGATCTGCAGGGTTGCAAAACCTGGAGTGATTGCTATCGCTGCCGTGCTTGACAAAGAAGCACAGTCAAGGACAGGAGCTGGTGCCACTGTAATCATTTACAGGACGGATGATATATGTGGCCATGAAGAAAACTCCCCAAAAACATCTACATCTGTACCTGAAACTGGGAGGAAATGCATATGAGGACACGGAGAAGTTGGGTTTGCAGGGTGATGCTTGCAGGATAGCAATGCAGCAGCCCTGTCCCTTTGCATCGCAACACAAGCAGTGTTACCATCTAGCTGTAAGGTCTCCTTGGAGCCTACAAGTGCAGTTAGCTGACACAAGCAAGGGTGTCCGGGCATCATGAAGACACTCACCACCCTGCAGGGCTCCCAGCCCCATCGCTGAGGCCACAGACATGGGGCTCAGCCCAGAATTAGGCTGGTGCTCTGCCTTGAGGCAGAATTTGGTGAAGCTCAGAACTTGCTCTGAACACAGCTAGGAGCGAACAGCTCGCTATGAAGATGCTTCCTCCCGCCCAGCAGTCTGCTCCTCACCTGGCCACATGCCCTCTGCTCTCAGCCAGGCAGTGTGGGCTGACATGGACCTCACACTGGAACCCACCTCAAGCAAGGTGCTCCTTTGCCACTTTGACCACGGCACTGCTGGGGTCTCCATTACCTAGCAGCCCAAATGCCCTGCCCCTCATCGCAAACACTTCAGTGTGCTGGAAAAGGCATGTGGGTAAGCAATCCAAATTGCATATTCACTAACCTCCTGGAGCGCATTAAACTTCTCCCTCCTGAACTTTGCACTGGAGGCAGTGATGGACTCAACTTCGGCCGCTCACACATGCCTTCTGTGCCGGTCTCTGAGCACACGTGCTGTGCTCTGGGAAATGGACACCTTCGTTGCTCAGCCTGCTGTGTTACTGAGACCCGTGCAGGCTGTCCTGTCAGCAAGCTGGGCTATTTTCATAGCAAGGCATCTGCTGTGGAATGCATTTTTCCCCACAGCCGCCCAATTTGTTCTCTAGGTGCTTTGCAGCACGGCTGGCTTTCAGTCTGAGCTTGCTGCAGATGGGGCTGTCTCCGTACAAAGTGGCTGAAGGCTGTGCCAGCCTGTATGCTATGTCCTACACCTTCCCCGTGTTCCTTACAGCTTTCCATAGGCTCCAGCTGCAACTTTTTGGTTTCCTCAGCTGTTCCTTGCCACCCTGATAGCTGCCTCTCCTCCTGGGCCACTGCAATACCTGTGGCAAGGAGAGATGTGTCCAAAATGCAATGAGATGATGCAGCAAATCTGGAACTCCCCCTGGTCGAAGCACGGGCTGGGGCTGCTGATGGAAGCGACCAGCAGCTGGTGATGGCCAGGTCTAGGCACTGCAGGTTTCTGACATAGCAGATGGGATTTTTGTGGCTGAAGCTTCATTCCTCCCGCAGCCAAAGCGGCATAAGCTATCAGTTAGAGATGGCTGTGAAAGATGCTGTTCTTTGCATAACTGGTGACTGCTTTTGTCAAGTCATCTGGTGACACCTGGATAAGTTTTGGAGGGTAATTTTCCTAATTTGCCTGAGACCATTCTGTTGAGGAGAGGTGAAATTAGCAGAACATGTGTGAGATCTGGGATAATGATACCACAGTTACCAATGCTGATCAACAGGTCCCCAGAGCAGATGGTTGGTCCATCCTTGAATGACTGGGTATTACAGGGTCCCTTGAATCCCAAGACTTTACTCTGTGCTTCTTTACTTACAGCCCTTACTGCAAAGCTATGTCAGCAGTGCACTTGCTCCTCTGTTAGCCCTGCACACCTCCCTGTACAGACTACAGCCACCTGAAAAAAAAAAAAAATGCAGCCAGCACTGACTGGTTAGCAACTCCTTCCAGATTGTAACAAAAGCAGCACTGATAAAACTTCCATGTTCTGTAAAGACATAATTCCTAGCAAGGTTTTTTCAACAGCAGAGATTCAGTTACTACACTGGACTTGAGGTCAAAGTCTACAGGTTAGATTGTGCAAAGCCAAAAATGCGAACTGTGGGATTTCACCTCCATTTAGTGGTGTGGGCTGAAAAGAAGGCTGTGTTTCAGACAATTTGCATTGCAAAGTATATGCAGGTGGCAGTGCAATACGATGGGAGATGTTATTACTGAGATTAGAATTTACACTTATAGCCCAAATTGAGGTTGTATTTGTCTGGGAAATGATGGTACCTTGGAAAAAAATACTAAACATCTGCTAATTTAATATAGACTGCGTCCAGTAAATATCCTTTTGGTTTCCTATTTCCAACTAAGATTAATTTTCTGATCAAAGAAAATTTGATCAGAACTGCATAGACAGCGCAATAGCAGTGATATTACATGGCTTGAGGATATGTGTTGTACCCTTGAATCTCTACAGGAAAGGCAGCCAGGAGGGGATGATGATGGCTTGTGGTAGAAGCTCTGCAAGAAATAATAACTCCTCTTTGGTTTCGGAAAGGAGTTATTTTTATGTATTTCTTTCCTGCTGTCAATCAGAGAAATCCTTTCCTCAGTTTGAAAGTACAGACAGTTTTATGCCTGTAAAACTCTTAGGATGCCTTTGGTTGAACCCTATTCTGGTTGCAATTATTACTATTTTGGTTTTCTTTTTTATAAAGTTCAGTAGAGATGAACAGTGCCACACCATCATTTCAGTGTTATAAATTATGTTAATAAGATTAATCTCCATCCTCCCATGTTTCTGCCAAGGCATAGCCTCCTTCTCCTTCCCCTTCCCACTTCCACCTATTCCTGCTAGGTCAGCTTTTGCCACCACAGGTAGCATCTCACCCATGCAAGTTCTGAATGGTTTCTGGTTAGCCTTTACCAGTCATTTTGCAATATTGCCTTCCTCACTCTTCTACTACCATACATTAAATATTTGCTGTTCCACAATGCTTGTTAACGCCATGGTTTGCCACTAATACTCAGGTCTGAATGGAGACATCTTACTCTGAGTATTCCCAGCACCATCTGCTGCCTTTCTTTATTTCCATTTCTAGAAAGGGTTTTGCTGATATCTGAGAACCAGGGGAGGAATCTGGATACGGTTGACACAAATCCCAGAAAACATTTTTCTGTTTGTCTTATGCACTAATTAGCACAGACTTGGTCAAAAGTGTTCTGAACTTTTATTTATTTATTTTACTCATTTCTATAGCATCTATCACCATGACAGCAATGTGCTTCAATGGCAGGAAATTAAAACACATAATGCAGGCAGCTAATCAAATGCAGAAGCAAACAGAAGAATTTTGCACAGAGTCCTCAGTGTCGCTACGGTCCTGCTTTGACAGGCAGTTTCTCTTTCTGCAGGGAAAAAAAGATGTTTTGTTTGTTTCAAATTCCCTTTTCCCTAGGAAGCGTAAACGTGAAATTATCTTCCTCTGTTGGGATGTCTTATTTATTTTCCTGCTAGTGGCTGCTAAAGTAGTTGATGTTTAATTATTTGGAGGGTTTCATTCACAGCTTGGACAGTTCAGCATGGGGATTGTGGGAGGACTGGTGCAGCCTGGTCTTAGTAGCTCCATTGCCCCCATGGCCAGACTCTGCCCCCCGCTCATTATCCCATATCCACCAGATCTCCCCTCTGTGCCGTTTTACAGCGTCTTGATCCACACTTTGTCCTCTGGGGCTGTGCAGGGGTTAGGAGGTCTCTGCATGTGGGGCAAGAGGCTGAATGCCATCTCAAGGCTCTCGGGGTGCAGCACACTTTTCTGGCAGGAGCAGGTGGAAGGGCAGCTGTCCAGCTTGTTCCCACGCACCAAGCCGCCTGCTCAGCCAGGCAGCTGGGCTGGTGAGAGGTTTCAGCAGCCAGGAAAACCTGCTGAGCAGAGAAGAGAGGCTAAACCTGCCCAGCTAAAGGGGGATACCAAGCCGGTGAGGCTGTGCTTTATTGCTTCGCCTTTGGGGCAGCAGGTACCAGCAGGGAAGGACTGGGAGCTTGTTTTGCTGGATAGGAGTCACTGAGCTAGTGAGCTCTTAAGATTAAATCATCCACTTAATGAGGAAAGACTGAGGGACTGAACCAGGACAAAAGCAGGAGGGTTGTGCAATGGGACGCAACTGAATTGATGGATGGCCCACCTCGTGGGATGAGGACAAGTGCAAGGGAAAGCCCATCAGGAAAACAATTCCATGCAAATCTCTCAAACCTTGGAAGAACATCTGGGGGGTTTTTTCAGGCTCCAAACTAGATCTCTTGTCTGAGCTTCATGAAGCTTTTTTATTATAGCAGTGTTTGAACATGAGTGTTACTGTAGTTCACAGCATTTCATGATATTTCTCCACTTCTCCCTTTTCAAGCTGCAGCCAATTCATGACTCTGCATGTTTCAACCCTCTGCCATGGGCATCGCTCACATGCAAACCTAAATCCTTCCAACCCCAGCTTGTGGCAGTAATGAGTACGGAATCATCAGCTCAGCTGGTCAATGGCAACATGTGAGTAGCAGAATTAGGGATAAAACTCTGCTCCTCTGATGCCCTTCGTTCTGGACAGTGGGTTGCGTGGTGTGATGCTCACCTCTCTCTCCAGCACAAGAGGTTTTCCTGGTGTGAAGTGCCTTGTAGTTAGGGCATATTTTTATGCTGTATCTACATGCTGGGGTGAGAAGTACAGTTGTGTGATGGGAGCAGTGTTTTGGGCTTCAGGTGTTCAGATAATAGCTATATTATTGTTTTAAAAGGAAGCTTTTTTAGAAAAATATGAAAAATAATGTATTTCAAATAAGTGTAACATGGTTTATTTGTAGTAACAAACAAAATTATTTTCAGCTGTTTTTAACTTTGAGTGGAACTCTTTGAGCTGTTCATATGAGGTATTGCATATGTCAATCACAGCCTGGCTGCTGTTGGAGACTTCAATTTGAACTCTGCTAACTTCTCTTTTACTCTTTCATCAAATCATCATCTATACTGGAGTTTTCAGATGATTTCTCTTGGGGGCAACAGAATTTTACCAAACCCAGTATTTGTATTATTCTCCTTGCACTTAAATTAATTTTTATTGTATTCTTTTCGGTCAAAAGTTCAAACAGCTCCCACACCTACAAAGGAGCATCCTAATGGGAAGCTTTCCTAATAAGCTTTCTTTAGTACTGAAAATTGAAATGCATTTTCTCTTGACCAGCACCGATAAAATGTCTGCCACATAATTTGCGTGAATCATGCAGAGCTTGAGTCCTTCCCTGCACTCTTCAGTTTTTCTGTTTTGCTCCTGCAAGCTAAGTCTGGATTTCATAGAGCCATTGAGAAACTAATCTCTTAAATCCACATACTAGCATTAGCAGTCTAACTTGTCTCAAAAACAATTACATTGCTTCTACCTCAGGTTGTAAACTTGGGTGCGTTGTTAAACAGCTATTGGGTTTCATTGTCCAAATTAACAAAATGATGCAATGTGCACAGCAATCAGGTCTTCTCCCCAGTGTGAGATGCTCCACAAATCTGAGAGACTCATTTTTTGCCCATCCGTTCAGATACATATAGGAGAAAATAATTTACCATACTAATGAATACATTAGTCTCCTTTTTAGTTCTCCATCCAGCTTTTTTGATTTATTTACTTGATACTAATTACTGGAAAACACTCATAATTTTGTGGAGCTGTTGTACCCAAGTAGCATTATTTCCTGCTGTAAAGGGCACAGCAAGGTTAAATACCAAATGCCACTTGATGTGATTTTTGCAGAGATTTTGGGCATATGGAGCCACGAAAGAGCCTGAGGCCGTCATCAGCTCCTCCTGGCATCCGTAATCAGGAGGAGTGAGCTGATTGTCTTTCCTTCTCATAACCCTGTGTTTGAGTAGGAATTCTCCAAACTATTTTATGCAATACTGTCTTGGTGAAACTTTCATTTTGTGTACATAGCTAGACAGTCTCTCCTTGCTTTGAAAACTGATATTGTATCATGGCATTTTTCTCTTGCCTCTGTTTTATATTTCAGGTGTCAGTCTAGAGGCTTCTATTATACAGTTTTTTCTTTTCCTTGCATGCTTGCTTTAAAACAATTTATGGATATTGAGTATTAGGTGTTTTAAATGGCTAAAATAGAGTACATTCACATAGATTCAATAGAAACGGATTTGACACTGCAGCAACCATGGCAGCATCACATGCTAACATTGGAAGGTACCACAGTTTCTGAAGTAGCCAATGTTAGCACCTGAGTAGTACTCACTATCAGTCAGGTTCAGACTAAAGTCAGTTTCATTTTTTTTTCATTCTCTTGGCTGCGGATACCTACAGTTTTCTGTACTTGGAAACAAATCAAAGTTTGTTTTTCAGTCATCTGAGGAGAACAGTTTTATGAACCCTACAGTAAACCTGTATGAACATAATCACACAGCACTTTTTAAAAATTAATGCAATCCCCAAAAGCTTTTTGCTTCATAGGGAATGGGTGGAGCTCACAAGTGCCTACTAAGGGTAATGGGCTCTAAATTTCATCTCTGTTCTCTGATCCAAAGGGGCAATTCCTCTCAACCTGATCCCGAAGCCTGCAGCAAACTGTTGTATTTAAAAGCCCTTGGGAGAGTATTTCATGGAATGGAGATTAGAAAGCAAGAACTGAAAACTGGAAAGTGCTTCATGGTGTCTCTTTAACAGCTTAGGATTGATTCATTTTAGCATTTGTGTCTGGGTCGTATTCACTGCTGCCTCACAGATCAATGGCACGACGAAGTCCCAGCTCTTGTTGATGCAGCATATGGGAACGGGATCCATTATCTTTAGTTCCCAGGACTATAAAATGTCTAATAAACTCAGCAGCAAGAGTGCCAGGTTTGTGCAGCACTGCCAGCTGCTCTAGCCTTGTTGTCTATTAAGCTATGTTTTTAGTTTCATTATTGATGGAGAATGCTGATCGTCGAGCCAATTATGTCGCTTGCAGATTTGAGGTACTTCACTAATGCATCAATGATACTGGAGGGTTGAATGAGGTTAAAGGTAAGGGAAAACCAATCAGAAAAGAGTCCCTGTCACCTACAGGGTGAATTCATGGTTCTTACCTGGCTTACTTCTCCTTTGGAAACTTGGAGGCTTCCAAAGTTATGCCTGTGGGAATTTTAAATTAATGCTTGTTGCAGCAGAGAGGGGAAAATGAAAACTGTGCATGTCACAGCAAGAAGGAGACCCAGCTGTGAGAGATAAGGGCTCATAGCAGGAGCAAAGCCACTTGGTGGAATCCCATTCACCCTAGTGCTCTCCTACCCCATCCCAGTCCTGACTCCTTCTTTCTCTTCTGCCAGACAGGATCTGGAGCAGAAAACAGGAGAAATACTTAGCTCACCACTAATTAAAAAATATTTGCTCATTATCCCATAAGCCTCTTTCTCTCATTTAGCTTCTTTCTCCCATGTCAGCATGACTTGTAAAGGTGACTACAGCTGCTGTGCCTTCTCTCACAGGAAGAGAGGGAAGGAGGGAGGGATTCATGCTGCAATGAGAAATCAATTTAAATTCACATGGGCACAGTCAATCCTTAATCAAATCAGCAAACTCAGGCTGGCTGCAGGAATCTGAGTAGGAAGTTCAAATACCTCAGTCCCAAATGTTCATTCTCTATCACAGAACTCACATCAGGGTGTCCCTGAGCATTAGTCTGCTGCTCCAGCACTCTTCTCAGTCTCTTCCCTAGCTGTTTACCTTATAATTTGTCTCTCCCCTATTTTTCACACTCACCACTCTGTAGCTCTCGCTATACCATTGGAATAAATTTCACAGTCACCCTGAAAGTGGTGCAAAACATGATCTTGCACATGAACATTGTTATGGTGGGTTGGGGGAACAGCTTCCTACTCTGCTTTGCTTGCTCCCTGTGCATTGTCACTAGGGGCATGTTGCAGTTCCTGACAGTATTAGTTTTTATTGCTTCCTTTACTCCTCTGGGACATAGAGATCAAGCACAGCTAGGCAACATTTTCAGTCTCTAGTGTCTTTAGTTTAGGCACTTCAAAATCAGCAGCAGACACTCAATTGGAAGCTAATATAAGCCAGCATTCACAGCTTCCATTTAATCCACTGACTATGGATGCCTTTGATCATTCTCTAGATATTATTTCTTGAAAAGAGAATCCTGTATCCCACGGGCAGGATCAGTTCCTGTATCTTGGATATCTTGGACAAGGAAACCCAAAATTCGTAGCATTAATGCTGGCGTAAATGCAGAAGGAAATGTTCCCTTGAGTCTTACCTGGGCTAAGGTCTGTAGGGGTGGTGATTAGAGTAGCTATCACACATGCTGGCAGGGAGGCTGCTCTTGGCTTGCAAGTCTGCTGTCACTGCCCGATGCCCGCTGGCTCCCGACAGCCTTCCTAGGGCATTTCCGAACCCTCAGTCTTTGCCATCAAGAGCTGCAGCACTGGGAAAAACCTGCTAAATGCTGTTGTGTTCCTGCCAATGATTCTGCAAGGAGCAGAAAGAAAGAAGTTTGTGAGCCAGGAGTTTCTTTTAAAGAATGCAGATCAGAGGTTTCGTGCAAACTACTTTCTTCAATTATTTAAAACTTCCTGTAATTACTGAGCACTTAAAAATATCCTGGAGAATAATTTCTGGGCCCTTCTGTTGTTCCCTTCTATTTATTGCCACAAAAGGTCTCAGCCATTAGAAATGCTAAAGGATGACTTTCATAAAAATGAGGGAGACAGCAATGACGTGTTTGACAAAAACACTACTGCTGCTTGAAGTGAAGCTGTATGTCCTGATCAGAACGCACTGAGAGGTGGACGATTCGTTACTTCCATTGATACCTCTATCAGAGATTTAGACCCTTCTTCTTAAAAATGTATTCCTACCATGTCAGTTTGTCTGTCTCGAGATTCCAGTTACTGGGTCTTGTCACCTCCCATGCTAAAACTCTTCATGGTTCCCACTGTTTCACAAAGGTAACAGCACATTGCAATCAAGTCACCTTTCAGTCCCATTTTTTTTTTTTGATAGGCTAAACAGATTGTGCGCTCTCTGATTCTCACGTTAAAGCACTTTCTTCAGCTCTTACACCGTTTTTATGGCACTTGTGGCATTTTAGAGTTTTTTCTGTGTAGTCACCAATTTTGCTACACCCTTATTAAAAAAGATAAACTCTGGAGCTGAGCAGTATCAGGAACTGGCCTCCATCTCGACTACATACAACCTAAGAATCCATGCCTGAATCTGCTCACATTCCTTTCTTTTTATATAGCAACTATTTTACCTCTTTTTAGTGCAGCTTTGCCCTCACAACCTGTGTCCAGCTGCTTCTCCGTTACGACCTTAAAGCCTTTGCTGTTGTTGTGGGATTACCCTGCTTGCCCGTTCCCAGGAGTGGCTTCCACTCTGCATCCCTACACAGGTCTGTAGTTATACACAATTTGTCTGAGTGAGCCTACCTTACCAAATGCTGCACCATCTTCTACATGATTTACAGTTTCTCTGAAGCACTTTTTTTGGCTATCACCAAATACAGGATGCTGATCTACCGCCTCCTGTTCCAGCTCCACAGCAGAACTGCCCTGGGAAGGGACTATGGTCCATGGGAGATCACAGAGTGAAACCCCAGGGTCTGTCTCTTTCAGCCAATAAATTGGGGGAAAATTCACTCCTCAGCTTCATCAGCATATTTGGTGCTGTCTGCCCCATCCTTGAGGCAGACCAGTTGCTACCTCTCAGGTCATCTAGATTTCATGGTGCTTCTTGGGTAGAAAATGCTTTCAATGTCTTGGTCACGTCTGACCTGCAGTGGAAACATTTCTGTCTGAATCCCACTCAAAAATACCTCACTTCTTCATCCATTTAATGCAATTTTTACTGATACTGTGGAGTACTTATTTCTTAATCACCTTGCTGTACAGTATTAAGAGAAGCACCTGACAAGGGAAGGAGGATCGCTGTATCACCAAATCCATCATCAAAAAGAGAAATATTTTTTCAGACAGGATTTCTATTTATAATAATGCTGACTGACATTAATTATCACTTAAAATCTGTTGGCATAAGAATGATGCTAGACATCTCCTTCAGCAGTAAGAAAAATGTAATGCCTCCACGGTAGCTCCCCAGCTGTTGCTCTGGTGTCATCCACAACCATATGTGGGTGTTGCCCTGTGACAGAAATGGAAGGTACTGCCCTTCTCCTTTTAGAATGCCTTGATTTTCCAATTGGGCTTGCATGCTCAGGCCTTTGCTTTGCTGCTGAACTCCACTTTATGAGCATGGCAGGATGATTTATTAGGGACTTCAAGAGGGCGACACGAGGGTCACAGCCGCACTGCCCGTGCAGGGCTGGCCAAGCCCCCTCCCCGTCTGCTCTGAAGCCACGAAGCCGCGATTTGTACAATGCGTGGTGGCGGCGCAGGAAGGCACTCACCCATTAAAATGCTTTCAGTGCCTGTCCCTGTGACATAAATACAGGCTTTTGGTTTTCCAGGCAAGGGGTTTAAAGATCTATCAGTTCATCTGATTTTTTGGTTTGGAATGGTTTGGTTTGGTTTTTCTTCCTTTGTGCATTGTTATTCCTTACATTTCTTAAAGCTCCACAAATTGTAAGCTTACAGCGAAGGCATGCTGGTAAATGATTTATAGAGGGTCCTACAAATCATGTCACAGAGAGTGCAACCCCTTCCCCCACAGCAACAGTCATCATTTCAGAGCAGCACGGTCTTCAAGGGAGCTAAGCTGTCCTTTCCCTGCTGAGATTTAGGAAGCCAAACAGTAAAATGCAGCTAGAAGTGAGAGTAAACAAGCCACAATAACAACCTGGCATTTAAGTTTCAGCAGAGTTTAAGGTGGCCTCAGAGAAGCTCTTGCTTATCACTGGGATTCTATTATAGCATTAACACGCACCTGTATATTGTGTTACTGCTTTTACAGATGCATAAATATATAAATCCCCAATATGGATATATGTCAGCAAGGAGTTAAAATGACTTCAAGGACTAAAAGGCAAGCAGAAATTTCTACCAGTTAAATGAACTGCAGAAATCCTCATTTTTAATTGTGGTCTTGGCTATACCCACCCAGTCAAATCTCAGAGTGGTTGGAGCAGACCTGAGAGAACAGTTTGGCTCTGTGACACCAACCTCAGGACTTTTCAGCCAAGAGAGCCCTCAGCATCACTCCAGAAAGACATCACATACGATGCTCCAAAGGGCATATGGCAATGCCCATGGGTACAAAATATGCTTAAAAAACCCTCAGTCCTCCCAGGCTCCCAAACATGGAGAAAGAATGTTCTTACCCAGCTGTGCCCTTCAGCAGCTGGTGCAGCTCCCAGGCATCCACATGAACTTCAGTAGAGGTTATCAATGCAGGAAGTTTGGGGATCCAGCTTGGTCTTCTCTGGCTCTGGAGTGAATATGAAGAGATTGTAAAATTGCCTATGCTGCTTCCCCCTTTCTCTTGTTCTCTGTGTTGATGACAAAATTACAGAATAATTCAGGCTGAGAGGGACTCGGGGATCATGTAGAGCAGCCTCTGCTCAAAACAGCACCAATTAAATGAGATTGTGCAGAGCCTTGTCCATATGAGGTTCTAAAACTGCTGAGGATTGAGACCACAGGTTCTATGGGCTCTTGGTCCAGTGTTTTGACTTCCCTTCCTGTGAAAAACAAAAAAAAATTCAAATATCTAATCCAAATTTCCTGTGTGCCAACTTGCACCCACTGTTGCTTCTCTTATCCCCCTGCACCTCTCAGAAGAGTCCAGTTCAGATTTTAATTTGTCCAACCTTCAGGCAGTGCTCCAGGTCAAAAAAAGCAAAGACAGATACCTTGACAGCTCTGTTGATTTTAGGGCTCCCAAAGGGTTAATGCAATAAAACTTCACAAGGAAAACAGTTCTGGTGCCTAGAAAGGAACAATTTTTGTGCACTGAAACAATTGGATTAACACTGCAGTTTAGACAAAATATTTTACCAAGGCAGTTGCCAAATAGTAGAAATGAAAAGTTTTTTTTCTTTTTGACTAAATTAAAAGTTCCTCTGGGTCTGAGAGGGTGAATGTTTATCACTAAGCTCTGCCCTCTTAAAAATAATCAAAACATTGCTGGAGCTATAGACTAATGTCTTAGCAAGATGCACGATCTCCTTAATGGAAAAGTGAATCCAGCCACTGTGATGCTCCATCTGATGAGGATACTTAGCTGCGATGGTGTGGAATAAAGTGCTTTATTATACTAAAGTGAACCACACTGCTAGTGCTGGGGATATGGTTAATGCAAGTACAGAGAAATTACACAGTGTCTGTTTTGACTTTCTGATTTCCTCTAATGGACACAGCCTCCAGGCCAAGCGCTTGGAGAGTTTTGTGCCATGCCATTTTCTCCAGTTATTAGCTAGGCTTTTCCTCCAAAGTACCTGGTGGCAGTGGCTCATTTACAGCAGGGAATTTAAGGGGCTTGCCTCCCACATCCAGAATCCTTCATTTCAACCCCATTTTCCTTTAATGACACATTAGCCATTTTCACACATTAACTGATGTCACCTGCACATGCAGGAAGCAGCAAAGTCAACAACTCCCAGCCTAGGTTTGCCTCTGGATTTTGTGATCAGTGTTCATCCTGCAGCCGTGGCCCCTTTTCCCTCATTAAGATCCTCCTGGGTCCCTGTGTAGACGCTTTGTCGGTGAAGGCAGTGCACGATGTCGCTGACTGCAGGTCAGCACGGGCAAGGCCAGGCTGCTCCTGCCAGAAAACTGCTTCCCAGTGTCAAAGTCTGCTGCAGGAGGGAGTGGGAGAGGCAAATTCCCCCGGGAAGCACAGAGCGCAGCCTCATGCATTCAATTACAGGGCCCTTGAATGGCAGTTTATAAGAAAGCCTTGCTGTTTCTGTACTGCTGATGCTGGCTTGGGGTTGGTTTGCTTTTTTGTTTGTTTTTCCAGTGGGACTGCCTGGGACAAAGGTATCTGGGGGAGCAGAGGGACTGTCAGAGGTAAAGTCTTGGGTTCCAGTTATACACCTGTGCATTTCACACATTTAATAAGGGGGGGTAATCTAAATATTCAATACATTCATATATACATATACACATACCTATAGAAAGGGACTGCTTTGTGCCACAGCCTCTCCTCCTGCTATGCTGAAAACTCACTGAACCCCTGGACAGAGTACGATGCTCTACTTCACCATTTAAATCTCTCTTCCTGTCAACCCCCAGACTGTTTGTTTTCCCCACCCCTACTGAACCTGGCTTGTTGTGTGGAGCTGAGTTATTGCAACGGTCTGCCTTCAAATCTGTCTTGGTCTTGTCCAGGCGACGAGGAAATGCATGCAAAATAGTCTCCTAGGAAAACTGACCGTGGAAAATTCAGCTTAAGGAGCATTAAAAGAATCTACTGCTGTCACGTGGAAACCAACAGGAGAAATTACAGCTCCCACAGCAAGCTCCCTCTGGAGGCATTTCCATTCTGGGGAGAGGAAGGAGTGTCCAGTCGAGTGAGGCCACCTCGAAAGCCAGGAGCTCTCTGCAGCATGTGGCCATCAAGGATTCCCTTTGCTGAGCCCACTCAAGCGCTGCATAAATCCAGTTGAGGCAATCCAGCCTCGGGAGGAAAGTCAGCAGCTGCTCTTTGCTAGGAGCTGTCATCTCCCAGCCGGTGTGAGGGACACTTCCCTGGAAGGCAAGGTGCTTTGCCTCAACCCCACCCCTGTGTGTCCTGCAGCCACAGCACTCTGCATCCAGGGCTTTCTCAGTGTCCTCTCTGTCTCCTGGTAGTTTTCTGGTTGTTGCCTTTTGTCAAGCAGAGCACAGGATTTGCACTCCTCATTGACCCAGAGGTCTCGGGGGGCTGTTTTGTTCACTTTCACCCAGGCGGTTCTGCTGTTTCCGAGCTCCCAGCCCAAAACTCAAGGGTAAACCAACACTCAGGACCGCTGCCCTTGAGAACTGCCTGAAAGACCTGAGCTGGCCTGCTCTGTGTGGGCAAGGGGTCTGGGCAGGATGGTGGGCAGGCAGCCTCTGCCAGCTGCAGCCTCTCATGGCTGTGTCCATGCTCTTTGAGCTGAGGTGGGGGGAAGACAGATAGCTATTCCTGCAAGGGGCTTTTTTGGCAGGGTTTTCCTAAGAAGGTTATTCCAGTATGCATGGCTCCAGGACTGTGCACTGCTCCTTGCAGAGCTGGCCAGGGGCAGCAAGTGGTACACAGCCCTGAACACTTATTATTCCCTCTGGCTGGCATACAGGTATGCTGAAGACTTGACAAGTTTGGATACAGCCATCTTTTCCTGCTCCCCATTACTCCAAAGTCTTTGCAATTTTCATTTTTACTTTTTTCAGTCTCGAGATCCTTTTCCAGCTTTACGTCATGCTTTCCATTTTGGAGATGTCAGATGATCTGTGATAAACTGACAGCATGTGCAGGAGCAGTGAGGAGACGAGGTCCATTTTAATGAGACTAACTCTACTGGGTAGTGAAAACTGTGCCTCGACAAGGCCCTAGATCTTGTTTCTCTTTGCAAAGCGTCTTAATGGCACAAAAGGATTTGTAAGCAAGTAAGGAAAGGCAATTCCCAAAACAGATTTCTTTCAGTAGCCATTGAAATGGAAAGTTACCACAGAGATTTGCGTGCTCCCCTTTAAGAGGTAAGAACAGTCAGAAATCAGTATTCTCTTGGCTCCTGAAAACAGCCTGAAATATTTCTGAATAAACAGTGTGTTTGCTTGGGGTTCATCATTCACCCAGCAGATCCTGCCTGCACTCTGCATTTCCTCTGTGGTCATCTGTAGGAGCTTGAACAACCAAATGCAGAGGGGTGAGAAGGGAGCAAGGAGAGACAGAGCTGGTGAGGGAGGACTAAACAGTGGTTGGACTTCAGTAAACAGGACATTGCTAATAAATACGGAAATAAATTCTCAGTATTATCACGCAGGTTCCCTGACTTAGTTACTGTGGCTTTTACCATCCCTTGAGAAGGCTATTGGCACAAACCCCGCCCACTGGCACTGAGATTTAATCCCATGAGCACTCCTCCGGTGGCAAGGGCAGAGTCTGGATGCTCATGAGGCAGGATGCGTGGAGACACAGCACGGCTTGACGCAGAGGTCGAGCACCACAGTGCTTTCCAGTCCACTGTCATTTCATGAAAGGACTAAGGTGCCTTTCATCACCTACGCAGCATCATTATTCCCCATAGGTGAAGAAGTCAAGTCAAAACAAAACTTTTGGTACTGTTACTGTCTCATAACTAGCATGTAGGTGGGGAACTAACTGCAAAGGCAATTTGGTGTGCATTTCAGGGCTGTATTAATTTTCTGACTCCCTGTGGAAATTACTGCTCGTTCCAGCTTCAGGAGGGACTCGATTAACACGGCACGTGAAGCCAATCTTCATGGCTAAGTTATTAGTCTTTAGGACAGACTGGGCTCATACTTCATGCTGGTTGCCAATACAATCTGGGTGAATTCTGGAGAAGTAATCACAGTTCAAACAGGGTCAGCTGTACAAGGCCAAGGCTATTGATGGCTATTTTCTGAGGCTTGCTGTGGCCAGGAATGCCAGTGATACCTATTTCAGTTCAGAATCCTGCAGAAATCAGAAAGACATCTTCACTTAGGTCTTTACTAGAGGGATTTCTTACCACAGGATAGAATCTCAAACTGCAAAATGCTTGTGTACAAACCTTCAGCAATTAAGCAATACACAAAATAATTTACGCATACTGGCTAAATGCAAAAAGACAGCTAGTCCTGCTCCAAGTGGCAGATAAAAGCACTCTTTCAATGGTTTATTTTTGACCTAGACACCACTAACTTAATATGTTCTGTAGCATCTACCGAGAACAATTTTTGTAGAATATATTTTTTAAATCTTGCTTTCCAGGGAAGTACTTTTTTTTTTCTATCTAGTACTCTTTCCTGAGCTATTTTTGGACCCCAGTGCATGAATTCTAAGATTTCTGGGCAACACTGTGAAAGAGTGAATAGATGAATAGGAGATGTAAAATATCTCAGCCTGCATAAGAGTTATCCAGTCCAGTTTTCCTGTTCTCTATTGAAATGTGGATTTAGTGATGATTTGTTCAAGCCTGCGGGAAAGCATATTTAGTTATTTATTAAAAAAAAAAAAATCAAATGTTCTAACCTTAACTCACATTTCTGTCTTCAAATGACTCCTGTATTTTTTCAGCTAGGTCTGGAATATCTCTCCAAGGTAACTATGGTCTGTTACTGAGTTTGCTTTTTATTTGTAGAAGTCTGATTTGTTTAAATAGCTGTAGAAAATTCCATATAATCAGTAGTGAGAGGATATTCACTAATTTTTAAAGGCCTGATCAGAAAAATGGCACAAAAAATGGTCAACATGACTTGATGGTCATTCCAAGTATTACTTTTGACTTCAGCAGCACTAGATACTACCAGGAAAAAAATTATAAACCTTGCATTTAAGAAAAAGAAAGTGGGATCCTAGAAAACAGATGCAGATTCCTCCACATCTCTGCGAGTGTCCAGTCTTTACACATCTGACTGATAGATTTAGCAGCGAGACACATGCGTGGCTTATTCACTTTCAGATCTTTAAGTAAGACAACAAAACAGTATTAAAATCTCCTGCTGCTCGTCAGTGAGTAGATGGTATCCATCATGGTGAGGGTGGCTTGCAAAGGCACAGACACTTGTAGCTACAGGTACCTTTTCAGATTGAGGTGAATGGAGTAAGGCAACAACAAAAGCTTTGATTTCCATCCATGTGGACGGCAAACAGACAAAACAAACAGAACAGGTGGGCACATACAGTGATACCGAGATGGGCCAGGGCAGTATCAGATCAGTGCCTCACCAAGGCAATCACAGGGTAGCAGCAGTGGGATGGATGTGTTCCTTCAGCGCTCCGAGCTGACAGACCTCGCATTCCTCTCCAGACAGCTAACACAGATAGCTGCAACAAGGACTTCTTCTGCACTATGGACCCCCCCTTGTTGCTCCTTTAAGGACCTTAACTGTTGCTAGCAGCAGCTTGAGGGCAAAAAAAGCCCAGGGCCTTTGGGTGCCATAGATCTTCTCTACATCCGTGAAACAGACAGAAAATGCCAGAGGCCATATGGAGTACAGCCAGTGAGAGCTACTGCCCAGGCCCCTAAAAACAGCTGTGTAAATGAGTTAAGAGTGTCACAGCAAACACCTGCTTGTGCTTTCTGTGCCTCACTGTGGGCACCGCATCTCAGTTTGTGCCACCTTGTACAATTAGGCACCAGAGACTGCAGTAAAACCAGCTATTTGTCACCCCTTCCGAGGCAGGTGCTTGCCTCACCAAAGCAGCAGAGCAGCCTGGACTGGCTCCCCAGCCCCCACATCCAGGGGGGAGCCTTTGCCACGTGCCCCTACACCAAGAGCCAACAAGATATGCAAAAAGCACCAGCAGCACAGAGATTAGAAAGATGTGTCAAAAAAAGCTTCCCTGCCTGTCTCCCGCACAGTGGACCCGGCAGATCTTTGATGGGTTTGAAGCCCTAAAAGGAGCTCTCTGTGTTCTGGTACTGCTTGAGCCTCCACAAAGGAGATGAAAAGGAGGAATAAAACATCTGAACAGCCCAATCTGGTCTGAACTGCATGCATTCATTATGGCAAAGATGGATTTCTTCTGGTTCCTCCTCCGTATCCTCCTCCTCAGTGGTGGCAGCGAGAAGCTTGACACTCCAATTACAGGATATTCACATTAAACAGAGAAGAGGGACAGCTAGTTGGTGGCAGACATTTAGGATATGGCATCCAAGGCTCCATGCAGCCAGCAGAAACCTGAAGGAACAGATTGAAACTACTCTAATGGCCCCGCTCCTCGCAACGCTTCGGCATAGACTTAAATTAGCTCCGAGCCGTTAGTGTTACCCATGACTTAAATCAGGGTCCAAATGTACTCACTTCACCAAAGCTGCTGGGAAATGGGACCGGTGTTCCAGAGGATGGAAGGGGCCCTGTTGTGTGAGGCTGCTGTTGCAGTGTAGCATTGGGAAGTGATTTTTCCATGCTTTTTTTTCCCCTCCAGGTTTGCCATTTGGCTGTACCTTATCTCTGAGTCCCTCAGCACAGGGTCTCAGGCCAGGAGTGGGTGCTCACTCTATTCATTTACAAAACCATGTGGATGAAATCCATTCAAAGGCTTGTGCAAAAGCATTTGATGTTTGTGGCTCAGAGACTGCCTTTTCCTTTCAAACGTGAGAAAAGTTTTTGTCTTTTTCCCCCTCCAATGGAAATGGTAATGCAGGCTAAGAAAAATGTCATTAATAATACAAACTGGGGGCCTTTGGGAGGAAATTTTAGTTTTGAAAAGTGACTACTCTGCATGAATATGTCATGCCATCAGAAGTTTATCTGCATTGTCTTGACTCTTCACATATGCGTATATTTCTTTTCTGCCAGACATGGTCCTTATCCTTATTTAAATAGGGTATAATTATAGGTGACTACTTAAATTACAAGAAATAAATAGAAATTCATCTATTCAATAGGCATTTTCCTAGGAAAAAATGTTTTCCTTCAGATATTGGTTTTCTTCAGGGGTTTTTTCTCTCTATTTTTAATTTAAAGCTACTTCTCTTATGTTTTATTCACTTGTTTTCATTAGGTAAAGGAATGCCTTGGCATGAAAACCTGTCCTGAATCCACTGCCTGCTTGACAGATAGATATAAAGACTTGAAACATGAGAGGAAAAGCAGATGGTTGCAAGGGGAAAAAAAAAACCTTAAACAAAAGATTAAACCTGGCACAGGCACATGTATTAATACTTAGTGCCATTGCATGTGCTGGTAAGACTGACAGACCTCGACAATGGATCTCTACCACCTTCTAAAAAGGAAGAATCCTCCTTTTTATCTCCAGATTGATCCTGACCAGTTTGTTGCAAGTAGCTGCTGCTTGAATTTCAAATATTGAGGGCTGGTATCTGCGATTGGTCCCGCAGCGTAAATCACATGCTAATGTTTCTCTGTCTTGACTGGATGAGAATAAACACAATAATCAGGAAGAGGCCTTGAAGAAGCCACTGTGGCTTTAAATCTCTCAGGGAGAAGCAGCAGTTTAGGGAGAAGCGACTGATAAAGCGGATTAGGGAGTTCTAGAAAATTTTAAGCCCACTCTGGCCCACACAGGCTCTGCCCAAGGCATCATTCCTAGGAAAATTAGGCTGCTGTGAAATTTATTGTCAGGGTGCAGAATTTACATTTCAATTTCTCCTGTCACAGCTTAGGTTGTGGTCAGATCCCCTCTGCCTGCCTCCCCTGCTGCTGCACCCTGCACCCCTCACCCTGGCACAGACCCTGGCCCCCTGCATCCCCCACACCCTTTGCAGGGGCTGGGGACAACCGCAAAGCCCTTTTCCGAAAGCTTGAGGAGAGCAAGGCTGGCTGGGAGGCATTGCAGAGGATGGCTGCTGCTGCTTTTCACCATATTGCTGCCCTGGTGGCCAAGAAAGGGCTCATTTTCTCACCCCTATGGAAATTCAATGGAGTTGAATGTTTGCATTGTCAATAAACTGCTCTCAGGGATTACTTGCGAAGAGGTAGCCACAAGCCAAGGCAGGTGATGACCGTCTCTAGATTTGTGGGAAAGGACCAATAATCCTCTTCCAAGTGTCTGTGGGGCTCTGCTGGGCTCCACAGTCAAGTATGGCCCAGGTGGTACCAAAATGTTTCCATCCTGTGGGGAGGGACCATGGGCATAGCAAGTCCTGAAGGCATCGCCTGAGGAACTCAAGAAGAGGAAAAAGAAAAGGAAATAGAACACTTGGAGGGAGAAGAATAGAAATAGTGAGAAATGGCAGAGTGCAAACTAATAGGATTGCTGCAGATAAATCAGTTCTGGAGAGTATTTGGTTGAACTTTTTAACAGGGCCCTCACTGCCCCTTTGTGCTCTGTGTTATTCTCCTTGTCAAAGAGGTCACTAGCAGGAAGGTTTGCAGAAATGATGATCATTATCTGGATATTTATAAACATCCAGTGCACTACCAATCACAGGACAGAAACAGGCTGTATCACCTCTGGGTCTGAACAGAATTAGCCAAGAAAGCTTGAAATTAGCAATGCATTCCTTTGTGGCAAAGTCTAAGTCCTAACACTGATGTCATGACTAGCTCAAATTATGTCTAAATTAGAGAAGAAAAAAAGCCCAACTTCCTCAGAGGTGTTTTGCAACTGTAAATGAGGCATAATTGTATCACCTAGGAACTATGATAAACCGTTATTAGCATTTGAGCTGCGTTTCCCGTAGAAATCCAGGAAGGCTTTTACCCTGGATTAAGGGTCCCTGCTGACACTTGAATAGGAAGTGCATAGGGAAATGGAGTTGTCCAGGGTGTCACCACCTTGAGGTGAAGGATAGCCTGAGGTGCAAGGGTGGAGAATAAATGCTACTGCAAGAAAAGCTGCTGAATTTCCTTTTGAGAGACTGATAATCCCACAGGCTTCTGCAGAAGCAGCTTTTGATTATCATTGCTGATGATATTAGAAGACATCTCTGGAGTCTGTCCTTTAAAAAATGTTTCCCCAGTGCTACTTGAAAACATATGGGTTGGGAACTGAAGTGAAAAACTGATGTTTTACTAACTCTCTTGGCATGATGGAGGCTTAGAAAATGATGTGCCTGATACTGGGGATGCATTTTTAACAGCAAATGAAACCAGACTGCATAAAATTTCAAAATACTAGACCGATAAATGTAGATGAGAAAAGAAGCTGGAACAAGAAAAAGGGACTGGTTAAAGGATCAAATGAGAAAAGATGGATCAGACCTAGAGTTGGGGTGAATTGGAACAGCTCCACTAGCTTTAGTGGGTCTATTCTGAGCTGCATGAACTCATAAAAGATCTAGACATATACTAGCAGCTTATATACAGGGTTGGAGTAAACCAGGTCATTTTCAAATGCAGCAACATCTTGAGTGCTTTATCAAGTAACAGAGTGGGCAAGCAATTGGGAAGGTAACAAATCTGAGGGGAAAGAGCAGAGAGATGGAGTCAGTGCCAGTGTATTTTGTTAATTCCAGTTACTGCACCAGCAATGCCTGGCTTCAAAGTAGGCACACCTCTGTGGGCTCCCAAAAGGAATCAGGATAACAAAAAAGGGAAGGAAGAGGAAAGAGGAAGGCTCCACGTCCCAGCTGACCAGGCCTTTTCAGTTTAGTACCTTGGGAAACTGGCCTATAGTTACATTATTTAAAACAGAACATAACATAACACCTGGAGAGAATTCCGTGCTCTCGTTCCAGTGGCTCTTGTCTGGACAACTTAAACTTCTTTCCAAACAACATGCACTAACCTCCAGAAGATGTTTCATGCCAGAACAAATGTGCTCTGCGCTTGAGCTGGATTAGGTTACTTTTGCTGGTTTAGCAGGGTATTTTAAAAAATAAAATTAAAAAGAGTTACTCTGATACTGCTTCAGTGGATACATTAGGCAAACTGCTGGCCTTAAACAAGGTAGAAAACTTCACCCCTTCAGCTCCATAACCTGTGAAAAAATTAATACATTTTGATTGCTGCAGAAGAGCTGTTGAGAAAAAAACCTGCTTCAGCAAAGTGTAGAATCTCTCGACTGGGCATGCAGCTTTGAGATACCCCCAGCAATTACTGATCTTACAAATTTACTAAATAAATAAAGCATCCCCTTTCAGTGCCTTTCCCTTCTACTTCTTTGTCTCTTTAGTCATCACACACATACTCATAGGAAAAGTCAGATGACCAGCAGATTTTTTTGCCAGACAGGTGCTACAAAATTCCTGGTGTACTTCAAGAGATTTTGGTGTGCTCTTAAGAAAAAAGTAAACTCTGCTGAGGATAGCATCCTTCTGTACCAGCACAGGCAAGCCCTCAGTCAGCTCCTTTTCTGTAAATAGGTCAGATATTTTGACCCCTGGAAATGATTTTTTAAATGGCAGAACTTACATTTTTGCTGTGTGGTGGCTACAGTGTCTGTTGAAGCAGTAAGGTTCTGCAGCACCCTAAAGAAATGTTAGATCCTAAAGACAGCTTTCATCCTTAGCCACAATCAGTTGACATAATCTATTTTTCAATTTTCCTGGGCCCTCTTTACACTCTCTAGTTAGTAGCTTAACCTCTTTTCCAAAAATCAACATAGCTAAAAAACACTTAATATCACTCTCAGTTCTTATAGAAATCAGAACAGGTTTTGCATTTTTTTACACAAAGAAGTTTTATTTCAGTGACTTGAGGTGCTAAGGTTTTTTCCGGATATGACTCAAGCCATGATTTCCCATTGAAATAAGCTTTTATCCTTTTTCCAAGAGATAGATTGTGTTATGAGAAAATTCAAATGATTTTATTCTGGAAGCTGTCTAATTAAATTGAACAATAAAAATTGTTATCCTTTATGACCGCCAAGCAATTAAGTGACCTGGTGATAGGGAATTAAGTCAGTCTTCTTCCTTTGAAATGACAGCTGAAATAGGAGAGGCGCTGTTCTTTGTCTACCATGTGCGTGCTGGAGAAGAGGCAGAGGGGGAAGGATGGAAATGGAATAATACACAGTCAGAAAAATCCTTTCCCTGTTGCAACTGCTGAATTGTTTCCCATTAACTTTCCTAAGGGCAGAATTTTCCTCGTTGTGTCCCATCTTCTAGGATAGCCTCATAAACAAATAAACAAGAAGAAGACCCAACAAACCACCTTGCTTCTACTACAATTTATATTATTCCCCAAACTGTTAATTTTAAAAAGCTCATTGAGTATATTGTGCTTTCTTTTTCTTTGACATCACTCGGTGTAAATGACAGCATAGCAGGAAGAGTGCATGCTAGCTCATTGAAGGTGTGTGCCAATGAATTCGTAATTTCAAAATGACACAGTGGGAAGTGGACTGGGGACACTGGGTTTAAAAACAGAAGCATCTAAAGTGCCAGAGCTGTGGCAAATCCACCAGCATTACAGACCACAGCCTCTCCATCAAAGACAAGGGATACAGCCTCGGGGCCTGGTGACAATGTGGCTGCATAGAAAGGTTTCCCTTTTGCATCACTACAGTTATCTTAATTATAGGAACTTAATTCAATTGGCATACAGTTGCTTTCATTCAGTGATAAAAGCATCCAAGGTGACACAATCCAAGATGAAAAAGGGACATGCACTGGGAAATTAGTGATTCTGTCTGGGACATTATATTAGCATAACTATTTTTTTAGAAAAATCATACCCCATCTAAATGATTTTTCCAGGCCATCCAATCTTTGGGTGGCTGTTGATCATACAGCACTGTGTGATAGGACCATTGTGTATTAAGCATCAGTGAGTGCTTGCCTATCTGATAAAAGTATATACAAAAATCAATTCTATACAAATTATCTCAATAAACTGGCTGAAAGCCTGTAAGACAGTAACAAATGGATTTAAAAAATGCATCTGTTTTGGTGTCACCTACCAGTTAGAGTAAGTTATTTCTCACAAGACATCTCATTGCATGGATGAATGGTGGTTTTGTTTCCTTCTCCCCAGACTGCCCTAACTGTGATCTTCCACTGGACGCCCTTTGGAAAGGAAAAAAGTCACTATCAACTGCCCCTCATTACATGGCAGAGTCCATCTGGAACAAAGTTTCTGTTAGCCTGCATAAATTCGGTCTAACTATTAATTACTGTAATTAATTAACCTCTATGAGTGGAAAAATATGAAAACAAGCTAAAGAACAAGACAGTTTCATGCCAAAGATGTTTCTACAGCAGCTGAATACTGTGCTTTCACACCACAGTTGTATAAGTTCCTGGGTTTGTAGTTTTCGTTGTTGACGGTGGCATTAATAATTTCCAACAGCGACAGATTTCAGAGTGTCAAAAGAATTAGGGCTGTAGTGTCAGAAAATAGGAACATAAGCCACGCAGCGCAAATGCAGAGCTTTTTTAATGTGTTTAGATTTTAAATCCTTTTAAGGGATAGCATTGCAGGCTTCAAGTGCCCTAGCAAATCATTAATGATAATATGAAATCCCAGCAGAATTATAGCAGCTATTTCACCATGAACTTGGCCATCCAACCATGTAAAAAGAGTCCTTTCCACCTCTGAGTCATTACTCATTACAAAAAAAGCCCATCATCATTCCACCAACCTAGCAGGGTAGCTGGAGAGACTAAAACTAGAAGAGTGACCCATATTGGCCGTATATCTTAACAAAAAGAAAGACTGGACAAATTCACACAAGAAAAATTCTTCAAGTACTATTAAATGTCTCAAGAAGTTGGTGAGCCACAAGTAGCTGCAATCTGGAAAAGTCCTCGGGGGGAGCATCTCTAAGTGCTTGTCCTATTCTCATGGGTGTTTCTTAGGCATCCACTGTTGGCTGCTCTCAGCTTCTTCTGGACTTGTGCTCAAGACAGCAACTTTGGGGGAAAATTGTCATTACCGGTCTATTATTAGACACTGTAATTTTGCCAGAAGGCCAAAAGTGGCAATGAATCAGCTTTAGTACTATCTGTTGACTCCAAACATGGAAAAGGGCCATGTATTCAGTAGAGGGACAGATAAGGTAGTTATTTTAGAACACATTATTATCCAAAGTGTTGCCTATTGACAGTTTAATTTTTATTGCATGGCAAAGGTTAACATCTTTAGGTAGTTCAAAGGATCCAAAGGGTAAAAAATTACCAAGAATTCATCTATTCAGCATAGATATGAACCTATCAGAAAAGATGGTCGGCATGGTGCTAGCACCTTCTGATCTAGAGGATAGATTTGATTTGGCAAAGATTTGGCTGTCATTAATGGTGGACAGACACTGAGGGCTGAAAAAGGGTGCCAGCTTATTATTCTGCAGCTGAAATGTAGCTCCTGGTAACAAGATTCATGAGTCTCAGATTCCTACTGGAAACTGAGCTGTGATTCATTTTGGGAAACTGTGAGAATATTTTTATTTCAGGTTACTTTACTGTTTTACTTAGAAATAATCCACCCAGACTTCTTCTTTTCAATTAAAAAGAGGGAGAAAATGGAATGAAAATACCAATCGATATGGAGAAAAAAAAGGGGACATTCTTCCACAGCTTTTTCTTACAGGCATGGATCGCTCTTGTGGGCATCAGACTTGACAGTCTATGCTGGATCCTTCAGGACAATTTAATCTCAGAGGAGACTGCACCTACCCACTTACTTAGTGATGCTTAAGTGAGCAAACTATTTCACTAGTACTGCAGTACATTTGCTTTTGATTGGTCTCCAGGCTTAATTAAAGCACTTTGAGTATGTTTCAGACCACCTTCACTTTCTAGATCCTAGATAATCTCGGTGCTGTCACATGATGGGAAAAGAGGAAGATACACCACGCCAGACAAAGAGTTCTAACACTGTGAGTTTTCAGACAACAGTGCTCTGTCATTTTGGCCCTCAAGTTTTATTCTGACTAGGCTGATGTTCTATCATGTCATTATATTATCTCATATTATATCACCTCATCACTGCTGAGTGTTTTATTCTTCATAAAGTTCGGTGGTATCCCATCACAGCCCATTCCCCAGCTCGGTTCTGCACTCTGCAGAAGAGTGTTTAAAGTCCACCACCATTTAAATATATTGAAGTTTCCTCTTGTGGGATGAGAAGTGGTGGCTAGAAACATCCAGCTGACCTTCTCTTTCGCCTTTCTCACTTCTCATCTAATTTATTTTCTGCATTGGTCTGACAGAGCCCGAGATAGTGGCACTTCAGGCCACATTGCAAGACCCATCTATTATTGTCTTTTACCAAAGAGGCTGATTTGAAGGGGCGTGAAGTTTTGTGAGGCCTCAGAAGTGTTGAATTGACTTTTCTGTCACTTTTGCTACACTTTAGTTTCCGTGGGTTACAGCACTGATGGAAATATCCTTATAGTCTATGATAGGCAGATTCTATAAATAACATGTTAAAGAAATTGAAATGTTGTAAAAAACTAAGAATCTTTCGAAAGTTTTTTTAAAAAACCAGACAATATATGTAACAACCAAAAAAAACCTACTGCAGTTTTATTTTTGGCAGAAGATATGTAGTAAGAAGGGAAACTATGCAGTTTAATTTTCTCCTTGGTATTAGTCCTCACAGTATTTGCCAGCAATAGCAACATTATAATTTGTAGAATTAATTAATGATCTGGCATCTGATTTTGATTCATTAATGCTTAATCCAGCTAAGTCTCAATTATCCTCTGGACTATTTATTCCTTAACAAGCTTTTAGCTAATGTGATTTTAAAAATATGAAAATAGGTTTTAACTTGCCTTTAAGATGTGGCAATATTTTAACACTCCTCTATAAAATAAAGGAACCTTCATATTTCTTATTCTATTATAGTTATATTCAAAATTAGACTAGGGGATTTGCAATGTATTCACTAAATATATATTATATTTATATGTACCTGGAACCTGACTTCAATTTAGTCTTGATTAAAAAATGTACTGAATTGGAAACTGTGTAATAAAGGATGCCTAAATCATACTGACCCAGAATATCTCACTCAGTCAGACAGTTAGCAAATAAGTGCACAAGCAAGCAGATGATACAAGAATTCAAAATTAATTCTATTCTCAGAGGATGCATAGACTAGGAGATAGCATCTGATTCTATCTGCAGAGGTGTAAATCCAGAGTAACACCTTGGCTAAAGTCTCCTTACCCTGAACTTGATTGCTTATCCTGCAAATGATCAGAATTGGACTCTCCTGTGCCCAAGGCTAGGTTAAAGTAGCTGAAGTTCTACTTCATGACATTTTTGTGATGCAACTGTAAGTAGCTAGCAATTTCCAGGTATTTATTATTTATATCTAATCCATTTACCAAATGTAAGGACTCCTGATATTTTCTCCAAATGACTGATATTTTTAAAAGTTCAATCACCACATCGTTTAGGAAAGTCTGCCCAACGCAGTTGTGACTTGCTGCAATTGTGTTATGATAGGAGGCATTTAGAAACTGCATACCTTTGATTTGGGATTGTGAGGCACCAGTTCCAGAGCTGAGTCGAACTGATCTTGTGAAGATGCTTCTGTTGCTGGGCTCTAACATGAAGGTTCTGCCTGTCATCACTGCATCTTGTCCTTGCTCACACCAAAACTGAAACGCGTAATTACAAAAATGGGTAAATAAATGAATTATGGGTGTTCTAACCAAACAATCATAGTTAATTACTTTAGTTACTGAGATTTGTTTTGAAAGTACCTTCTGAAAAATTTCAGGTATTATGCAAATGGTAGAAAATACCATTTTCTAAGCTTTCAGTGTTGCGGTACATGAAAAAAAATCTTCTCCTGAAATTGTGCTTCCTTCTCCTAAGAAGTCATTCAGTGGCTTCCCAGTACCTGCATGTCAAGGTAATACCATTGGCATCAACGTGTTTGCTCTTAGTTCATACTGCTGCAACAGCTAGAGCCTTCCCCAGCCTTCTCATCAAAAAAAGTCTGAGATAACATCCAAGAGTATCTTCCTTCCCATTTTCAGATCAGTAAGTCTGGCTCCTTTAAGTCCAAGCTGGGAAGTCAGTCCCAACTTTTAATGCACGAACTGTAACGCCACTGAAACCCAAGGAGCCCTTAGCTGAGCCAGTTCCCACATGGCTATCCCGAAACTACTGAGTGGAGGGACTGCTGTCTATGGGTTTAAAAACCAAACCCCATTTGCTAAGTTAGATCCTCTGGCCCACTGAATCCATGCTGCGACGCTTCAGGGACACAAGGCAGCTTATAAAAAAATAAATCCAGCCTATGTGGCCAGCGCAGAACTCCTGGGTGGTCACAAAACCAGCTACCAGAGACATACCAGAGGCAGCAAACAAAGGAATCAATCTCCAGTTACTGCCGCATGAGGAAAAGTCCAAGGTACCTGCGTTGTTATGGCAAGAGTTCATTTGGGCTAAGAGGTAAACAGAGGCGGCTGAGCTTGATCTCTAGAGCTGGGGCTGGACGGCTGCAAGCACCAGCTTTCTCAATTGCTTAGAGTAAAGGATTGAATTGATAAATCAGAGCAGCCCTGATCGCTTTTAATCAACTGAATGAGAAGGAAGGAGGGGAGGTGGAGGCTTGGGAAGAAAAATATGTAAAGCTTAAAAAGTTCCAGCTGCTGTTCTCTAATGGAGTCTCGTTCCTCATGAACGGTGGAATGGTTAGGCCACCTGGTGGCAAATAGCAAACCAACAACCCTTGCAATTTCCAAGCTACAATAAATGTTCAAAGGATCAGAGAGCTCTGGGAACTGTCAAAGGCTAGGAGCTTTTCACACCCAGTAGCTGCTGCACAGCCACCGCTGGGAGACAGCAGCCAGCAAAGGCTGCCATCAGCCACTCCGCAGGTGCAACGTGGAGCAGCTGACCTGATGTCTGGCCAATTTCTGCCAGACAGCTGCCTCCATCACCAAATCTTCCACCACAGCCAGCCTCTCCCTCACCTCAGGATGGAGGCAAAGGAGCAAGCAGTCCAAGAGAAAGGAGTTGAACTTAGCTTGTGAAGTAGAGTCAATGGCTCAGTGTTCCAGCGGACATTGGTGAAAAGCGGTGTCCTTTAAGGGTCCGTACTGGGACCAGTACTGTTCAATAGCTTCATCAGCAATATAGGCAGCAGGATTGAGTGCACCCTCAGCAAATCTGCAGATGACACCGCGCTGAGTGCTGTGGTTGACACACCTGAAGGACAAGATGCCATCCATATGGATCCGGACAAATTTGAGGAGTGGACACATGGGAATCTCATGTGATTTAGCAAGACCAAGTGCAAGGTGCTGCACCTGGATCAGGGCAACTCCTGGTCTCAACACAGGCTGGAGAACAAACAGATTGAGAGTAGCCCTGTCGAGAAGGACTTGGTGCTGTTGGATGAAAAGCTGAACATAACCTGGCAACGTGCATTCACAGCCCAGAAAGCCAAATGTATCCTGGGCTGTGTCCAAAGCAGTGTGGCGAGCAGGGTGAGGGAGGGGAGGGAGTCTCTGCTCTGCTGAGAGTCCACCTGGAGTACTGTGTCCAACTCTGGAGTAGAGAAAAGACATGGACCTGTTGGAGTGAGTTCAGCAGAGGGACACAAAAACTATCAGAATGCTGGAGCACTTCTCACTTGAGAAAAGGCTGAGAGAGTTGGGGTTGTTCAGCCTGAAGAAGAGAAGGCTCTGCGGAGACCTTGTCATGGCCTTTCAGTACTTAAAGGGGCCCTATGAAAGGACGGGGATAAACTTACCAGGGTCTGTTGTCATAGGATAAGGGGTAATGGTTTTAAACTAAAAGAGGGTAGATTTATACTAGCTATAAGGAAGAAGTGTTTTACAATGAGGGTGGTAAAACACTGGAACAGGTTACCCAGAGAGGTGGTAGATGCCCTTTTGCTGGAAACTCTTAAGGACAGGTTGGACCAGGCTCTGAGCAACCTGATCTAGTAGAACATGTCCCTACTCATTGCAAGAGAGTTGGACTAGATAACCTTTAA
>VXBT01013258.1:0-17311 GCA_013400235.1 Oriolus oriolus
TTCCAACCTCAGTGATCCTGGGAATCTAACAGAGGGCTCTTAGACTAGCAGGGATGACTCAGAAAGTTTGGTCCCAAACTCATACTGAGCTCGAGCTTGGAGCACTCCAAGCTGGGGCTCAGCACCCTCCAGGACTGGTGCTGTTTCCCTGACTCCTGTTAGGATAAAGGAGCTGTTTGATACCAGGGGAATGTAGAACCCTCTTAGCTGTCTGTCTGTAAAAGGAGGAGCTCCCTGTTTTTATTCATGCTTACTATTCATCTTCCTGTTGAGTTTTTAATAGATTATCCAGACATATAATAGGAAAAGGGATGGAAATGAGCTAAACACAGCAGCCCCTCTTTTTCAACTAAGCATTGAATTGCTGCAAACAAAATAATGGAATTTATCAGTTTAAAGAAGCTTGACATCTTTTGTGAGTTGTCATCCTTCATTTCTGCCTTACTGCAGGCTGTGTTCCCCCTTTAACCTCTGCAGCATCCCGTGGGGATGTCCCTGGAGGCTCTCAGGGGTGTTTTACAGATGGTCACTGTGGGCAGGGTCGCAGAAAGCTCAGCAGATAACAAAGACAAGTTTAAAAGTAGAAATCTCACTCAGATACAAAGTATTTGCACGAACTGTGTAAATTCTTTTGTAAGGGCTTGCTGGAAGAGGCACAAGTTATCACAGTGACACCTGCACTTGGCTGGTTACAGGGCCTGTTCGCATATCCAGATGGCTTTGTTTGAACAGAAAACATTTGGGAATCAGACATTTTAGTGCTAACCAAAATCACTTGAATGTGTTTTACCTTGGTATCTGAGTTTGTTACAGCTTCCTCTGTGGGATACTTTCAGGAAAGGAATTTCAAAAAAGACCTGCTCGGTACAGAGATTGTGTTGAATGTGCCTCAAGGATGATGAGAATTTCTTTGAATACAGTGTGTATCTTACCAAATTGCTTTAGTTTTCACTTGGTTGTTTCAAATACTGGCTTCTGAGTGGCAGGACTCTGTAGTCCATATTAGCTACTGAAATTAAAGAATGATACTTAAAAAATTCTGGTGGCTCTTGGTAGTTTAAGTAATGACACCATAAAGAAAGAATGAGGTGAAAACCCAAAGTCTCCCGTACTGCTAAACATAGATTTCCAGTTTTTATTTATTACATAGGTGGATTTCAGGATCTTATTTTGATACCTGTACCCCTTTTTTTGAAAGATAAAATAAATCAAGTGCAATACTTTTAAAATTAAGTCAGTCCAGAGGGAAAAATATTTCTCTCCAGTTTTTTTTAAAAATATATGTTAATAGGAAATAAGAAAAAAAAAGTTAATTATATTTTCTTGTTACAAACACTAAAATTGTTGTGCCCGCGTGATAAGTAACAGACGTGTTAAGATTGACTATTGACTCTTCTGGTTTTTATTCTCAGTTCAGGAGAGACTGAAAAAGCATAGAAAACAAACAGCAATGGGCTACAAGAAAGAAAGAAAATTAGAAGGAAAGAGAAGAAATAGGGAGAGAGAGAAGGAGAAAGAAGAAGGGAAAAGAAAGAACGAAAGAAAAGAAAGAAAGAAAGAAAGAAAGAAAGAAAGAAAGAAAGAAAGAAAGAAAGAAAGAAAGAAAGAAAGAAAGAGAAAGAAAGAAAGAAAGAGAAAGAAGGAAAGAAAGAAAGAAAGAGAAAAAAAGAAAAGAAAAGAAAAAGAAAAGAAAAAGAAAAAGAAAAAGAAAAAGAAAAAGAAAAAAAAAGAAAAGAAAAGAAAAACATTTTAACTCTATTCCTTTTTCCACTCATAAAATGTTACCTGGCATTTCTCAGTGTTATACAATACACATGCGTACAGAATGATCAATTAAAAAGTCATGTTTTAATGAAAACTAGCCCCTTCCCGCCCGTTCCTAGAAGGAAGGATGAAGCTTTGGGCTCTTCCAGGAGGATTTGGGGAATTTGGGGATTTGAGGAATTTGGGGATTTAGGGAAGCGGCCGCTGCTCAGGCTCGGTCCGGCGCTGCCACCCGGTGGCCATTGCTGGTACTGCACCGGCCCCGAGCCCGGCCGGACCCCCGCGAATCCCGGGAAAGATTTTGGGAACCTCCAACCCTGCGAAGGCCTCGGCGACCCGGGGGATGCCCAGCTCACACCACAGCACAAGAAAGCGCAATAAAGCAGAACTGATGCTCAGTTTATCCCTAAGATTTCCCTAATGATGTAAGAAATTAAAAAGGATGGGGAGAGAGGAACAAAGGAGGACCCACACACCTGTTCCCATCTCCAGACCTCTTTGCACACCTCCGATGGAAAGGTCTGGAGCCTGCACAGGACTGGTCTCCATGGAGAGCCAGGTCTGAGTGCCACAGGTACCTTTCTGTACAGACAGGTGATGTCTCTAAGTACCAAAACATCCAGAAGCACCAAGTTCCGCTATTCATAGTGCTCTGGGATGGCAGCTGGACCCTACAGGACAGGCAACCCCATGCTCCTTCCGTGGAGTAACTAATTCCATTAGGGTAATTAATGCACCTTTTGTGTCTGATGGAGTAGGTATCAGCAGTGCTGAGTTAACTTTGGACTTGATGATCTTAAAGGTCTTTTCCAACCTAAATTCTATGATTTGATGATGGGATATGTAGGGCTGCATATACAGTGAAGTCCATGCTCACTTTGTGGTCACCTGCACGTTCTGTGAAACTGAAGCTTTCCTTCTTGAGAAGCCTCCATGATGCATCTGATCTAAAACAGTTCCTGAGTCCTCAGGAAAGGCAACAGAGGTGGAAAATTCTCTCTAAACACAATTGTGAAGTTTACAGCTTCACTTTGGTCTTGGCAGGATGTTCCTGGGATATGTAATCTAAATTTTGTTCCAAAACTTTAATACATGGAAACTGAGAAGTTTTCTTAATTCTTCCTCTTTGTTCTAAATTCCTCCAACTACCCCATGCAAGTTCTTAATTTTTGGTATTTCATCTTCTTGCTGATTTAATTAATGACAAAAGTCATGTGCAAGATTTCAAAAACTTGGTCCGAGTTTTTCCAAACATTCAGCCTCAGACTCTAAAAAATGACATTTCTGTTGTTTGCAGTGAGAAGATAATCTGCTCTTGTTAGGACATGATCTCCAGGACTTGTGTTCAGATACAGACAAAGAAATATTTTCTTCAACACCAATTCTGCCTCCCACTTCTTTTCCTTTCTTTAATTTTTTAACCTTTATCAATATATTGTGTCTTCATGTTTCCATCCAATCTGATGATGCTTCATTTGCTGTCTGGCTCTTGATTTATCATTCCACTGATTAATCTCTAATCCAACGATTAGAGAGACATCATTTTTCAATGCAGGTTCATGGTGACCCCCACTTAATCTTTGCCTGCATTCTCCATTTTCACTTGAAAACATCAAACTAAATCTAACAAAGATGTTTTAGAGCTCTGAAATCCCTTCCTGTCACTGCTTCAATCAAAGGGAAGCACCTCAGTCATCCTAAATGGGGTTGTGCTGAGTTACATGATTCTTAAATATTTATTCTTGTGTTTGAGAAATACAAGAGATGTTTTAGAGTGAGAAAGGAGTAGACTTTCAAGGAGAATGACTTTCAAAAACTTTTCCGGAGCAGTTGGGTGGTTGGAAAGAAAGGAAAACAACTGAAAAGAAGACAGAGCCCAGAAAGTTTTAGGTGTGCATACCCCTTGAAGACATCCTTGTCCAATCTACATCTCCAAATCTGCGATTCCTGACTTCAGCCTCAGTGGAGAATTTCCACTCCTCACCTTTCAGGTACATTATCAATCTCTCCTGTACATTATTGATTTCATTTACAAAGCCAGGACTAGAATGATGGCTGATGATTCAACACTCTTGAAAATATTTTATCTACTAATGAAAGCATCGCAGAATTTTTGCCCCAGTAAATATAGCATGAAGTGGTAAAAGGGAAAAGCAGCAATTGCTAAATTTAGTGTCTTTACCACAAAACAAAACAAAAAGGACAGCAAATGAAGATAAATCTTCCTGTGGAAGATTAAACAAACCATGATAAAAAATTCCATCAGGCACTTTCAATTTATGAATCACCTTTTACAACACAAATTCAGTGGGGAATGACCAGCAACGGGGATTGCTGAGATTGTTCCTTACCTGACTTGTTCTTGCACTCGATGTCGTAGCCGGTGATGGGGCTGTTGCCATCGAAGCCCATGGTCCACCTGAGGGCGATGCTCCGAGCTCTCACCTCCCGGATCTCTATCTCAGGGGGGTCGGGGGGTTCTGGGCAAACACACACACAGAGCTCTGCTCAGAACAGACCCCTTCCTCTAAACAGGGTCACACCAACCAGCGTGGCACTGGCTCAGCCTTCCTGGCATTTCTCTGGGCACTCACTGGGACCCTGATCCAGTCAATCACCTGCTGGAAGTATCAACACTTTTCAACTCAGAGTCACTGGTGTCATCTTAAATACTGGCTCCTCTGTAACCTTCTTGGTTGCATTTCCTTAAAATCCCTCCAGCTCGGACTTTCATTCCAGGAAAGATGTTTTACCCCAAACACCACCTTTCACTGATACTTCTATCAGTGATTTTACACGGAACATGATTGTAGAAATATGAGTACTAAACTCAAAAGTGCTAAATTTGGTGGGGAGAGGGAGTAAAATTTCTATCTCTCTGAGTGTGTTCAAAAATCTTAGTTTAATAACAGAATAATTTGATTAAATCACTCTAAAAGCCTCATTCTACCTCTAAATTTAATGTAAATAACCACCACTTAGACCCATTCTAATGTCCCTTTAAATTGTCATGGCAGCTTAGATGGGCAGTGGTGGAACTGGGAACCTGTCCCCAAACTCCACCTGAATTTTTCAACAGGGATGCCTTAGGCATCTGCTGGAATTTGCTGCTGTTTAGAATCAAGGGGCAGTGAGACAGAAATCTGCAAGTTGTGGGAATTTGTTGTGTGCGGGCTCGGAGAGGCACAGGAGGAACCAGCACCACACGGGAACGAGCAGTGGCCGGTGACTGAGTCCTGCCCATGCCCTGCATCTCAAATATTGCCACCTCTCCAAGACTTGCTGTTTCTGCCCTGGGGGAGGGGAACCCCAGCTCCAGGCAACACAAATTCCTAGAGTTTGGATCGTGCAAACTGCTCACAATTTATTTTGACTGATTAAACTTGAAATATTTTGCTTGAAGTTCCACAGTAGGTTTAACATTTCTCTAGAGATGAAGTGAGATCACTTTTGCTTTACTTCAGACGTGGGTTTGAAGTACATTTGTTCTTTAAAATCAAATGCAACCTGCTCTTCCTCAATCCTCCACATCCACAGTCCTTTCTGGAGATAATTGTTTTAAGTATCCTTAGCAATTGTCAACTACTGTAATTAAGAAAAAAAATCTATTTAATTTTTACGGATCTAGAAAGACTCAAGCTTATCTTTTATTTTGATTTAATCTGTGGTGCTGGAAAATGAAAGACTGAGAATCTTAATGCAGCTCCTCATGTCTTTGACGATGAGGAACACATTTAATTAGGAATCACAACTTCCCTCCCCCCAGCAGACTTCTACACTTCCTGTCCTGCAATAGCTGTGGGCTTTTCCCCCTGTGTTGTCCTCTCCCTACCTTGCACAGTGAGCTGAATTATTCCACGATCCTCCCCGTAAGAATTGATGGCGTGGCAGGAAAAGAAGCCAGAATCTTCACGCACAGTTGGCAGAATCTATAGGAGGTTAGAAAAGAAGTGATGGATTGAACAGCACGCAGAGAAAATAAACCAACAGCTTGTCTGTGCGGCGCAAGAAAAATCGTGCAGACTGTTCTCCTTGACAGCAATAAATAGGTATTGCAGGTTACACACATCCATTTGCATAGGAAAGCTTCCAAAATACTGAGGTTATCAAAGCCAGCAGCACCTGGGCTGAGGACACAGGCTACCAGCTCTACATGTGTAGTCAGGAGCTGGAGCTCCACCTATTCCTGCCACTTCTCCTTAGGAGCCTTGTTTGCAATTCCTTGCAAGTTTGCCAAGTGTTTAACTGTTGGCTGAAATTTGCCATACAAAATGGTGCCTCCTGCTGCCTCCAAATTTTTCCAGCTATTTCTGAAAATAACTCAAGAGGCTGAAGTCTGTGTGGAGGAAATAAAGGCTCAAACACTGGTGGTGAGCCCTGTAGTGTTCAGCATGGTGCCTCATAATGAAGTTTTGTGCGGTTTTTCTTTTCAATTTGTTGTTTAATAGCAAGGAAATTTATATATAATATTTACAAACGTGATCATAATGATATTTTTCTACAGGACCACTGCTTCATTCAAGGTACAATAAGGAAAGATTTTTTTTTTAAACGAGCAGATATTTAAAATACCATTTCCTTCTCATTGTTCAGTGTGCTGCTCTGCAATTTATTTACTGCACACGGTTTAAACTGTGCCCTGAAAACAGACATTCATTTTCTCACAGCATTTTCTGTGAATTCACCCATTGCAGGAACACGAGTGAATTTATTTTCATCAGCCCTCACACCATGAAGAGCATTGCCACCATTTCATGTAGGGAATTAAGGAAGCAGATGTATGATAACGTTTGTGGCTGCTTGACAAGTTGCCGCATATTAGCTGAACTGTGGAAATTCCACGTGCTCTTTATTCCTCAGCAAGACCCAGGTGATGTGAGCACAACTCCCAGTCACCACTGGTTAAGATAAATGGATTAATTTCCCACTTGCTGTAAGGAAATTGGAGAGTTATCTTAGATGTGGCAACTTGTCAAGCTGTGTTCACTTGTGCGTGTGGCTGAGCTTGGAGACAGGGAAACAAAAATTTCCAGAGCTCAGTTTGAGACATGTAGGGCCTTCCTCCCCCTCCCTCAGAGTCCTGAGCAATTAACAGCCTTTCACGTGCTCATAACAGCTTCCACCAAGTTAAGCTGCAGCTAGGAGGGCTTGGTACTTCTGCAAATCAGACCCCAAGGGCTCAAGGCGAGTGCCCAGAAAACAAAGAACACACAATTATTGGCCACCTGTGAAGAGTTTGGTCTCAAAGATCAGCTTTGCATCACACAGTGCCGTTCATTACTCAACCCTACTTCAGCCCCAGAGAAAATCCAGGTCCTGCCTCACTGAGGCAGGGGTCCTGCCGAAATAATAAACACCTAGTACACAACTAAAGATCACATCGTCATGCACAAGCACTGGGCTCAAAGCTTCCGAGACAGCCTTCATCTGGCATTTTCTACTTTTGGCGGTGTATTATCTCTCAGAAGTGAAAGGTTTTGTATGTAACACATACATGGATGTAGAACACCCCTGCTGTACCCAACTGCCTCAGAAGAGAGCTCTCCAAGCAGGTCCCCAGCCTTCCAAATAGAAATATTGTTGTGCATGCAGGGGTTATCTTATTAAAATCAACAGGAAGAATGATGATGAAGAGGCTGAGAGATCTATCCTATAACTACATATTATTTGTATCACAAAAATACTAATAGGAACAAAGTCACACATAGAATTTATTCTTCCTCATGGAAATCAAGGACAAAGGTCCCTCCCAGAGAGCAAACCCAGAATTTTACTGGGTATCATCCAACACAGTTTTTGGCTGGAAAAGAAGGAAATCTTTCGTAAGAGTTACACTAGAATTTAGACAATAACCAGACACATAGATAATTAGTTCCTTAGGCCTGATAAATATTTTTTAAAAATGTGACTGAAAAATGATAATCAAGATTTTAAAGTGAGAATCAAAATGATTTTTTTTCTTGAAAGATTCTTTTAGATTTCGTAAAGGCACATGTAAAATACCGCCCTGAATCCAGTGACTCACCCGACTTCATAAAGTGGTCTCACAAGCCCCAGCAAGTGAAAGGGAGGGAGAAGAGCACTTTGGAAAGGCAGCAGTTTTATCTCAAACCAGTTTAGTGATTTTGGTGAGGGTAAGTGTGACACACATCAGAAGCTGGGCTCAGATATTTGCCAGAGCTTATCAGCAGTTTACTCAAACCGATCTGGGGATTGACACGCTAAGGCATGAGCCATGCTGCTCCTGAGACAGAAAGGGTGGAGGGTTGAGCCTGGCTCACTCTCTTGCTGCCTCTGGAGTGTGGGAAGAGGGAATTTTTCATTAGGGATGGATTGCAGAAGTTTCCTCTCCCTCCTCTTGCTGCCAGCTCTCTAAGCTACAGGCTGGGACTCCGGTGTTGTCAGCAGAGCTGGCCCTGCACCTGAATCAAAACCAAACCAAGCACACTGGGACATATCTGGATGATTTGGGGGCCAATTTGCTTTCTTACCTGCAGGGTAGAGATCACTTCATCCCCAACTTCCTTGGTGGAAACAAGGTAACGGGACATTTCGGGGTTAATGATCCGGTCTTCCTTCTCCCAGCGGACTATGATGGGTTTCTCTCCATGTGCCGTGCAGCTCATCTCCTTCTTTTGCCCTTGAGTTGCCAGGGTGGTGTTTGGGTAGGAAGTTATCATAGCCGGAACTAGAAACAGACAAAAGAAAACAAAGCAAGGTTGTTCCTCAGTGAGCTGAAAGGTCTGATGGTACAAGGTTGGCTCTTTCAATTTGTGTCTCACTCAGCTTGTCCATATTCGACCAGATCGACACAAACGTGAGGAAGTATTTTACTTTCATTCCTGTGTAAGAGAACTGATGGGCCTCAAAGGGGATTGAGCAGAAAGGAGTTGGCAATGGACAATGGAAGATGTGAATCCAAAGGAAGCCTGTCTTCATTTGTTTTGCTGCTCACAGGGTGACTTGCAACATAATTCAATATTCAATATTCACAGCACATAAAGGGACTTTAACTAATAAGCATTCAGATATGTGGACAATAAAGAACTGATAAAAATGCCTGCTTCCTTCTGATGAGCTGCTGTTCTTCTTGCTGACTGTTGTATGTTTTACCAGCGTGTGTGACAGTAATGATCTATCGAAATGAGGGCTCAATTAAACCAGGAGCTGCACAAAATTAAAAGAAAGGCTCTGCACCAAGGAGCTTACAGACCATGGATGTGTTGAGTGCGTAGCTGAACTGTACTGAACTGAAAGTATAATTAAACTGACAATAAACCTAGCTAGATTCGAGTTTTTATTGTACTCAAAAGGTATTTGCAGAACAGTTTGGACATATCTGTCAACTTCGTTAACCATTCTTTTAAAAAGGGCTTAAATTTTAATGTTGAAAAAAGTACTCTCTTCTTAGCAAGAATAGTCTTAAACCTTAAGTATTTTCATGTTTTGGAATTAAAATTTTCTGCAAACAGGAAGAAAAAAAATCCTTGGAGTGTTTTATTGCAACTCCCAAACATGGCATCTTTGAAACAGGATGGTCTCTTTGGTGTCCTTTGCTGTCCTTTCCTCCCCACATGGTTTGTCCACCAATGAATGGCATCTGGATTTCTGCCTCTGGAAAGAACCAAAGCCCGTGAGTCTTCCAGTTCAGGCCCAGGAGAAGCTGGAAAGCCCTGGACAGCACACAGAGCTGCTCTTTCTGAATGAATCTGTCCACTCCTCTAATGCATATGAGGCATCAGCAATGAGCCCCTTCCCTAAGCTCCTGCCCTCCGGGGCTGCCTCCTGCAGTGGCCCCAGTCCCTTGTTTTTATGCATGAACAGTTGCCTCTTCTTATCAGAACAACTCACTCCTTCCATCTGAGCTTCTCTGGGCCCTGTTTTAATCAGATGACACTGGCAGAGGATCTGATTTGAGGCCTTCCCAGGCTTTCCCCCTGCTTTGGTTGTGTTTGTTGCCGCACAGCAGAATAAAATTCCTTATTTAAATGAATTACTTTAATTGCCATCCCGTAATGTTAATGCTTGGTGGCATGACCTTTTCACATGCCAGAGCTGTTAATGCTTGCATATGACAATATGTCAGGATGCAGCCCTTTCTGTTCAAAGGCTTCCTGAGCCAAGCCAAACCGACCTGGAGATTAACAGGGCCCGTGGAGCCGTGGGTTTGAGTTTCCAATGGGATCTAATTCCAGGTGGAACTCTGAGAAAGGACTTGTGTGAGGCAGGAGGCTCTACATGCGCTAGTGATGAGGTACATCTTGTTTAACTGTTTGGGTATTAGGTACTCACCAATCTTGTGCAAGAGGAGCATTTGAAGCGAGAAATTATGAATAATCAAAATAGAAAATTAGGATGAGTCTGATTCCATATTCCAGAGAATGAAAATAGCCTCAGTTTCATCTGGTGTGTGCCCGTCTGCTTGTTCCTCCAAACTCAGAACAAGAAGGGCTATGCAGGATCACATCATTTTGATTGGAAAAGACCTCCGAGACCATTAAGTCCAACCTGTGCCCGATGCCCACCTTGTCACCCAGCCTGGAGCACTGAGTGCCACGTCCAGGCCTCCCTTGGACACCTCCAGCAATAGGAGCTCCACCACCTCCCAGCGCTTGACAAGCCTTTCTGTGAAGAAATTCTTCCTGAATTTCTTCCTAAAGTAGTCCCATACAACCTTTTATGCATTTTGTTCAAAAAGAGACCCCGTTCAAAAGAGTGCCAGGCTATTAAGGAGTCCACAATACCATCATTAGCTTGTGCCACCACCATTCTTCCTTCCATGATGTCCCCAGCCTCCCATGTGTCCCTCCCTCTGCACATCTCTCTCCCCTCAGCACAACATGCTCCAGTCCCCTTCACCTGTCCATCCCTCTTCCTGCTGCAACCTCCTTGGGTTCTCACATGTCCCCTAATCCCTAATTTTCCTCCTCCAGCCTCATTTCCCATCCCTAATTAAATCAGCCAACCTCCCACACCACCTAAGGGGTTTTCCCTACAGATGTAGCCCTCCTTCCCATCAGTACCTCCTGCTCGGAGTTTCCCTGGTGATGGTGAAAATGTTCTGAGCCCACGCAGGAGATGAGGGGTGAGGGGTTTTTGCCTCCCCACAAGGTGCCCGAACTCCTGTGCAGGTGAGCCTTGCCCTGGGAGGTCCATCCTCCTCCTGCTTCACGACCAGGAGCACACAGGAAATGGGACATCTGGGCTTGGATTGAAATCCCACAGACATCCAGGAGCCTGCCCCAGAGACTCCTGCCTCGCTGTCAGGTCCCATGCTGGGTGACAGTGCCAAACCAAACACCATGACTCCCTATTTTGCTTTTAAAAACCAGAGGCTACCTTGTAAATCTCATTTTTGCCCCCCCCAACAAACTTTCTTCATAAGAGCAGCAAAAAACATGATGACTTTATTCCTCAGATACAGCTTTATCCCTGCTTATCCTTCCCTTCTTCTCACATAATCTTCCACACAGATTCCTTATTGCCATAGCAATGCCTCACAGCTAAATATTTCCCCTTCCTCCAAAGCTGATTTTTTACTCTTCACAATTTATCTCAAATGATCCTAAACCATAAGCTCTTCCTTTTATCTTCCTCTATGTCAAAAGATTTCTGGTAACAAAGCCACATCCCCCGGGATATTTTAGGCAACGTATTTCTTCATCCTCCGACTATCTTTAATCAAATTACTGATGCAAATAACTGAGATAAATATGCTGGTTCTTTACTGCCAAAATAATCTAGAAAACTGTAAATAAGCAAGCTAAATCTGCACTACATATGCATGAGATATTCTCTTAGGATGTCTTAAAAAATAAGTGAAGGCATTTAGAAATGTATCAGGATGATTCAGATGCCATATTAAGTGGGTCTGTGCCTTATATCTCTTCAAATGTGCATTATATACAGACACATAATTATATTTTATATATATATATTTATGAAAGAGAATTTTGGAAGTGAAGGGCATGATGCTGTGCAGGTTCGAGGAATGAATATTGTCATGTTCCACAATTTTGGAATAGTTTCACCATGGGACAAATTAATCAAAATCTGTTTTCTCTGGGCTTCTCCATGTCTTTGTCTGAAGCCATGTGGTGCTGGGCACAGTTAGAGATCTATTGGTCAAAACTGGATAAAGTAGAAGCCACAATTTATAAATCATGGCAATTTCCATTTTCAAGGTATGCATATCTCTGCCAGCAGCATTAATCCAGGAGTTTTCTCTGTTTAGAGTTGGGCTTTCTTTTGGAAAGCTGATTTATTAGCTGCTTCTCACAGGTCAACTTATTGTTTTCCCCTTTCTCCACGGCAACCCAGCAAGAAATAATTAAAAAGTATTTAATTATATTATTATTATATTATTAAACCATTATTTATTATAGCAGTAAATATTATTGCTATAATACTGCATATCAAAATATTAGATTATATAATCATTTTATTAATTAGCAATTGTATTGCTTGTTAATATAATGATTGCTTTATAGCATTAACAACTTCATCATTAAAATCAAAGTGCAAAATTCAGTAGCTGGGGTTATACTTTAGAATCGTTGAAGTGGCTCAGACAAAATAAGAACTTCTTGTCCTACTCTTGAAGAAAACTGAATCTGGGCCTTTCCTAAGATTAAGTAAAAATTACTTAGTCTGACTTATTTTTCTCTGCTGCTGGTAAGTGTTTCCTCAGGAACTGAGTGCAAATAAAAGTGAAAACATTTAATTACCTTGATAAAGACCAGTCTTAGTATCCAGAATAAGGAGGCTACAGGAAGTTGGGTAAAGCTTGTGAAGGGTATCAGAAACTTTTGAATCCTTTTAGAATAAATCTTTATAAATTAATAGAAAACAAAAATCTGCATCAATTTAAAAAATTATGTAGAGAGCAGGGAGGGAGGGAAGTATTTTTTCTATCTTTCAGCTCATAGATGGAAATAGCCACACTGGAAAAAGCAAATCAAAAATCTCTCTGCCTTTCAATTTGCAATTAAACATTAAATATCCATGTATCATTCAAAAATGATTGTAATACTGACTAAAGTTCTCAGTATTTTTGAGAATTATGGTCCTTTCCAGCCTGAAACCATTCTGGGATTCTGGGATTCTTTTGGTCTGAAGATCTCTGCCCTGGCAGGGTGTTCTCATGATTTGGCTCCATCACTGGATCATGCTCGACCTGACCAGTTTGGGGAAATATCTGTGACCATGACGGATTCATCTTGCAAACATTGAAAAAATACTGAGAAAATGAATTTAAATTCCCGTTTATCGTTTAAGCCAAATTCAGCTGTCTTTTCATTCTCGTCAGCCACAGGGAGAACACTCTTCTCTCCATGACAAATGGGATTTTCCTACATCAAAAATTCCCTCTTCCTCCATCCACTTTTGTTCAGGCAAAAAAAGCCATTCAAAAACATTACTTACATTTAAGGCAGCCCAGCTATCACAATTTTATTTGTTGATATATATATTTGTTAATTTATTTTTAAATTTATAGACTTCCAGGAGTCAACGAGAGCTTTGCTAAAAGTCACAACTTCAGTTTTCCCTTTCTGATAAGAGACATTTGGGGTTACTTAAATAGCATCTCTCTGGAATTCAAATGGTGAAGAAAAGAGAATTTTAAATCAATAGGATTTCCCAAACACTTCAATTTAAACTCATAGTTCCTTGGTAAAAGTCTAGCCTGTTCAGCAGGTGAAAATCATGCTCTTAATCCTCATCCTCAGGAGATGTCCAAGATTAGGAAACAAATTCTCTCAGAGGATCAAAGACATATGTAAACACAAAAAAAAGCATCCCATTTTAATGTATACAAGTTCTTACACAGTATCATAATGGGCATATAATTAATGACTTCTTTCTACCAATATTCACTAATTTGGAAAATTAACTTCACATTTGGGACCTACTCGTGTTTTTTTGTTGTGCAAACCTCCTCAGAGATGTGTTCTCTTAGGATAAATATTTTAAAAATTCAATATGAATTATTTTATCATTTCATGAAGGTGATTTTAGAATAGGATATTTTACTGTATTGCTTGGAATTAGTAAAGAATTTGCTGTGCAAGCAATGCAACTCTTAGATAGCAACAATAGTGGGTGAATTGTGCCGGTAATCAATATGGCATGAATCTCAAATTAAAAAAAAAAAGCCAACGTTTTGAAATTAATAGCCACTGATGTTTCAGATTAGAAAAAAATAATTTCAAACATGTAAAACTGAGAAATTCAAGGAGAGAAGTAAAGATTTGATGAATTCATAGGACAGACTGATTTATTTACTCAGCTTCAGTTTCAGGAGTCTGTCGTGTATAGGAAATAAATTCAGAAAATTTATTGATAAATGTATTCCTGAATATATTTTTTAAATAAAACTGAACAAATCAGATTACCTTCTACCTCTAACCTGCCCTAAAAGGAAGGATAGTAGCTTTTTATATGTTTTTGTATGAATGGATTTCTGGACAATAGGCAAGAGATTCATTCGCAGTTCTATTCGTAAAATAATTTTCTGACAGAAAAATATAAAAACCAGCACTGCTGTGTAAGAAGAGAGAAATTAAACACAGACATGACAGCTCCACAATCTTGCATTACAAATCCCATATCAAAACAAGAGACTCAGTGCTTTGTAAAACCTGCATTGTTAGGACACCCATACAAGGTAATCTTTGGGGGAAAAAAAATCTAAAAATAAATAAATACTGCGTGGGAATGAATATGGCTTCTGTACATCCTAAAATACCATTTCAGCCAGTTACTTCGATTGTAAATATTATTCCAACATGTGTTTCCAAGCTTGAACAGGCCTTGTTTGATGCTGAGCTTTACTAAAATGACAATGATGTCTTGAGTCCTTGGCAGCTCCACCAGCGCCTCCTGATCTGATTGAATGTGTCAGGGCAAAGGCTGTGAACATTTAGGGTTCATATCTTATTCACTCAGAAGTGGTTTCAGGTCACATTAGAGGAAGAGAAGTTGATTCATTTTGCATGACAACTATGAATTTTAACCAAAAGACACATTAATAAAATAAAAAAGGGCTTTTCTCTCAAATCACAAAGGTGATTCTTTCCTCTTCCTGAGGTCTTTTCTTGCATTAGTTCTGTGTTTGTACAGTGCAAACTGATGGCTTCAGGTGATACACAGGAGACCAGCAGCTGCTGCTATTCCTTGCTCTTTCCTTTGACTTTGACACGGTTCTGCAATGAATGTGACTTTCTCTTGCTTTGCCACGCAGCTTCAATTCCCATTTTGTCCAGCTGCACTTCCCAGTACCCAAGGGGAAAAGAATGGGGGATGATAAGCTGACAGCTTTGTCCCCTGCAGTCAGCTGCAGTAAAAGCCTGTGGAAATTCGTGACCAACTACGGGAACTCACGCGAGGCACTGGGAAATCAGTCTCATCAAAGCTTGGCTAATTGTCAAAACAAAAATTAGTGATCAAAAATATTACCATGTGTGTAATTGCGATTTATGAAGACTTAGACAAAGACCATCTTCCCACACAGGAAATTAATGGACAATATTAGTTTTACCATCATTGACATTGTTGGGAAGTGCGGATGCCTAAAAATTAGCACCAGAAACATGTTTCCATTCATTACAAATTCCTTGGGCCACTTTCTGGTCCAAATCAATTACGATCTTTCATCAGCCTGTTATAAAAGCCAGGCTGGAAAGAGCAGGAATGTTAAATAGTTAAAACTAGCAATACATAATTTTAGATAACTTCTCCAATGCTTTGATCTTAAATTGAATTCAGTCTGCCATCAAGATGGCATCAAGTTTTAATGTGAAATGAGAGGGTTACTGCTATCATAATTGTAAAGCACAGCACTCTAATTTTTGGTGACTTACTGAATGCAAATCAGTTAAAAACAGAGACTGTGGAATCACATGGGAGAGCGCTCTTTTTTTTTCTTTTTTTTTTTAACAAGTTTTTATGCTTTAAACTCTCTATTTGTGTCCTTTCTTTAAAATCACCTGAGGAGTTTACAAGCTTAAATGAAAAAAAAAGGCAGAAAGTCACTGGAAAGCACAAGCTTTAATCAGAGCATATTTTATGACCCAGCAGCTCCCATAAGTCTTTTAGATTTTGGAGGCTGTGAAGTGACATGTGTAAATGTCCCTCCCAGGGGAAGAGAAGCAAACACTAATTGGGGTATTGACAGGTTTAAATGAAGCAGAAACACACGAAGAAACTCTGGCTCCAACAAAAATGAGTATTGGGGAGCGGGGCATGCCGGGACATTAATGGTTTTCATTCACTGCTCACTCATGCAAGTAAATATACTTTTAAGCACGGTGACCTGGGTCTATAACAGCTCAGTTCTGAGCTAAAAAGCCATGAAATACTATCTGCTGATGTATAGGAAAGAGAGCTCTGGTAGAACCAGTCTCCTCTAGCTGTTCAGAGGGAATTATACTTTTATTTTCTACATAGATGCAGATAAACCAATATAATCTGATACTGTGATGGCAGGAACAGAACTCAAATATATTTAAATCAGCAAGACAAAACTCTAAATATATTTAGTAGCCAAATCTATATGAGTACATTAACACAAGCAATGTAAATATATATATTTTCTGCATGTTAACACCGACAGAGAGGTGTTACTGCATTGGGTGAATATTCAAAAGCATTCACCTGGGCACAGGGGCCAAGCGTGGTCATAAAGCCCACCAGTGGTTCACCACAACCTGTCTTCAGGTGGCTAAAAATTAGTTACCCAAGTTAGTCAAATAAGGATTTTTTTCTGTAGTGGACATTGAGGGGACAAAAAAAGACCTTTCAGAGGGTCATTGGTCTTGTCTTAAAGATGTCAAACACCCTCTTACTGATGATGAAAGAACCTCAGGGTGAGCTGCTCAGACTTTTGCAACCAACCCTCAGAAGTCCAGCTCAGAGTCAGGGAAATCAAGTGCTAAAGGTCTGATCTCAAACTCTGCATTCTCTTAACTAAGGAGAATCAGGATGTTAATAAATGCTGCAATCCCAGGAAATACAGGAAAGGAGGTTGAATGAGGGAGAATAAGATCCTAATAAAAAGCTCTGAAGGTATTTATTTTCATTTTATCTGGTTTATCCAGTAAAAATTCTGCCCCTTTTTAGAGAGAGAGACCATCTGGGAATAGTTTGGGAATGGTCTGACCACCTTGGTCTGCTTGTTTCTGCAGAACCAAAACCTTAATTCTTGATCTATTTTATCTTTTAGTTTCCTCTGTAAGGTCTAGTTTCTACTTTTACTGCTCAGCATGCCAGGAGTTTCTAGAGGGAAAGCAAATCTCAATAAAAGCAGAAAATTTCCAGAAGAGTGGAGAAAGATCTTAAAGGCTGCACAGCCTAGGAAAAGCTGATGGGTAACTGGTGTGTTTAACAATTTTTTAATGCCTGTCTCGTGGAAAGAGGGAATTACTAGCAAAGAGAAACAAAGAGGGCTTAGAGAAGCACAATATTTATAAAGATATTCAGTGTAATACTTATGTGAGATACAATCACCCGTAAATTAGAAGCAGCTCCTGCAGCAAAAAAAAAAAAA
>VXBT01013259.1:38610-60481 GCA_013400235.1 Oriolus oriolus
ACAAACCCTTGTTAATAATGCCCCAGAGCTCTCCCTGGAAACTGAGGAGCTGTCAAAGGCAGTAGAGATTAGGGGACCCAAGTACGAGCATCCCTGCGCTCGCAGATAAAGGTGTTGCGTCTGTTCTGGGGGAGATATTGAAATTTTAATCTTTAGGGTCACGTGACTCATTAAATAATTAATGCAGATAGTCAGGAATGGATCTGTGGCCGTCAGTCCTCACTAGGAGTGATTCTCTCAGAAGTGAAACTCAACTCCTTATTACTGGAGTTTGTTTTTCTTTCTTTTTTCTTTTTTTCTTTTTTTTTTCCTTTAAAAAAATCCCACCTGATTTATCTTGAAAGATTCTAAACTTCTTAAGCAAGCAATAGGGTCTGTGTTGGTAAGTAGGTAGTGTGTATTTCTAGCTTGATGACTTTAATTGTTTGTGCTTGCTTTGTCTGCTGAGCATTTGCTTAACAAGTTTAATATTTAGAAATGTTAAATCTTTGTTTTAGCTGCCTTGTGGTCACATTACGGCTTTTGGTGATTAAGTGTTACGGAGGCAAACACACTTGATAATGTTCTAATTCACACTGTGGAAGGCTGGGTGCCACAGTGCAGGAGGACCTGCTTTGTTCAATTTTCCTGGCGTTAATAAATCACCGTCTCTTAATACAGGGCCAAAAAAACAATGGAAAGGCAGTGAGCACTGCAAAGGAAAAGTCATGGGCGAATTTCTCTACGACTCATTAGTCTGAACGATTTATGTACGAACTTAGAGTGCCGCAATGAATATTAGAGTTTGGGATAACAACAAATTTAGAAAAGAAAAAAGTCATAGTTTTTGTAAAGTGCTTTATTGCTACTTAGCAACTCTTTCAAGAAACAGCATACTTTAAAGGACCGTGGCAGTGTAAAATATGGTAGCGTGACCTAATAGCTCCAAAATAAATAACAGAAAGTCGTTGGCACCATTTTCAGATACACGCTCCATATTTAACACGAGTGGGACAACCCAGTCACGACACGCTTGATCGATGATTATTGCTGTTTGTAACATGGTTATTGATTAGGGATCAAAACGGCTAAGGTACGACTTTCAGCCTAAAATGCCAGGGGATTCCCCCTGTGCTGAAGCCGAGTGGAAGGAAAGGTAGAGCTAAGGATAACCCCAGGAAGCAGCACCCGGGCTCCGTGGTTGCAGTTTGAACTTTCCATTTTCTTTCGTGTTTGCCAGTAGATTTTAACAGTCAGCGCTCGCAAATTTATGAGACAGCAATAAACAGTTTAGTAGGCTATTATTGCATGATTTTATGTAGACTGGAGTTCAACACCAAATTTAAAATTATTAGTGTAATTATGGAACTACTAAATTACCAAAGCGAAGTATCTGCTGGAAAAGTTCTCCCAAGACAGACTTAATATTTCCAGGGCTCAGATAACACCCTTCAGCAAGAACGGTGTTATTTAATTATTAGCATTTACATTTACTGACGATTGTAAGATGCGTTAGATGGCTTTTATTAGCAAGACTGAATACAGGGGTACATTATTATATCTGACAAATTCATACGTAAAAGTGATTCAGTAAGTGGCATGCAAATAATCTGACTATTGTCTTTTTGGGCTGTGCAAAATTTTTTATTTTAGGGGAAAAAAAGTAGCCCGGTTTTTTCCCCTCTGTCAACGGCTTTTAGTGATGCTGGTTTTTTTTGTTGTGTTTTTTTTTTTTTTTTTAAATTCAGGAATTCCATCCAAGCTTGAAATTTAGAAGCAGATGGGACAATTTACCATTTGCTTGCCNTCACTGAGGTCAGTTGTTAGTCTCTTACTGAGCTTGTGGTGGCAGAATTGGGCCCCGGCTAACCGTTTGAATAAAAGCCCAACCACAATACGCCCCGCGTTTAAACTGGAACCCTTTCCGAGTTTTATTCAGCAGAGATGAACACCACGACTTGTGTTTAATGTCTGTTCTTGATTAAATGATCCTAAACAAAGGTTTCCCAGAGGAAAATAAAGCAGACATTCATGTAACAAGAGTTAGGAATGACAATATTTCCAAACACTTGGAGACAGAAGGCATAGCTGTCTACGGGGGAAAAAAAAATAAGGAAAAAACCCCAACCAAAACAACCTCAAGCTTTTATTTCTCAGCTCCCCATGCTCTTCACCCGGGTGGGAATCCACGTTCCTCGCGGGAGCCTGAGCCCGCTCCGTTCCCGCCCGCCCCTCTTCGGGCTCTCCCAGCGCACCCGGCAAACCATGTATTGCCAATGAAGGAGCAAAATACCTCCCCCTGCACTCCCCGGTAAGGCACTGTTTGTTGCTTGTTTACAGGGAGCCCCGAAACGAAGCCGCTCGGCCGGGGCGGTGGAAGAAGCTGGGAGCGCCTTAGTCCAACTCTGCGCAGCTGGAGGAGGTAAGAGCCGGGCAGCGGCCGCTGCTTTTGCGCCGGTGGCAGCTGTAAGAATGCGATTTGCCTGGTACCTGCATGAAGAGCAAGACTGCTGGAATGAGATTTTGTTGTTGTTGCGATAAATATTTAACCTAGCTGGATTTTTTTTTTCTGGATTGGCTCTATTCATCTTCCGTGGGTGGTGAATGCGCGTGTCTGGGCAGACAAAGAAGTGTACGGGACCTGAGTGATCGCCATCCTTATAAAGGCATTGGGGACAGGAAGGATGCAAAGTCATCTGAAGAGCGAAAGAGTTAGAGAATTTCTTTGTCCGTTCTTAGCTCCTTCCGAAATCAAAGGCACCAGGCGAGGGAGAGAGGGTTGGAGCCAGTTCGGTACTGAATGGCTGCTTATCGCGGCTTGTCTGTTCGCCTCCTCCTCGAGGAGTTCCGCAGCCAGTCCTGCAAACGAGAAGTGCATGTGGGGATGTTAGAAAACCTGATTTTTGTCTGCGTGCATACAACAGAATGGTTCGCGAATAAATTTCGGGTATTTGTCCGTCCTGGCCTGCTTTGCACTCAGTGGAGGTCGGTGTCTGATGGTTCGGAGTTGCTGAAGTCTTTGATGTGCTTGGTCCTTTGGCAGGAGAAAAGAAATGCTTTCCGTAGTGACAATTTTTTTATGCCGGCCGTCGAGAGGGGAGGATTACATAGAATTAGCTCAAATTCCTGCTAGATTTACCTGCTTCTTTTTGGATGTTGATGTACAATTAGTGTATTTTACTACCTTTTAAAAGCGGCCATAAATTACAGGACTACAAGGGCTCTTTGTGTTGGCTTAATGAGCTGCTTAAATCTTAACTACAAAAAGGCGCTGCAAATGTCTATTCACGCTTGTGTTCGGAAATTGAAAGCGAAAACACGGTACGAAGGAACCTTCCTCCGGTGGCATGTACCCACAGCACTGCGGGCAGAGATATTTGGGATTCCTTAACGGACCCAACACCGGCAGACTCAGCTGACTCTGAGCAGAACTTCTCACACAAGGGCGCAGTCGATAACGCTGCTCTTTTTATCTACTTGGAAAGGATCAAAGACCAACTTTATCAGACGCACGAATGTAGGTAAACAGCCTTGCGTCCCAGCAGATTGCAAATCTTTCGAGGTAGCGAGGAAATAAGCACTTATATCGTACGGGTGATTCCCATTTCGTCTCCACATGGGAGTGAGAGGCACACCTCTTCCCAACTGGCGTAAGAGTAAACTTGAAGCACAGTAAAAATTCTAAATCTAATTGTACTGGAGATAAGTTTAAATAGCAATAATGCTAAGAGTGGCTATTAATGCCAGAACGGGCACAAAGGGTCTCCTTTAATGAAGGCACGTTATGAACTCAGATCTGTTTGTTGTTACTGAGGCTGAAATTTAAACTCAGCTCGAAGCCATGTGTATAAAGCACAGAAAAATCAGTAGCAGACCTACTGATAAACTCCACATTTTGGTACTAGAAACAGTCTTTCAGGTCTCCAAATCATCAAGGTAATAAAACACAATGTTGAGGGAACAGGAACAGAAACAAAGCAATAAATGGGGTGGTGAGGAAAGTCTAGCGCCTGCGACTCGCAAGATCATTTGAATTTGTACCTGAAAGCTCGTAATAATGCTACTAGAGCAAAGAAAACTTTCTCCAAATTTGGCGGAAGGGAATAATTTTCAGCTGCAATTCAGAACAGTACGAAGTTAGGCAGACTACTCCTGCCTTCCCAAAGCACACCCTGTGAAAGGTATTCACACGTCAAGAAGTTACTTTTCTTAAGAATTAATTAGTTTCCCCACTATATACACCAAGTTAATTGTTAAACAGTAGTTTTAGGATTAACTTGACCATTAATACTAATAAAGATGTTCACAGAAACAGGGTTTTGAAGCCAATAGCCACAGCTAGCGTTAAGGCATTTCAGATGACTTATGATTGTGATTTATTGCTTTTGTAGTTTCTATTTGCTCAAGACTGTAACTTCTAAAGCCATCTTTCTACTTTTGACGCAAAGCAGTCGATAACTTTTTACAACAACCCCAAGAAAGACTTGCTTTGCTTTTTTCAACATCTGCTCCATTCCCCATTAATTTCAGTTTCATTGTTGCAGAAGAGCTTCTCGATGTGTTTCTTCTATGGGATGTAAACGCACCAAATTTAAAAGAGCCGTGAATCCATCTCAAGCAAATATCAGCCTTGGTTTACAATAAGTATGAGAGCTGTGGAGTTACCAGACATGCTGATAGTTACAGATTCAGGCATGTCGAGTGTGCCTGATGCCCTCTCCTTTTTAAAAGTCTGTAGTTTTTATTCCTGTTCCTAGTGAGGGATAATATGTGTATACCCTGGTACAAGCTTAGTCACTTCCATGTGAAAAATTGCAAAGTTTTCTCCTGCTGTAACGTCACACTGACTTTGCTAGAATGCCACTACTATACACTGTTACGAATGGGTTTACATTCCAGTGGCCCACTTCTACAATCCAGGCGAGAGCATAACAAAGCTTGGCCACAACACTAAAAGTCACCTTTAAAAAGAAAACTCCTTCCATTCTGTTCAGTGAAGTGCAGGTGGAACAGTAAGAGGGGCTATGTAGTTAGTTTCTTTGAGCTCGTGGGAGATGGTGGAAAGATTTAGGCAAGGGTATACAGATGATGATGCACAATGCTAGAGTCACAGAACTGAACCAGGAGCACGTTGAAAGCGTGAACGATCTGATTTACTTTGACTCCTTCCAGAAAAGTTGTGTGAGTGGAGGGTTTCTTTTGTTTGTTTAGCTTATTGTGTCAATAGCAGAAGTTAAACAATCTTACAGGGAAGATGTGATGAGTTCACACACAGGCGAAGCTGCCTGGCTCAGGGGCCACATACAACTTTTCTTTTTTCTTTTTTCTTAATTTTTTCCCCTTAGGCAAAGAGCTCCCCCTCCCCAATTTTTTTTTTCCAACGTTAGAAACCTATAATTTTGTGCATCACTCAAACTAGCTGTATAGGAAATGCGTAAGCACAGGTTTAACAGCAAGGTCCCAAAAGATTTTGCAAAATTCAGCCTCATGCCAGTGAAAGAAGGTGTATTCTTCATAGTGTGTAACGAGGACAAAAATCAACTAGCCTCTTAGAAGAGACCCTTTTTTGCCTTTGTCAGGTAATTATAGGTCTTTTTAGTTTCTACAGGAGCCCTGATGTAGCGTGTGGGAGTTGAGCAAGCCCAGTACAATGGCAGGGTAGAGGCAGCTGGGGGTGGGGGGAAAGCTGGTAATCGTCCCGTTTAGAAGGGGGCTGGAAATAATAGCATTAGGATTTGGGCTTTCTTCGGGGGCTGCAGAGGACATGCGACGTGGAGCAGAGTGGCGGGTCCGGGGAGCAAATGCCGGTTAATTAGGCTAAGTATCAAAGTGCAGCGTTATAAGAATTCCTCTTACCTTCCAATGGGCTTTGTGTAAAGAAATATTGGTGTGGGAGGAAAGAGAATCAGACCAATCTCGCCCCATAGTCATCTGCATCTCTTAGATTTTTTTTTCCCCTCCCTTAAAACTCTTCTTTAACATATTGGGTTAAGGCTTTAAAAAGCGAAGGCTCGCGCTAAGAAACACTGTTCCTTCAATGATTCCCTATTTCAAATAAAAGGATTTAAGTTGACGTATGACCACGTGAGCACATAATACAGCGCATTATTGTGGCATTTGGAGTGGAGACCCGGTCTGGCTCCGTCTGCGATTACGCTTTTCCAGTTTCTGTTCAGAGCAAGCCCTGCTTTCTATTATTTTTTTTTCCTCCTACCCCCATCATCGTCCCCACAAGAGCTGGCCATTTCGCTGACAGCTTTCGTTCCTTATGGAAAGGTTATTGTCGAGCCGAGAGGACGAAATGCTTCGTTAGAAAGGATGGATTTTATTTTAAGGTATTTCCGTTGATTGTTCATTTATGTGGTGAGTTATTGCTGTTCGAGGCAAAGGTCAGTAGCAGAGGCTGGAGTGAGTGCGTGTGTGTGCGTGCGGGTGTGTGTGCACCCGGAGCCAGGCTGCTTCCCCCTTTGTTTCAATTTGCTGTGGTAAATATTCAACTCTACCCTCGCAGCGAGCAGAGCGGGGAGAGTTTGCTTCTTTATTTATTTTTCTCCGTAGAGATCCCACACTGCTGTTGATGGCCAGCTGCCTCTGCTACAGCCCCTCGATTGCCATCTTACCATTATTTATGAGCGGCTAGAGATAGGAAGCCTCTTTTATTGTCGTGTTTGAATATTTTCCCCCTTAATTTTATTCTATTGTTTTATTTGTGTGTTTGTGTGTTTGTTTATTTATTTGTGTATTAGAGCAAGTCGGAGAAAACGATGTGGGGGGTGTGTGGTGCTCCTCGGTCGGGGTCGTGCTCGAGTGTGCGGCGGCAGTTGTTGTTTTATGGGTGTTTGCTCGGCCGCTGCCGCTCCGTAAATCGATGACTGTGCGATCGTGCTGCCATTTTATTTATGATGCTTTAGTGGTACTTTGTTTATTGTGCGCGGAGCGCTGCTTGAGTGCTCAGCTCTATGGCAAAGCTTCCCCTTCCCAAATGAGACAAGGCGCTCCTCTTTATTTCTCCGCGGTGAGAAGGAGCTGAACCAAGAGCCAGCCACGGCTTCTAACAATAAATCAGCCTTGAAAATGTGGGGGTTTATTCGGTCTCTCTGAATGGGGATCTGGAAAGTGGGAATAAAAAAGAGAGGAGTGGAAAGTATCTTCTAGGAGAACATATACTAGTCCTAAATCCATATCCATGCCTTTGCTTACATATATATAAATATAAATAAATAAATAAATAAATATCCTTATATATAAATATGTAAGTGTTTGCATATACTTATCAATATGAATGCATATATATATATGAAGGATGCACTTTAAATGACAAAAATGAAAGATTACCTTGCTATCCAAAGAGAGCCAAATGCTACATGAAACCCTATTTCCCCGGTGTGCCCCGGCACTGGGAAAGGCTGGAGCACTGGGACTCGCTTTCCTCCAGTTCGCTCCATGCCTCTCGCTTATTCCTGTTGAACCATTTTCTGTCCAGTTACGTGCTGTTTGTAATTGCTCGTCTTGTAAGAGGTCAGAAAGAGAGGGAAAGAGGAAGAAAAGTGCCCGATGATAAAAACTCCGCCGAGAGCACCAAAAAAAGGTTATTTCCATTTGGAGCTATTCGCGGCCATTCTGCAGAGACCTTCGGGGTTATGTTTGGGATGGTCTCACGTTTTCCTGCTCTTTAAAGAAGCTCTCAAAGCAGAACTGACCCAAATAAATTTTATTTCCCCTTCTCACCATACCGAAGTACGGTGTCTCTCTCTTCAGCAAGGGAAGGAGAGTTCTTTCGCTCCCATCTCTGTGTCTAAAAGCCAAGATTGGCGTTGCCGTATTTTGAAATGGGCCAAAACGTGCCTCAAAAATAAAATAGGAGCTTTAATTGCAGTTAAATTACTTGGCAGCCTTTCCTCTGATTTATGACCCAGTTTGGATGCATATTGACCCAGTTAAAACGCTCATAAATAATACAGTCCTGCTCTAGAGCAAAAGAAAGCAAGAAGAGTTCTGGAGGAGAGGGGGATTTCGGCGAGTTGTGTAAATAACTTCAGTCTGTTGAGCAAATAGCAAAGAGTGCGTTGCCTCTCTAGTGTTAGAAAATATAAACAACAATTTAGATTGACCACGGCTTGCTTCCATTTTCCAGTCCTTCTTTAATTCAGCTGATATCCCCTTCTAACTCTCTAGCGACTTGGACAGGGACCACTTCCAGAATTGGCCCCTTTCTCCCTCAACTCCCTGCCTTGCTATTTCATCCCTAAGAGATCCCCCAGAACCAGCCTTGAATTATGGTGCTGCCCGCTTCCATTTCGGGGCATCCAAGGACAAGGCGCTTTACAGGCATTATTTTATTCGGAAAATAGTAATTCGAGGGAGGTGGGGGGAGGGAGGGAGGGGAGGGAGTGCCACAGAGTGGGACTCTTCGGGGAGAAAAGGCAGGTCATTTCTGACTCAGAAATCAGCCCCAAATACTGCCCATCCCTCCCCGAGCTAAGCCCTATCTCTCTCCGTGGAATGGAGCAGAAAGAAAATATTCGGCCTCTGGGAGGGAAAGACAGATAAAAGCAGCGGGGATCCGTGCGTTGGGACACTTATCCCGACACCATAGGAGACATAAAAAAAAAATAATCATCTTCTCATGTTTGAAATTACCTCTTTGGGGAGAGAGGGGGCGTGGGGAAATGGGACTAATTGGAGAAATCTCACAAAATACTCTTTGCAGGCAGTAAGATGAATGGAAGAAACACTTCAATATTCCTATGAACCACTTCGGTTCTCACGACTGAAGTCCTTACATATCCTTTCATTTTTAAAAAAACTCCCCCCACTTCCCGTTCCCCGTTCTTAAATACAGACATTTAGTCAGAATATCCCGCTGGAGGTGCTCTCAAGTTGAAACGCGCTCTTAGGAAAAACTCGCCCAGCTTTCGGCGGGGGTCCCCAAACCGGCAGGCTCCCCGGTGTCCGCAGGTTTCGGCAGTCCCCATCTTTTCTCTCCCTGTCCCAATCCTCCTCGCCAGTCCGGGGGGCTCCGTCGGGGCGCAGCGCTGCCTCTCAGTATTTGGCCGGGCAAGTGGGCGAATGGCAGATCAGCAGTTTCAGAAGAAAGTGTGGGGTTGATTATTGACTAAAAAGACCTTTTTTTTTTTCCTTCCAAAGCAACATTCACAGGATTGTTTGAAGCAAAACGCATACGAAGGATTTTTGCCTCTTCTCTCCTCCTACGCTGGCCGCTTCCCCTTTCATGTGGTGCCTTCTCACTTATGCCATAAGGAGCAAGTGTTTTCTGTTTTAGTGCTCTGTTTACAGCTTTGGTGCACGAAGTCATAAATCTTGCATAGCCATAAATGACAAAAACCATTGGTATGCGTAAGAGGCCACCCCAGCCTTATAGTGCTTTTTATTTCTCGCTTCCCCCTCGCTTTGTTTGTGTTTAAAGATGACGCTGGGTTCCCTCGTGCTTTTAACGGACTAGTTATATTTATAATGCCTTAATTAACGAAGCAACGTCAAATTTACACCTAGATTTTATTCGCAGGCTCCGCTTAATGCACGGAGCCCAGAGCCCCGTTACCGTCTGCAGACGGGCAGGGTCCGCAACTTTGTTTAAGTTCTCGTTTGCACGGTCGCTGCCGCGTTTCCGTTGCAGGAAACTGGGGGGACACCGCCACCCCCCAAACCCCGTGGAGCTGAGGAAAGAGGCGAGAGCCTTCCCCAGCGGAAAGGAGGCGAAGGCGAGCTGAGAGGCGCCGGGCCCGCGTCCACGCGGGGCTCCCGCCCACGCGTCCCCACGGGGTGCTGCGGGCACCCCGACCCGTCTGTGCAGCACATGTGTGTGTGTGAGCGCCTCTGTGCCCGTCCCGGGCGCTGGGGATATTTGAGGGGGGCAGGGGGGTGTCTGTGTGTACATCTGTGTGTGTGTGCGCTCACGCATGCATGAGTTAATAATTAGTAACTCTAATGATTTCCAGCGTGGCTCTGAAAGCATTGCCCAGAGCGGGGATGCTGGTGGGCTTCGGTTGGCTCCCCGGACCCAGCCCCGGCTCTCCGGGCTTTGCTCCCCTCCCGGGGACTCAGCCGGGGCTGTGCGGGGCTCCCGGCCGTGGGGAGCTGCAGCGGGGCTATTCTGCAGCTGCCCCCCAAGCCCACCGGTAAGAGGGACAAACTCAAACCCCCACAGCAGCACCCTGGAGGCTGGTGAGAGCGACCCTTTGTGAGCGCCGTTTGTCTTCATTAGCATAATTTTCCTGGACTTCGGTGACGCCCGGGTGCGGGGGGGCCGCACTCCTTCACTGCCGTGCTCCTGCGCTCCCTCCCCAGCCCCCACCCTGCCCCATGCTTCCCCAGGCGGCCGCCTTTCTTTCTTCCTTCCTTTTTTTTTTAATTTTTTCCTTTTTTTTCCCCCTCCAGCTCCCCCACCTCCTCCTTCCCTGTCTCTCCTTCCCTTCCCAGAGCAGCCCTGGGAAACATCCCCGTCCTCCGTGCCCCGCGCAGGGGGAGCCCGGTACGCCGGGGACAGGCTCGGGGTAGGGTGCGCAGCCTGAAGCATCAGGGGAGCGGGGTAGACGGGTGTCCGGAGCCACCGACCCCATCCCGTGCGGGGCAGGACTCGTCCCTCCCGGCCGGGGGGTGTCGGGTGCGGATGAGCTGAGCCGGTGCCCACCCCGCGGCCACAGGGATCGAGCTGGGGCAGACAGCCGCTGCTCTCTGGGTTGTGTCGCCTCCAAAAAAAAAAAAAAAGAGAGAGAGAGAGAGAGCGCGAGCATGCTGGCTTCCGCCTCAGTCGTCAGAAGTTAAGGTAAGCAGGCCACAAATACGCTGCTATCAGTCGTGAATGGCGGAGTTTATGTCCCAGTGATTTATGACCGTAGACTTAAATGTCGGTTCAAGAAGAGTTCACAAGCTGGGGCTTCCTTCCAGGCAGTGACTGATACCCTTACACTTCGTGTTCAGGCAGCTCTCTCTCCTCTCTTCCCCCCACCCCCCACCTTCTCTCAACTTTGTCTTTATCTTTCAGGAAATCTTTCAGGGGGGCTGCCTGGTTTTTCGTCCTAGAGTCAGAGTTTGGGGCTCGGTTGGGAGTTACAGGACAAAGATCTGGTGTGCTTGGGAAGGGGGGAAGCGCAGGGAAGGAGAGGGTAGGAGAGAGCCGAAGTTGGGAGTGGGGGAAACCAAGCGGACTTGCCTCCCCAAGCAACTTTCATCTGCTGTCTCTGGGCTGTCTGGGTGGGGGGAGAGAAGTTGGTAAAGTGCAGAGCTGTGTACTGCAGGAACCGAGATGGAGCTGATAAAACAGGCATTGGAAAGATTGGGGGCCCATTTGTGTTTGCAAAACCTGGCTTTTTGTCTTCGAAGGGGAGAGGAGAGCTCTTCCCATCCCAGGCATGGGCTGGGGTGGTAAATCCATCTCCTCTCCCCTCTCCCGTTAGGTCGCTATCGTGATCGTTGTCGCTCTTAATCCCGCTATTCCCACTTTCTCCTGGAATGACCGTGCGCTCCTCAGGTTACCTCTGCTTCTCTATAACTTTGTAGGAAGTGATTAACTTGGCAAACCCAAACTCGGGATCTGACTTCTTTTTTTACTTGCTGGCAGACGGCCGAAGCTCCAATAATATTTTGCCTTCCAACTAAAGTTGCCTATTGTCTGCAAGCCGGCAGCTACGGGAGCAGCCACCCCGCATCCTCGCTCCGCGCTGCCCGTCCTGCCAGCGCCACAAAACTTCGCAGCGGCCGAAGGAAGGTGAAATATTTGGTGTCGTGGTCATGAAAGGCGGGTGCCTTTGTGAAATCACTGCTGGCTGATTGTTTCCTCCTTCTCCTCTGGTAGTGGTGTCTGTAGCTTCTCTTTCAAAGGAATTGAGAAAAATCACACCAGGCCTCGATAGCACAGGGAAGGAGAGGCGAGGAGCTGGAAATTGTGTGCGCGCCTCAGATCTCCATCGGCTTATTTGCTTAATAGCATCCAAAGAGCTTGATTAGTGCAATAACAGGGTAACCGCCCTGCTGTAGGTGTGTTACCTTCATTTTGTTACGATCTAACAAAGGGAATACTGTTTTCTAAGAACTTGTATAACTTGAAAGGCGTAGAATGAGCTCGTTTGGTGCATGTGTTGTGTAAGGCTTTTCGCCCTTAAGCATTTGTCCTCGTTAGATGTTTTGGGGGGGGGAAATATCCAGCTGCTTAAGTACAGGGAAAGTGGTAAAAGAAAAGAGGGTCTTCTGATCTGAAAAGACGTGGTTATTTGCCAGCAAGGGGGCAGGGGGACGGTGAGGAACACACTTCAGTTTCTGAGAACAATGTGAGTGCGTGTGGAAACACCTCCTGGATCGGAGGTTATGCACAGGTCTCCTCTCTGATTAATACGGGCGATTCTTTAATTGCTTATTTTCAGGCAGGTGACAAGTAGACTGTAATCGGGNGATGGGTGAAGAAAAAAAAAGGGGGGGGGGAAGGGATTCGCCCGGGCAGGAGAAGCATTCTCTGAGTTTGTGTCCACCCTCTCCCCAGCCAAGTGACCCTCATACATCAAATTACATAGCAGTTTCCAAGACAGAACCTATTATCGCTAAGTTGGAAGGAAAGTTCAAGCCGTGGTCATGGAGATGAACGCTGGTTTTTCAGGTTTCTGGTGTGTTTTTTTCCCCCAATCCATCATGTTTTAACAGGTAGGATCTGGCTGATTCCACGAAAAGTTAGTGTCTTGAAAATAACTGCTGAAAAAAATAAACCAACCACCGCCCCTGCTGGCCCCGTTGAAGGGGCTTTGCGCTGCGCCCGGTCCATTTGAGGCTCCAGACCCACTCGCGAGTGGGAGGCAGGCCCGGGGGCTCCGTGGGGCGGCCCAAGCCGCCCTCCGGGACCGAGAGGGAGCCGCTGCGGGCGGCGGGCGGGGCTCGCCCGGGCAGAAACCGCTGCTGCCAGGGTGCGTGACCTGGGCGGCTCGGGGTGGTGTGCGGGCACGGAGGGGAGAAGGTGCCGGCTTTGTTTATTTTCCTATCGAGCATTTCATAGACAAGCTAAAATCCATCACCTGGGATCGGGGTGTTTAAATATCCCTGCCCAGGAAACCTTTCCACCCGGCTCCTGCCCTCTGCCACACATAGACAGGAACCATCTCATATATTTCTTTGAAGTTGTATGAAGAGCTGTAACCAGGAGAGAAAGGCTAAAAATAAAACGACGCTGCTTAAAGGAGAGGGTTTGATCTTAGAGTTGGACTGAAGTAACAGCCCAGCCCCTTTGCATTACCGATTCCTCGATCACCCTTATCTCAGAGACTGGTATTAAAACAGCCTCTTGGTGATAAACGATCAACCCTCTTGCTCTGTTCCTTAAGAAGAAAGAAACAGTAAAAAAACCAAACCTAGAAAGCCCCCATCCCGGTGCAGCAAAGCACATATTTGCAGCTGCCAGTAAATCCAGGCAGCTTTTATATCGAAATGCTCCACGCCTGAGGCCAAGTCATGCTGCTAAATATTGCTGACCACTTTTTCTTTTATGGCTTTCATGTCACTTAGCTATTGAAAGTAAGATGGATTTGTACCATTTCTTCACCCTGCTCTGCTCTCCCCACACCCCAGGTCTGCCCGGAGAGGCCATTGGAGGAGGAGCGCCACGTGACAGAGGGGTGCCAATGTTATTCTCCGAGGGTGTCAAGACCCTGTCAGTTTGCGAAATAAATATTGGGAAACAACGAAATGCAAAAAGCGACCTACTACGACAGCTCTGCAATCTATGGTGCCTACCCCTACCAAGGAGCAAATGGTTTCACTTACAATGCGAGTCAGCAGCAATATCCTCCATCTTCATCACTTGTGGAAACTGAGTACCACCGCCCCGCGTGCTCCCTCCAGTCCCCCGGCAGCTCTGTGTCCCACCACAAGGCCAATGACATCAGTGAGAGTTGCATGAGGACCCTCCCCAGCCAGACTCTCCAGCCCCCCAGCCTTGCTGACCCACAGGCTCCACCGCAGCCGCCTCCAGCCCAGCAGTCACAACCTCCACCTCCGTCCTCCACCTCACCATCTCAAAATGCCAGCAGCAACCCCGCCCCGGCCAACCCCACCAAGAGCCCGGCTCTTAACTCACCCACCGTGTCCAAACAGATATTCCCGTGGATGAAAGAGTCTCGGCAAAACACAAAGCAGAAAAACAGCAGTTCCAGTTCAGGTATGACATGTACTCCCCCTCTCCCTGGGTATTCCTGGGCTGACTATGCACCCGATGGGGAAGAGGGCTGTCTTATCCACCTTCACTTCAGGGAGGGGAGGGTGGGAGCTCTTTTACCCTCTGAGTTGACCGCATGAAACTTTTGGAAAGGGCTTGGCATCACTCAGCTTTTTCACTGAGGGGAGCTCAGTGGAAAAATCATCCCATGCAAAACTTTCCTAGCCTTGTAGAATGGGTCTGAACTGACTTTGCTTCCTAGTGGCAGAACCACTTGTGCCCTCCAGCATCTATCACATTTCCTAGGTAATCCCCCCTTCAGTAAATCATGTCAGTGTGGAGCAGCCCAGGCCTTAAGCCAGAGGCTTGTCCCGAGTACTTTGTTGGCATGGTGCTGTTAGATTAATAAGACAGTGACCTATCTCTGCTGAAGTGTAACGGGAATAAAATAGCTCATAATCATGTGCAGGCAGGATCAATGCCCTGCATGCAGTCAGAACCTCTTCCTATTTTAATAAGCTGATCGGCAAAGTTACAAGCCTGGTAAACCAAAATGATTCTGGAGTGCTATAAACTTCAGCCCATAAAACATTATTTGAGGGATGGAAGTGTATATCAGCATTTTTATTACTCAGGGAAACCCAAACTGATACCATCAGTGCTAGCTCCAAACCCAGAAGTTGGGCTTATTCTGACTTCTTCCTCTTTTTCGCTTAAATGTGCCTTGGAAATAGAGGTCAAAACTTTTGCAAATGTTTTGCCAGTCTGCTTTTTAAAGTTGTGGTAACACTGCTGTTTACAGCCTTCCATATAATGTATTTATTTTATTTAAAAACAGCAACATTTAAATATATCTCTATGCCTATATGCAAGCCTAGCTACTATATGTTCTTCTTTATATGTGTTATTCTTCCCAATCACTACCATCTGCTCATGCTATATACTAGACATGATAAAAAACACTATACTGACAATTCTACATTTATTTTTTAAAATTTTGTATTGTAGATACCTAACTTTCAGGCATTTGTAGCTGATGTATACGTATACACATATATGGGTTTTCAGAAAAGAGGGCTTTAGGTTTGCAATAGAGAACAGCTAGTTCTTGAAGACTCTGATCCCGCTACGTCAGCAGAGCCACAAATCCACCTTCAGATTTTCTAAACCTCACTGTGTTTCCCTAAACCTTCCTTGCTCCTTTATACCAAGCTCAAGATACGTTGCATGCTGTCGTTCTTCAGGGAAGCAAGTGTAGTCATACAGTGACACTAATGAGGTGAAGGGAGCCTTTTGAGGCTTGTAGCTTGGTGCGGCTGAGCTCGCGCCATGGGGGAGTACGCGCTGCACGCGTGGGCATCCATCTTGCCTTCGGGAGCCGAACTCTCCAGGTGCTGGTAGTGTTGGCCATTTTCTCATGTTGCCATGTGTAGGTTTGCCATTGCTGATTGTGTTCTTTGTGTGATTTACATAGGTGAGAGTTGTGCTGGTGATAAAAGCCCTCCAGGGCAAGCCTCCTCTAAGCGAGCCCGTACAGCTTACACAAGTGCCCAGCTGGTAGAACTGGAAAAGGAGTTCCACTTCAATAGGTACCTTTGCAGGCCACGAAGGGTAGAAATGGCTAATTTGCTCAATCTCACAGAAAGACAGATCAAAATCTGGTTTCAAAACCGCAGAATGAAATACAAAAAGGATCAAAAGGGCAAGGGTATGATGACCTCTTCAGGAGGACAGTCCCCAAGCAGAAGCCCTGTCCCTCCAGCTGCTGGGGGATATCTAAACTCTATGCATTCTTTAGTAAACAGTGTCCCCTACGAACCCCAGTCGCCTCCACCATTTAACAAGCCTCATCAAAACACCTATGGCATCCCTGCATCGTATACTGCTCCTCTTAACAACTGCCCTCCTCCTCAAAAGAGATACACGGGGACAGCAGCTGTGACACCTGAATATGATACTCATCCTCTTCAAGGCAACGGTTATGGGAATCCACATATACAGGGAAGCCCCGTCTATGTAGGGGGCAACTACGTGGAGACCATGACCAATTCTGGGCCTTCCATCTTTGGTCTAACTCATCTCCCTCATCCTCCCTCTGCCAACATGGACTACAGCGGGGCTGGGCCAATGGCCAACAATCACCACCATGGACCTTGTGATCCACATCCAACATACACAGACCTTACCGCTCACCATCCTTCTCAGGGAAGAATTCAGGAAGCGCCCAAACTCACTCATCTGTAAGAGACAGGAGTCACTAAGAGGAACACCAAGCCCCCAAGTTTTGGAAAGTACTCATCCCTTCCCTTCTCTCTCCTCCCCCCAACATGTGCCCTCCCCTCCCCTTCTCGTTTCTTTTGTTCGTTTTGGTTTGTTTTGTTTCCTTTCGTAAAAGCGTTTTCTAGTTTATGTGACGTAGCAATATTTGTTGCTTGAATTGCTCTATAGTTTCACTAGTGGATATTTATCTTCTTGAACTGTAGCCTTGTGTCTCACTTTGGGAGTATGCAGAGGCTTTATACTTTACCTTCTACACTTTTATCAAAACAGGGTATATGAACAAATTTTCTATAAAAGGAATTCTTAAATGTGAATTTGTTCGTACATGATTGATCCCACGGGGAAGCAATTTTTTTTATTGCACTTCTTTTAAATAGCAAGAAAGACATCAAAAGCGCTTGGACAGGGACTCCCTGGACAATTATTGATACGTGTAAGTCTTTCAATGTGTGTATGCTGGTGAACATTCAGATTTATTTATATTTTTTTTTCGCAAACATTGAATAATCTAAGTGTTTAAAATTTTATTTATCCCCATTTGTTCATATTTATATATATATAAAAAAATCTGTACCCTGAATATTCAGGAGGCCATATATTAGATGGCATATCGGCACGCGTTAGAAATATCATTTGAAAGGAAACTATTAACTCCTTTTATTAAAAATAGTGATAATAATGATGATGACGATGCAATAAAATCTGGGAAAAAAGATCACGGTTTGAATACTTTATGCTTGTAACATCCAGCTAGGCAAAAAGTGTGTGAAGCTGAAAAGGCTAGATTTGTTTTGAAAGTTATACATTCCTTGCTGCTCACGTTCTGGAAAAAAAAATAAAGTTTTTATTCTGAATAATAAAGAGTTAAGAACACGTTCTTCCCAGCGCAGGGGAATGGAGAGCCCTTCATGACGTGGGGAGCTAGGAAACCCGTCTGTAAACTTACACGAGGATCTGCTCGCCCACCCGAAGGGCCCCGCGATGCCTTTTCAGCATTTCATAGGCAGAGAGAGAGATTTTTCTTTTCCTCTCTCTCTCTTTTTTTTTTTTTTTTTTTTCCTTTCTTCCAGCAGGGGAGGTTTCAGGGCCCGCTTCGGCCGCCTCCTCCCGCACCCGCTGCGCGGTGCCCGGAGGGCGCGGATCGCCCCCTCCCCGCGGAGCAGCGCCGGGAGGACAGCCGGGGCTGTGGGTGTCCAAGCGAGAGTGTGAAGCACACGGCACCCGAGCGCAGGATAAAGTCCCGCGTGGGTGCGGGCGCGGAGGGGCCTCCTGGGTGCTGGCCTGGCGCCCTGAGCAGGGCTGAGGGGGCTGCGGAGCCCCCCAGCACTGGGGAGCACGGTGGTAGAGCAGGGTCTGGCCGAATCGCGAATGCGCTGGGCGGGGTGGGGTGGATGCGCGCACTGCTGCTCCTTCCATCCGCTACCTCCGCCGTTTCCCCTTTTCCTTTAAGAAGTGGATTTTGCCTTTTCCTTTCGCTATTTTTTTACCTCGAATTAATATTTTTTTATGTTTTACTGGGGCTTGTTTCATTCTTGGTGAGCCGCCTTTCCTCCCACGGCAGCCTGAAGGTGTGGGGGAGGGGAGCCTTGTGCTCCGTTTCTTCCGGCGGGGGGGTGTGGATGTGTGCGCGGGTGTTTGTGTCGGAGGGGGGGACACGATACTGTAGAACGGTGACGGTCCCGGCCCCAAACGGGCATCCGTAGGGGTCTCCGGTCCGAATCTGCTCGAGGTAGAATGGAGAAACCCGCAAGCTTGTGCTTAAATCCGATTTTTCTTCCTTTCAGGCCAAATGTCCGTAATTTTTAGATTGTAACTTGAAAGATGAATCAAAACGGACCTTAATAGACTCGGTAAAATATACCCCTGCACGTTTATAAAGACATATTCCTATGCTGTGTAGATAATAACGCACGCTGTTCACCATCTGTATCTTTTAGAGCACAGAAAAAAAATGTCGCCATTTTGGTCCCATGCTGAAATATTATTAATCTTTGGGCTTTACCTTGTTCCCAGAACCATCCTTGCCTGATGCTGAAACATTGTCATGCACCCGTGAATCTATATAGAGCTTTTCTGCATAAATAGATAAAGCATGCCCAGTCAAAGAAAAGGATAACAAATAGATTTATACCGTGCTGTTTATTGTATATATAGACATGTAACCGTGGAAGGAAAGGCTGGGTAGGCTAATATTTTTCACTGAAACCTGACTGTTACCCAATACAGACCAGCGACTGATTATTACTTTTGTAGGCGAAGGAAGCATTTTTGCAACATTGCAAGACAATGCTCGTTTCGAAGGAGCGCCCGTATAAAATTCAAGCCGCACCCCCCCCCACCTCTCGGATCAGTTAGGTTAGATACAACAAAAGGTAACGGTACAGTCACGATACTTACTGCGTGGCTCCTTTAGCACCACGAATTACATTTAGGAAAATGTTCAAATAGGAGGAAGTTGGCGTTTCACTCCCCTCCCACCCCGAAGAAAGAAAAATACAGGCGAGTTCCCCCCCTTCTTTTCATAAACCGTATTCAATCCTCTCGTCAGAGTCTGTAGGTTGCAAATAAGAATTTGTAATTTTGCATTTAAGATTCGTCCGATTAAAAGATCCCCCTGGAGGCAGCAGTAATTGATTTTCCCGAGAATTTCTCATCCTCTCTGCAAAGGTTTTGTTCCAGGTGGTTTTTGTATTAGACTGACCACAAGAAACAAATGTGCAGAATAGAGACACCCACACAGGTCTTACTCACAAAGCCTGGTTAAAGTCCAAACCTCTCTCTTTATTATTTGTCATCCTGCTGTTAATCCCGATATTTTCCAGAGGGGAAAAAAAAAAAGAAATCAGAGAAAAGAAAAAGAAAAGCCCGACCCCAACGTAGGCACCAAGAAGCAAAATAAAACCGGACTTTTCCCACAAGCAGCCCAGTCCTCTGCCAGAATATTTTAAAAGCAGCTTTTTTCCTTGTTTACTTGCGTTTCTTGCTCTGCCTCTTTTCACGGCCACATTTGATCTTGGAAAGAGCAAGAAGCTTTAAATGTGTTCTTAAGGGCCAGTAGCTGTCAAACCTTTTGGCGGCCAAGATTGATCGCGGGCAGACACCACCAGAGCTTTGTTTGGACTAAAAGCAAGAAAATTAAACCCCTTGCATTTTCCAACAGCATCGATATTTGTAAGGCATCCCTTTTGAGGGATTAAATGACAAGTCTCGTTCTATATTTTATTTAAACAAGCGACCACCAAAAAGCCCATTTAAAGCCTCCCGGCCCCTCCCCTCCCCCTCTCTCCAATGCCTTCGCAGATATGCTACATCTTGTGGGTGCATTAATTTAAAACCGATTTTTAAAATGCACTTCGTGCCGACTGGACGCAGACTGATCCACTGAGTGCTTGGGGTCTTGTTCTCTATTTTTTTCCCCCCGTCTTTTTATTATTATTATTTTTTTAATATAATTACGAAGGCGGTTGCCGACCCCTGTTTGGCAACTCCGAAAATAAAGCAAGACTGCACCTCATCGCGCTGGCGATGGTTCCTAGCTCCTGGAGGACGCCGAGAGCGGCTCGGAAGCGCCTTCCCCCCGGCCCCCGGCGCACCCCACCCCGCCGTGCACCCCGGGCTCCGCGGGCAAGCAAGCCCCGTCCGGGCTGTCTAGGGCGGCTGTGACCATAGGATTCATTGGGTTGGTGATTGTGGCCATCATTGTCATCGCTCTCCCTGTCGCCTCAGCATGGTTGGAAAATTATGCCAAAAGCATCCAAATTCGGGACTTGCCTCGACCTGGCGGGGGTGACTGGAGGCAGCGGCGGCAAGAGCCAAGCGTCGGAGGCGACTGCCGTCTCTCAAGTCGTACCCCCGCAGCATTTTCGCTCTGTCTGGCCCCTTGAAAACAAACCCGCTACCAGCCCATATATTTCCTGGTAATCGAAAATACTCACCAGACCCAGCCTACTACGGTTATTAAGCAAATTATGCCAGCAGACAGGAGTATCGTTTGCAAGCTAAGGCACGGGATATATACTTTTTTTTAAGAGGCAAGAGCCAGACGCGTTTGCAGCCTCGCGATTTGGCTCGCCCAGAGAGCTTCTCCTAGGGTTATGTTTTACGGTCCAATCCCGGGAAGCCAACTGGAGAGGGAAGTCATGAAGCACCAGGGCTGCTGTCTATGTGACTCTTCCCCTCGAAGCAAGGTTGCTGAGGAAGATCCTGATAAACAATGGCTCAGCACCGGCGACCAATTGTTCTCCGTACTGTACACCCGATAGCCACCAAAAAAGAAAAGAGGAAAAAAAAAAAAAAAGAGGAAAAGAGGAAAAAAGGAAAAAAGAAAGAAAGAAAGAAAAAAAATCAAACAAGCACACAAAGCCAAACAAACAAACAAACAAAAATTACAAAGGAGCCCATTGAGGCTGAGTCGGGAAGGAGAAACTAGTTTTGGAGGAAGTGCCATTCCTAGGAAAAAATCAAGACCCTCTGCTTCAGACTCCTGCCTGGGTGCAACTTCTTATGCGGGGGCCTGACGGTGTCAAAACTTTGAAGATTAATGGATTACTTTGTTAATGACTCAAGGCGTCAGATTGAGGTGCTTAAATGATTTGTGAGGTGCAAAGCGTTTTCCTGACAGTCCCAAACAATGAGAGAAGAGTGTGCGGGTGGATGCGAGGAAGGCAGCAGGCTGCAGGACAAGCAGCCACACACACACACGCGCACACACACACACACACACACACACGGCTCGCAGGCTCTCACACAAACATATCCACGCACACGCACCCTCCTCCCCACCCCTGATCATTTCAGATTAGGACGCCGAGGGGATAGATACTCGAGATATCATTTCCCCTTTTAAAAAAAGTGTAAATAAAGCCTTTCTGGCCCCCAATGAGGCGTTCCTTCCCGACTTTTTTGGATCAATCAAACAGACAGTGGCTTCTTTTGATTAAAGCCCAAATTGTCATTGGGCAGAGGCAATCATGTGACAGCCAATTCGGTCCAATTTCAACCTTGTCTCCATGAATTCAATAGTTTAATAGTAGCACGGTCCCCATACGGCTGTAATCAGTGAATTAGAAAAAAAACACCCCACCAGCGATCTTCTATGCTATATTTTTTTCTCCTCTCTCTCCTTTTTCCTGGGCCTTCCCCTCCCCCCGAGCCCCCTGAATCCGAGGGAACTTTTTCTCCGCGGGGGCTGCCAGTTGAAGGCCATGAATTTCGCATTTGAGCGAGAGATCGGTTTTATCAATAGCCAGCCATCGCTTGCTGAGTGCCTGACATCTTTTCCCCCTGTCGGTGATACATTTCAAAGTTCATCAATCAAGAACTCGACGCTTTCACACTCGACACTGATTCCTCCTCCTTTCGAGCAGACCATCCCCAGCCTGAACCCCGGCAGCCACCCTCGCCACAGCGGCGGCGGTCGCCCCAAGGCGAGCCCCCGCGGCCGCAGCGGCAGCCCGG
>VXBT01013259.1:72282-144054 GCA_013400235.1 Oriolus oriolus
TTTTCTTTCGGTCTGCCTTTCTAACTTTTTCTCTCTTTCTCTCCCTCTTTCTCTTTCCTTTTTCCCTTTCTCCTTTTCCAAGACAAACATTCCTTTTCTCCCCCAGGCGCACTACTTGGCCGACTTTCATTGTTAACATTATTTTTTTATGGTTTATGTGTCATAAAATATTACAGGTCACGGTTACTCCTGTTTCAAGCTCGGAAAGACCAATGAAATCAATGGGCGCTCTGGGGAAAAGAAGTCTTCTCTTGTGCCTAGGCATTTGGGAGCAAACTGTGCTGATTTTGATCATGCAAGGAGTCCTTTTTGCCATATAACTTCAAAAGGATTACAAATTTCACTAATAGGAGCAGGAATGGGTCCGGAGAATGCTTCTGTGCTAGTTTTTATGGGGCAGTGACATATTTTAAGCCTTTGTTCCACACGGAGAATGTTTCAGCTATTACTTTTATAATTATTTTGGCTTTCCAATCTATTTTCCTCTAAAATGTCTATCTCACGAAGTTAAATCGGGACGACTGATTCTGATAAAAACGTGGTCGAATAATGATCAGCCTCGACTATGATGAAACCAATAGCCAGCTGATGACTTTTCCCAATGCCCAGTTTATAAACACAAATCCAAAGAACTGCAAAGTTTCTCCCGCTCAAGAAAGTAAAAGCAGCAAAAGAAAAAAAAAAATCAAGTAACCCCAAATACAAGGGGGACAGCGGGAGGTACGAAGCCAATCTCAGTCACAAACTCTTGTGCCTGTGTTCACATCCGTCTCAGATGTGGTGCAGCCAGCGGGAGGAGGAGGGATTAGGAATATACAGGGACTCATGGAGCGTTTTGCTCCCCACAGTTGTAGATAGTGCCCAAGAGGTCGAGAGACAGGGTACGTGCGCGCCCTGCCCCGGTGTTTGCCCCGGTGCCTGTCTCGATGCCCGCCCGGCGTCTCGGCGCTGCGCAGCGGTTCTTGTTTGCATCCGATAAGCTTGGCTTTGCCTAGGTACTTAGGCAGTTTCTAATTCTACCCCATGCGGGGGTGTAACTCTTCGCCAGAAAAAAGAAAATAAAAGAAAAGGAAAGGAAAATTAAAAAACAGCAATATGCGATCGACTATTATAAATTAAAAAAAACCACCCCAAAACCAAGGAAATACCTATTTTGACTGAACACTTCGCTAACGCACTTCGTAGGGATCGATTTCATTCGCAGCTGTACTCGTATTTGATCTTCGGGAAATTACTAATACGAGGGAAATTCGTTGTGTGAATTGTAACAACAACGGAGCGGGGCTGCGACCGCCGGGCCGCTCCGCTCGGCGCCCAGCCCGGGGGCGGCGGGGCGCGGTACGCGGCGGCCGCGCTCCTCCGCACCCAGCTCAGCCGGTCTCTCCCTCAGCACCCGCCTGCGGGGACGGCAAAAGTCGGGCTCACCCGAGAGATGCCCCGGCGCCCACCCCATCTCTGCGGCAGGGAGGCTGCGGGCCGGCTGGCCGAGCCTGAGGTGGCACCGCAGCGCTGTGCCGGGGATATCGCTTCTCATGTCCTTTGTCTATTAATACAGCCATCACCAAATCCCGGATAACCTCCCTTTCCCTCTGTCAACACCCCTCCGCTCCAGCCCGTGCTGGGGGAAGAGGGATGGGACCTGCCGTCGGGGTCCTGTAGCAAGGGGGTGCCCCTTTTAGGGGTAACTTGGTGACAGATGTTGACGTTTCTAGGGAGCTCGGTAAACAGAAAGTTGGACTGGACTTTTTCATAGCCCATGTGTTTTTCATCATTCCCCGTCAGGCTCAGACCAAAGGCAGAAGCTTCCCTCTTCACACTCCTCATCCCCTCTCATCTTCAGCAGTCACTCAGCCCCGGTGACAAGCAATAAAGAGCAGAGAAAACACAGGAGACCAGCTTTGTTAAGTAATGAAAAGAGATGGGGGTGAGGATGAGGCTGGTGGTGGAAATAGGGGGCCTCCTCCTCTGCACACCAGTGAAGCCTCAGGTGCAAAGCACACCTGTATAAATCACAGACCCCTTCTGGGAGCAGTGAGGGTATATTGGAGAAGTCTTGGAGAAAAACCACTTGTCCAAACTTCCCACTGCCTTCATAGGAAGGTGAAGGTCAAGGAAGGGGCTAAGCCTGTGTAGAAATGGGAATTTCTACACAGTTTAAACTGAAACTCTTCTGTTCCAATAAAACCAAGCTTTTTCTTTACTTTTGCAACTGTTCTATTATCTCAAATAACTCTTGTGCAAAGCATCAGCTGCAGTTGAAATGTCATCCAAACCTCAATTTATTTTCTTAGCACAGTTGTAAAATATTCTCTCTAGCACCCAGCAAAGTTAGACACTTGGACCAGATTACTCTATTTTGCAAGAAATAAAATCCCTGCAGCACTGCTCTGCACTATCAGTGGATTTAACATCCTTGCATAGTTCTGTGGACAGATGGGTCATAAAACAAAAGGCATTGGTGGGGTAGTGTTGTGTTCTTCATGCTGTGATGGGAAAAAAAGGGGTAGAAAAAATAACACTGTCTAGAAACTGAAAGGTAATCCCATCTGAGTTGAGCCATCTGAGAGCCATGCATATTTCACTGCACAAAAATGTTATCTTGGAGGAACACTCCTACCAGCAAACAGTATTAACATGAACAATATGTTTGGACATGGAAGTGGGTATTGCAGACAGGCAGGACCCCATGGGGCTTTGCAGTTCATTACATCCCCCTGTATATTTTATTTTCTGTATTTCTGACAGTGCTATGAGGCAAGGCAGTGATCATGGAAATAGAAGGTGAGGCAAAAAGGGTCTGAGAAGACATGTCTTCGATGACACAGCTCAGATCCCACCGCAGAGGAAACATGCAGTGTTTTTCTGCATCCATAGGAACATGTATGTCCCCAAGAACTTAGATTCATGTAAAAAGGCATTACCCAAGCTTCTTTCAAGTCAGCTCACAAACTGAAAGATTTGAATGCTAGCAGAGCCTTATACCCAATACGTATCTTGGCTCTGAGTGGGATCTACTGTGGCTCATTGCTTAGGGAGACTCAGCTCACCTGAAACCCACAAGTCTGGAAATCAAAAAATTAGCCTCACTGAGCCTGGTAATCCACCAGTAAAGATAAGTTTTCTCTCTTCAGATCACATGTTTCTCACCCCAGTGTTTGAACTGCATTTATACAGTAAAGTATTTAAGGAACACAGCCAAACCCACTGAAAACTCTTCTGAGGACCCTCTAACAAGACAGTTTGATTGCAAATCAGATGAGAGACTTTAGAAATCCAGATAATCTCTATGTAATCCCCTTTTTTGAACATCATGATGTGTTTTGAGCCTGGTCAACCATATAGGGTGACTCCCACTTTTGCTGGAGCTGAAAGAGAAGAAGACAAAGGTATTACCTTGGGCTTTGGATCAGGCACTAACTGCAAACTCTGCATTCAACAATGGGCAAAAATTTCCCCTCTGCTTTTCAGTGAGAAGACAGCAGGGCAGACTGTGCACTGAAAGCAGTGAAAATCTAGCAAGAAATCTGATCGCAGGTTCAGGGGTTTTTTGTATCCTATATGTAAGCAACCACAGATGAATTCTGATTGCAGAAGGGGAAGGTGATGCATTTAAAATATTTGCTGCTATCAGAAAGAACAATTTTTATCACCCTGTCCTGCAGGGGGGAATCAAAATAAATGCAAATCTTTGAAGTTTAAATACAAATCTTAGCTGCAACCTGAACTATGTATGACATTATTCAAAATATGGGAATGGAGGAGGTCCTTTAGTAACCGGTCTTAACCAGGATAAAACACAGAACACATAATGGGACCTTCTTCTACAGATCTTTTTCATTAAAATTAGTGGAGTTTTGCCCTAGAAAATACTCCAGACAGGGTTTTTTAGCCACTAAACATTTTTCAATGTGACATTTTACAAATTAAAATAAGAAATGAAAATTAGTTACCACAAATGCAGCATTTAAAGCAACGGTGAGCCCATGTTAGCATTGATTTCTCTCTCTGTGTCTCCTTCTCTCTTTCTTTATAAAACTTACATACTTTGTCGATAAAATACCATCCTCTTTGATAATAAATCTGTTGTTCCAAGCTAGGATGCTACCGTCTCCTTTCCCATGTAATTTATAGTTATATTGATTCTAAAGCTGTGGTTCTCTATTTTCCGCCTGCTGTATTAAAAATGAGTTCTAATTGAGAGGCAGATAATCTTTGGTCGAAGGACCTCACAGAGTATTTTAACTGTAGCTAAGGAGATTTAATTTGATTAATAGAGAAATGAAAGCATTGAATATTTAAAATGATAATTTTCAGTTTAGGAAAAAAAGAGAGACAGACAAAGAAGGGAGGTTAATGGATCCAGGAAAAGCACTCATAGATCAGCATGAGCAGATGTTCTTTTACTTTTCTGTCAACATTTCTGGTTTGTTGTGCATAGAGAAAAACAAGCTTTTCAACTCTCACCACGATTTCAGCCTGTTGCCAGCTTTGCTTGCCTGCAGGATATCTGCTTATCTAGCACGGGGGCAGGATCAGGCCTCCTCCCCTTCGGTCTAGAAGCAAAGCAACTTTTCACAGGGACTACAAAGTTTGTCACACTCCCTGCCCCCCACTCCTTTGCACGCACATTTTCAGCCCTTAGATCTTTATTTCATAAAATTCCTTTCCTCTTAGAGACTGAAATACTGGCCAGGAGATGAATGGAAGAGCTGAGCAATATTAACTGCATTCAGGTGTGCGTTGGCTGAGACGAACCTGGCCCCCTTCCTTGAGGGCAGGATGCATGTTCAGCCACGTGGGACAGCAATCCCCATGCAGCTGTACAGGGTCCCCTGCACCCTTGGTGTCTGTGCTCAGCATGTAACCTCAGGGTGGGAAGGGTGCTGTTACTACATACAAGAAATTCCAGTAGCCATTTTCCTCGGTGAAGCACCTTTGAGAGCTGCCCCATGTGCTGACATGTCTGAAGTGTCCATGTCGAAGGAAAAGACCAATCTAAGAGTGCATGGGTGTGTCCTTTAGGATTCATGAGAACGAGGCATGTTATTTCATGTTTTTAATCCTTAAAGCAGATACTTTGTTTAGTGCAATTCCATATTAGTTTGGAGCAGCAGCACTAAAAGTGATGGAGTCCAGCCTGAGACTTAAAATTAGGTTTGTTTGTCTCTAAATATTCTCCAGGACAAGGAATATATATCAGTCTTTGGAAAAAACAATCTGCATTTAAGTGAAGATTAAATAATCTAAGATATATTGTTCACATCTCAGAGGGTAGGACATTCTTTTTTTTTTATTGTAGTAAAATATTTAGAGTAAAAAAATGCCAGTAGGCATCAAATAGAAGATTTCCTTTCATCACAAAAGGTTGACTCCTGCTGTATTTGTGCTATATAAAAACTTTTAGTAGTTTCAATGGGGAGTTTCTCAGAAAAAGGACTGTGGAAGTAGCCCCAAAAGTCACACTACTCACGAGGTGAACACTATCTGAGCTCGAAGAGAAGAGGGAGAAAGAAATGAAGTCTGTCAGCAGCACTGTCTTGGACATACCTGCTTAATGTGAGTTTGTAGGCACTGTGCTGTGCTCCAGAGACACTGCCAGCTGGATCTGAAGCACATTCCTCGAGCTGTCATGTGAGAACATTGCTTTAATTGTGAGCAGGAGTATGTGTGCTTAGCCAGAATGTCACTACTGAAAGATACTGGTACAGAAAGATACTGCTTTTTCTTGACCAGCAAAGTGAATTCTTGGTGCACTCAAAAGCTGAAGAGCTGCAAAATTTCTCTGCAGGAAAATGGAGGGAGTGAATTTGTCCTTGCATCCATTGTGCTCTCCTACTTAAAAGAATATTAACAATAAAGCTTTATCTAGATGTTTCCCAGATGCTTATCCACAGCTACGAGACAAGCTCTTCAGCATCTGTTCACTGGTGATCCAAGCCTTTCCAGGTTTCCAGACTTTGTGAGCTTACATTCTCCAGCCTTTGGCGCAGTTCTTCCATCGCTATAATCTAGGTTAGGATGAAGGTGGTCAAAAGGGCAAGGCTTGTGTGACGAAGGAAGATGCACAACTGTGGAGGGGCTCTGTTGGACATGGCTGCCACTGTCCCCAGGAATATTGGCTGTAGAGCAGTGGGGTAGCTGTAAGGAGAGACTGTTGCCCAGGAACAGGGGCAGGAGTAGGTGCACATCATAGAGAGGTGAGACCTCAGAGGTGATATCTCATCCTTTCCCAAGCACAGTGTGAAATTTCTATATTACATAGAGAGGATTTTCAATTTACACTTCACACTACCATCCAACAGGATTGCTGTTCTTAAATGCATTTTTAATTCCTCAAGGTTTTTTCTTCCAGGTTTTTGCACTCTTTAGCTCAGCTACCATCACCCATGATTTTATGCTTTTGATAGGGCACAAAAGCTTGCTTTTCTTCCAAAGGCATGTGGTTCACATGATAGAAGATGAGTGACTTGAAGATTTTTTAATACAATTTTCACGGAAGATTCCTTCCTTCCTTCCTTCCTTCCTTCCTTCCTTCCTTCCCTTTTAGACAATCTGAAAATATTTCCCTCGTCACCCAGGTGTGACTGTAAGATATCTGTACCTCCATCTCCCTTCTGGAATACCCTGCCAGGTTTATACTGGGGTGGGTGGGAAGGAAAGGAGTATGTACAGTTTCCTTCTCAGTGTCAGGTTTGAAAGTGAGGCTTTGATCTGAGCATCGATAACTCTGCTGAGGGTAAGGGTGATGTTTTATTGTCACTGGATGCTTGTTTGTTGTTTGCTGTTGATTTAATGTCTCCCTCCAATTTCTTCAGTCTGGAATTCACAGACTCAGACATCTGCTGCAGGGAAAACATAGGAATTGTTTTTTCCCTCGTCACAGTGTGCTCTCTAACAGTTGCCTCCTTTTCTGCTGTCTTTTCTTCTGCTTTAATATCTTTAATAAGTGTTACCATCTGCTTGGGTGCTGGGTAGTACGCATTGTGAACAAGGCCAAGAGTTTCTGAGGGGCTGGAACAGTGTTGTTTACTATTAGGCATAATGGAGATTATTGTCTTTGCCTGGGGCAGGTGTGTTGTGGCTGGAACAGACATGGAAATGCAGAACATGTGCTGGGGTTCAGCTATCTACAGTTTTCTTAAAAGGAGGTTTGGCCATTGATCTGCTGGTGTTTACTTAATATGCAGGGACTCTTTTCTCCTGCCATTCTCTGGCCCCTAACATGCTTCACCTTAGAAAGACACAACACATTGTGATGCTACTAACTGGTCAAAAGGCACTATCAATTTTAGATGAGACAGGTACGTGTCAGAATCAGCATAATTAACTGGAATGACAATCCTGTTAAATGTGTTTATGCCACTGCACCGGTAATAAAGCATGTATAAATTTACAATTAAGGCCTGTCTTTCTTCTATACCTTGGAGACTAGTGGCAAACATTAAGAAGTTGTATAGCTGCAGAAGCTGAAGAGAGGTATTTATCACAATAAAAACATTAGGTGATGCATTTCCCAGATTATCTGTCCTTCTTATGCAAATACTCTTTTTGCTGGAAATACCAGTCTAAGTAATAATTATATTTCTGATCTGAAGGGCGATATTTCACCTCCTGAATTATTGTTTTCATTTGCAAGATGGATGACAACCATATTGTTAACTACCTTGCATAAAGGTATTTGAAATTTCTCCAGTTTCACATTATGCATCGAGCTGCACTTTCTTTATATTGAGTGCACTGCACATTGCAGATCCACAGAGAAATTTTCAGTGATGCTGTAAGACATTTCCCTACATTGTACATAGATGCTGCTGCTCTTGCTACAGTGATGGCTGGAAAGCATCAGCACAAGTAAGATAAAGGTGATTTAAAGTTCGTCTGTGAGTCAGGCAGAGAACTGACAGCCATCTTTAACCAGCCTGACCCTGGGATGACCCTGAGCTCAGCTGGTTGTGAGATAGTTGGGTCTATTATGGGACAAAGGATCATATGTCTGACAGGATGCAGAGAACACATTACAGGATCACAGCTGAGTAACAGTGCAAGACATAATGTACATTTATTTGACGAACAACACAAGCAAATCTTGCCAAGAAAATTTAATTTCAACTATTTTGTTTATTTCAAGTCAATCTCTTTCTGCTGCCTATTTCAAGAAATTAATATAGCTTTTTCTCTTCTAGGAACGAAATAGATGATCGTGCTAGTGAAATTTATAAAGCATGCAGAATGTACACTGATAAATTCTTATAATGGGGTTCCACATTTCTACTGCATTTCCTTCCCACGTGGGCTCAATCTGCATCTATTCAACATTAAATTTCAAACCTCTTTGCCTACGACCACATATAATTTGGTCAAGTGAAGCTGGAAATGTCAGAGCTAGTGCAGCAGGGGCTAGAGAGAGAGCCACGGGCTTGAAACTGCGTACGGCCATGGGCTTGAAACTGAGTAGCTGCACTCATATGAAAAGTGCAGGGAGCCCAAAGTTTTGGCATGGCAGCCTTCTCAAGAAGCGGGAGAAATACCCAAGTACATTGATAGGCTGAACTTCCTTCATTTCTAGTTTCAGAGATAATACTGTAGCAAGGGATCTGATATCTTCAGCGCTGGGAAAAGGGCTGACAGAGATATGGAGAACCTCTATAACCTTGCACATAAAAAGCAGATCAGCTCTAGCCTCTCCACTGCAGAGAGGAGAATATGCCATGGAAGGGAATGATTTCTTGGCTGAAGATATGGAAGGCAAGGCTGGGGATTGCTGGGGCTTGCCTGGTTGGTTGATCAGGCATCGGTGCCCAGACCTTGTCACTGACCACACCAGGTCTCTGTTGTGGAGGAAAGGGAGAAGGGGTTATCTCACTGCTAGTATGTCAAGCAAGAGAGGCAGAGTGATGGCGAAGGAGGTCAGTACTCCTGTCAAATGACGGGACTCTTGTCCCCCTGTGAGGGAGGCAGGACCACATCTGCCACAACTCCTGGCAGTGCTGTGCCCCTGTCCTTCTGCTGCCCCAAAGCTGCCATCCAGCATCACCAGGCAGGAGGCAAAAGCTTCAATCAGCAGAAGGAAAATTGAGAGTTAACCCCCTGCCCTTCCCGCGACCCCCACCACTGATGTGGAGGGGTGATGAGAGAGGGGGGATGAAGAGCTGCACCACAGGCAAAGCTGAGAGCAGCGCTTTACCTCAGCCAGCTTTCATGGGGACGGGGGGTTAATCTGCTTCCCAGGCCCTGTTGTCAGTAGCCACACGTCCTATTGCTCCAGGCAGGCTTGGATCTGGCTCGCAGTCCTATACAAACAGCTCACTCTTTACAGAGCTACTGCGCTGGGTGACCTCTTCTAATGTATTACTGGTTTATATTTGCGCTGATTGCTTCCAAAGGGGAAATGACATGAAGTGAATCAGTGTGACCTCATTAGCGTGGCTCACACTGGTAAATGGATGACCACCATTAGGAAGGCTCTGTAGTGGCAGTGCTTCCATCGTGTTACCTGTGGATAGTATCATCATCTCGCTATAACCTGCTGCAAAGATTTATGCACTATGCTAACTTGCGTGCTGCAGCTGCTTTCTGTCTTATAAATATTGACTTCTGTGCCAAAAACAACAACTTGGTACAACAGGAATTAATCTTCTGCTTGACTGATGCATCTTTACAGACCAGTTTGTCTTTAGAAAATAGAGCTCAAGAGAGTTTTATGATTTAGAAAAGTACTTTGTAAGTTGATTTAAAATATAGGCTGTGATAAGCAGAGGCATCATTAAAGTGACATGGGGGCTATATTTTGCCTTCTAGATTTTCCTAACCGTGCCATCTGTTTGTCATCTTGACTTGTGTGAAATTTTAAAGAAATTGCCAGACTCTGGGTCCTGAATCTTTTCTGTATGTTGCGGCTTCTCAGATAATTTATCTATCACACTATTCAAATGGTTTTAATTCACTTGATATTTTTTTAAATTTAAAAACAAACAAACAAAAACCCCAAAAAAACTTTAGGCAATCTGATTCATCAGAAGACTTGCAGATGTCCTCCACTGACAGAGGACACCTTTTGTCCTCAGCAATAGCATTACAGTGCCAGGGGAGCAAAGCACATCTCCCACCTGATGTTAGGCACTAGGATTAGGTCACAACATCTCAGAATTCTGGAGCTGATAGCAAACAACAACACACAGAGTCAGAGCTCTAAAAGATTAAAAGACAGGACTTCACCTTATCTTAACCAAGATCCCTCTAGGAAGACTTGTGCCCTCTAATGCCTAAACAAAGATATTTTACTGCGCAAAGGAGCCATTGAGGATGTTTGATCTGAAGGTGAACTTACAGTATTTTGACAATTGCCCTCTGTTGAAGTTCAGGTGTTCATGGCTCCAATTACAGGCATTTTTTGTAAGCCTGTCCATACTACGCCTGACAGTGAGAGAAAGTGAGTACTCCCTACTGCAACGGAATTTCTGACTTGATTGTGCTCTTATGGATCATGTGAAAATTAGAAAGGTGGTGTGGTTTAGAACAGCATTGACTCAGGTATGTTACCATGTATTATGGTATTATACTGCATAGGCCAGATCTGATGGACTTGACTTTTTGTTCAGGTGGAGACTTCCATGTTGGTTCTCTAAGGGTTTTCATAAAGCTCATTGCCATGCATCCCTGGATAAGCAGGCTGGTGGCAGTAACTCTGCTCCCGGGTGAAATTTGTGTCTCCAAAATCGAGCCAGTCACTGTGTTTTCTCACAGTCCTCACCCAGGCAGCTGTTTGGTTTGTGCAGTGTCACAGTGATGCTTTCAGAGCCACTAGCTTATGCCCTAAACACTGAAATACACCTTCAGGTCACTAAAATTTGTGGTAAAATACCAATAACCACTGTGGGGTGGAACCATGAATAGAGAGCTGACCTGGCTGAGGCTGTCACTGGTATGAGGTTTGAGAAGTCCTGGATGACAACCCCTCTGAAGGCTGAAGTAATCTGAATGGCCCCTGTTAGTTATTGCACACCAATGGCTATTTTTGCCATAAGTATAAGGTTTATATATCTCAGAAAAAAAGAACAATAAGAAATGCTACAGGTGCATAATATAAACAAATCAATAGTCTTTTAGAGAGCTTACTTGTTATGTAGTGATATTAAGGATTTGAGTTTTACATTTGATAAACCAGAAGCTTTTTTCTTTTCTAGCTGATTCTTGTGCTTGCTCAGTGTTTAAGAGTTCAGGCAGATAGATGTTTGCACTGGCTGAGCTGTTTGGCAGTCTCAGAAATGGACTTTTAAAAATTTTCTGGTGTCTTGTCTGTTGGAGATGGATATCCCCACGCATTTAAAATTATGGTGCTGAATGTCTTCAAATGAAGAGTTGTTTTTCCCTTCAGAGGAGACAGCTAGACAAAGTAAACCAACACCGAATTTTAAGCTTCATCCCTGTATGGCTCCTAGTAATGCAAATATTCTCATATGGGAAAAGAGTATTTATTTTGTGGTCAATCCTCTAAAAAAACAACTGAACTGATTAAAATCACTTTCAATCAATAGGAATTGTAATCAGTGGGAATTTTCATCAATAGTACTTTGAAATTGTTAACTGAGAATTCAATTTCTATTGTAATTATAAGCTCCACATCTATTTAATTACTTCAGGTGCAATGCTGTTATTAGGAAAAGGTTCATTCATAGTAAAAGACATATAATTGAAGCATTTAAATACATAGTTTAAAATTGTGGCAGTGATTAGTTTACCAAAAAAAAAAATCTTTTGTAAGTGACTGATAAACTGTGCATCTAATTATAAATATGCCAAAGCACAGATGGGATCTTCAGTAAATACATGTTCATACAGCACATTAAGGGATTCATATTAAGCAAATGAACATATTTGGGGTTCTAGGAATGATTAACGTATGGAAAGTAACATGAAACTGTAGTTTAGAAGCTGTAGCTTAGATCTGTTAAATCGTAGACTTCAGACTCCAATGTAGGAAACCTTATGATAGCTTAGTGTTAATTCCAAAGTCAAACCTATAAAGCAAAGGGTCTTTAGCTCATTTTTCAACACCTTCCACAAATGGCATACTGATCAACAGCAGAGTAGTAATTGCTACTGTTTTTCATTTACAGAAAGCAAACCCAGACACTGGCACTGGGGCAGCGCTCTGGATCTGTGGTGTAGGGCTCATCAGCAAGAGCTGTGACTGAAGGCCCAGAACTGGCCAAGATCATGTGAATCCTCACCTCATCTATAAAACTGCCTGCTCTGTCAGTGTAGCTGTCTGTGCTGCTGTGGGCTGGGTTGCCCTGACACTTTATGTTATTTCGGGAAATTACGATTTTATTACACATTGGGCTCAATGATATCTTTGTTTCTGAGAAGGTGAAGGTTTTGTGGAAAGGGTTTTCTTCCTTATCCAAGTTTAATCTTGAGATTTTAATCAAACAAGCAGATCAGAGTCAGTGATATATATGGACGATGTTTCGTGTTTTCATGGCTCTCTTGAGGCATAGTCCACTAATATTTCAATCCCTGACAGCACTGGTAGTTTTTGGTGCGTGCGCTACTTGATATTACTGATTTGCTTAGGCTCTGATGTCACATGCACTTGTGATTCCGTCCCAGAGGTATGATGCCAAGCACAGACATTTATCTGGATTTCTGGATCAAAGAAAAGCTATGAACAGGTATCCTGCTGCTTCAGTCACAGCTGAGTCTTCAGGTGGCAGCTGAGCCCAACTCTGTGCCAGTACAACTGCAAGAGCAAAAGACTTCCGACAGACACTGCCTGTGCAAGGTGTGCAACCCTCAAGTTGCCTGAAAAGTCCCCTTGGACTATGAGTTGTCCATCAGAGGGGGTGAGGTGAGCATTTCTGTGTTGGAGGTTCAGCACGGTTATTCATTTGTAATTAGGAGAGGAAACAGAGATCTTTCCTATTCCCATGTCTCGCTCCTCACTTTCCCTCTGCTGTGCTAAGGTGAACCTGAATGAGACTGCTAGCAGAAAGCCAGCAAAAAGTGAGTGGAAGACCTAGCCTTGAGCCCTGCTCATGTTGCTCTGAAAAAGTTGAAATTTGTTCTAACTGGAGGCCACCCCAGGGGAAAGGCAGGAGCAGCATTTCTCCAGGTGTCCGGGAAGCCACTATTGGCATGAATTGTTTTCTCCCCCCTCAATTTCAAGTACTTGTAAATTTCTCCCAAGCTTCTTTAGGGCTGAAAACTTTGATGCTTGATCTCAGCTCATAAAAGACCTTTTCTTTTTCTGATGAAATTTGGAGGAAAATTCTTTGATCAAACTTTGAACCACAGAAGAGTGAGACAGCGAACCTTCTTACAGACTACAACTTAAAAACAAGCAAGCAAGCAAGCAGAGATACCCCAGAGAAAATGACACCTACTTTTGACCTCTGAATGTTCTTTTGTAAAGGCTGATGTCCTAGCCCAGATGCACAAAATTCAAGAAATGCCATGCACAGAAGAATCCTATGTAAAGTCTCAAGTTTGTAAAACACTGTTGAGAAGCAATTTCTAAGTATGCATGGGAAAAGTACTCCTCTGAGGCACACAAACAAAGGAAAACCCTCTAGTGTGACAGCCTGGGAATTGGAGAAGCACTGTCTGTTCCATTTGGCTGAATGCCACACTGGGACCAGAGTGCTGTGGGGGATTTGGAAATGCCTTCAGATGGACCCATCTCAGTCTAGTGAAGACTTGCCCGTCCCATATAACTGATGGCCTTTTTGGAAACCAGTTCAAGCCCTGAATTTTAATAACTGCCTTATGCACTCAAAAATGATCCAAGCAATGCATTTGCTGCTAGTGTTTGTTGCATTTAAGCAGTAAGTTTGCAGCAAATATCCTACTGTTGCATTTCATATTTATTTTAAAATATCTTTTAAAATATCATCAGATAATGGCCTTAAAATCCGTTTAAATCTTCTAACAATTTAAAGTGATGATTGAATGAAGAGATGGCAGGAGTATATCTCAACTGCCAATATGGATCCATAGACACAGCTGGATTTGGGCTTCGTGCTGGTAACCCCCTGTCTCTGATCCAACAGTGAGTGTGGATGCCTGCTTAACTGGACTATGGGATGTCCAAGCATACAGAGGTGCTGTTAGCCACAACATTCCCTTCCTTGTGTGTTATTGGCTGCAGAAATTCAGTGAGCTTTAACCTTTTTCATCTGAAGGGTCATCTAGACTTGGGTGGATATTTATATGGATACACAGATTCTATTTGAACTTCAAGTACTTGTCCTTCATAAATCATCATGTTGATTTTGGGTTTTTTTTTAAGCTACAAGGTACTAAGTGTGTTCTGATGGCGTGATTTAATACGATGCCAAATAAAAGCCAGTAAAAGAGCTGATGCCATGAAATAACACCAGCAGGAATATGTAATGAAAGCAAAGTAATAGTGTTCACAAAATCAAGGCTTATCATGCTGTGTAAAGCAAGGCTCTTATTTCAGCTGTATTCAAATCTGGACTCTTCTCACCGGTTTTGTCTTAATAAAGAAAACACATCTCATACTGGCTAATAGAGCAATCCCTATTGAGAATAAAATGCCTGTTGTTGTCATAATGGATCTCCACTGACACATTTAACAGCTTGAATGTATACATTTCAGACACTATAACTTACACTAATTAATCTTTATTACATCATTAGTGCCTTGTAAAAAAACAATGAACAAGCAGAACCTCTGCAAGAACGTGTCATTGACATTAAAGGATAAGCCTGCCTGATGTTACTAAAGTTAAACTTTATTTTGAAACAGAGATGGTTTAAGAACCTTATGCAGTGACTGCATAAACCCACCCAAATGAAATGCTGTCCTCCATCCTTTAGAGTATAAATGCAACATATTCTTATCTGATGATGAGTTATGGGCTTCTGTGTTTAGAATTCAGAGGATTACTAAAGAGATTATCTGATCTGTCAATCAAACTGATATCTTGATGACTTGGAATACTGCAACAGATTTAGCAAAGTGTCTTTGCTCTAATGCTCATTCTGGATGTCACGGTTAACCAACGTCTTAATTACATACAATGAATACTCTCTCCAATGGCTTATTATACTAATACAAGTCTCAGGAGTGACATATAAGCATAGTACATAGCTGTGAGTCACTTAAAACTTCAGGGCCCCACAGAAGGACTGCTATAACAAAAAATTCAGTAAGCCTTACGCATACTGAGTTGAATGACTTTGATTGTGCCATGCTTTGGAAACTAAGCAGCCTTCAGCCAGTCTGGGGGACTCAGATGACCGTAAAGAAAGTCCAGGTACAGCAAGCACACGGCCAAATGCTTGGCCACAGAAACTAGATAACTGAAGTTGAAATAATCTGCTCATATATACCGATGCACGTGGTGAAGAGAAAAAGCCACAGCACAGTCAGTTGAAAGAACTTTTTCTCATTTTTCTCACCTGGCCTGCATCCAGGTGTCTAGTAGGGCCTGGAGGCTTTGCAGTGCCCTATCGTCCTCTGGGCTAATAGACTAATGAATTGGCAAGCTCACCTGTCTTCTTTACCTCACCCTCTCTGCTTCCCTGGATCAACTTTTTGTTCTCATCCCTCCATCTGCTATCTCACATAAGAAGAGGGACATTTTAATGATGAAAAGAGGATTTCCCAGGTAGTGATAGACACAAATCTGCATGCTACCTGAGCACTGATGGTGTGGAATAAATGGTATTTTGCACTCACAGCTGGGGAATATTGTTTGAGGAAAGTGCTGGGAGGGGACGAGGAGGGCACAGACACATAACAATGACATGCACAAGAGAAAGGATGTACAGATACTCCCCAAAATCCAGAGAAAATTAATAAGTGGGAACAGTTTCAGCACAGGACTTCTTAATTTACCTGCCTTAGACTTGTCAGGCATGTTATCCGTGCTATTTAGGCAGCCCTGGGTATAACTGCTGAATGATCTAACATGATTTAAACATGAAAACTTATCCTGGCTGCAGCTGACAGGGCTGACTGCTCTCCATCACAGCCTAATAGGGAACTGCAGTGGAATAGTGAAAGTGGGCTATCACTGCCCCCTCTACAGAGGAACGGAATGTTGCTAACATAGCTGGATCCCTTAAAACAGGGCATTGCTGAAGGAAGTTGGTTTCACCAAAAATTCTATTAGCAAAGAGCTACATCTATAAGCTGTTTTCTTTACAGGAGGACAGGGATTATTTTCAGATATGCTCTAAAATGGCTGAGTGCTTATTCCCACAATCATGCAAACTCATCTGTGCTCTGCACTGCACCCTCATCTAAAATGCAGATCCCTAAAAATCAATGCCATTAATTCTCTGTCTGGGTAGTGAAAACAAACACAACCGTTATGGTGGTTAATATATACGACTCACTCCTCTGACTTGTATTGGACATGTTTTCTGTGACGTTCTGCCAGAGCTAACCATAGACAGTACAAAAAGAACCAGATTCTCAAGTGGTGCAAGCTGATATGGTGCCCCAAAGTCATAGCCAGGCTAGCTGATGGGAGATCAAACATTTCTGTCAAGAATATCTAGGAAAAAATCTCAAAGGATGAACAAATGTGAATTCCTGTAACTGCATTTTCTTTATCTGGCTCTATTTATAGCCATTTTGTGTGGAAGTTCCTGTGTTCCTGTTTCTAGACACAACTATCCACATGAAGTACATTTGAGTATTTGCTTCAGGATTGCTCACATGCTTATACCAGTAGGAAATGGAAACCATCTGAAATGACCAGCTACAACATAGCTGCATGGCCTAATGTGAGAATAGTCATAGCCAAGCAACGGAAGAGTTGATCAGTGATTAGGTGATTAAGATTTAGAAGGAAATATGGTCAAAATGAATCAAATTATTCACACTCAGCATTAAATTAAAGTTTTGGTGCATTGTTATAGGGTATCTTAATGTTTGTCTAATTGAACTGTAGCCAGCTGTGCCTGGTGTGTGTAACAGGTCCTCTGTAACTAAGACAGAAAGCAATGATCTGCAAATTCTAACTGTGCCCTGTAGCAGTAATGACTTAAATGTGCAGAATAGATGACAGAGTTACAAAGTTTCTTTTACCTTGTTGATGCACCCCTGGCATAGGACAGTGACTGGTAAAAGCTGCATGATCCTTATGGTGGGGTGGGCCATTTTGACTCACCATTTGCATGTCAAGACAGATCTTTTGCTACCACAGGATCATTGATTTCCACATAGCAATAGACACTCCTCAACTGGAGAGGAAAAAAAAAAAACCCCATGTTTCTTACTTTCAGCTCAATAGCATCAAATGAACAAATTGACCTTGCATAGACATTACCCAAAATGATGTGCATGCCGTGTTGTTCCCAGTTCAAAGAAACAGCACACTGCTTTAAAAATAACATGGTAGAAATTGGTAATTTAACGGCGTGTAGCAAGCAGTTTTCAGCTTTCCCTGCTGTGAACCAAGTCCATGCCTTTCTGTCTTAATCAGAATTTTATTTAAATAACTTCCATTGTACCACAAGAAACAAAATTGTCAACTCATCCTCTTGCAGTGAGTCGTGCTGTCTGCAGGGCCAGCTCAAAGCTTTCAGCAGTGCTAGCAGAACTGCATTTTGCAGTCCCAAGGTTGGAGGACTGGGCTTGTCCTGCTGCTGGATGGGGAAGGACGAAAGAAGGGCTGGAATGGAGGCGAGTCCTGGAGAGTAGGCTTGCTACTCCTGTGCCACTGGGGTGGGACATCTGCCACATCCCCTTACTTGGCTTTCCAGGGCTCTGCTGGTAGGTAATACAAAAGCTCTCTTGCCCGTTTCTATCAGTCATCTGTTTGAGGTGGCTGCTGACTTCGCCAGCGGCAGTGCCAGCTGTGGTTATTAGCTTGTCACATTGAATGCTCTGTGGAAGGCAGAGCAAATAGTGGGGCCACTGAGCCACAGTGGGAGAGAGGTTTCGATTGGCCATGCGCCTGTAAAACTGCCTTTCCCCCAGTGAAAGGCTGGCTGTTCTTGTTTACTACTTTATGCAGGTATTATTCCATCTCCCACAGAACTGCTATGAAATGTGTGTCCTGCCTTTGAACTCAAAGATCAGGATGAATTCTCCCCTTCACCAGCATTTGACTTAGGTTGGGCGGGATGAAAGGGAGAGAGGCAACATTAATTTGATCCTGGATGTAATTTAGATTTACTGAGAAATGTTAAACCCTGGGTCTGTCCTGCCTTCTTCTCAACAATCAGCATTCCTATTGCACCACTGCCAGCCCTGCCTCCTTCATCTCTGCTTCCCTGTAGGATTCTTTCTTGGAGGGAACTCCCCATTGTCCATTGTGCAGCATAAATGGTGTCACCTCAAGGGTGCAAAGAATTGGAATTCAGCGAGTTACCTAATTTACCCCAACTTGAGGAACATGGGATCATGTAATGTTTTATTGGTTGTAACTCCCGCAACTTGCTGTTTTCAGGCATCAGGAACAAAAACTTTTCTTGGTCCTGAACTGGTTGAAGAGGCTTTATTAGGATAGGACTGCACTGGCTTAACAAACAAGATGACCTAATATTAAATCTAATTATAAATTCCTAACTGAAATCCAGAAACTGCAGTAACTTTGAAGCCAGGTGTACCTGTGTTACCGGAGAAGGGCAACGTGACGTCCTTGGGGCCAACCCAGCCTGCATACACAGGTGCTTCTGGGGCATCCCCTCTGGGAGATGTTTTGAGTGCTTTGGGTTAGTCTCTGGGCTCCAGCTATCCTACCAGCCCTGCCTGGAGTGATTAGGGCAAGAAAGATGAGTCAAGGTTGGTCTTGCACAGGGATCCTTCTTATCTCTGATACCACTTGCAACCAGCACAGGCAAGATACAGGCTGCCTACCCTTTGTCTTGTGAGTGTCTGGTTGTGTCTTAGGAACAACTAGGGGTCCCAACATTTTTTGGAGCACTGTCTCTGGGATTGCTGCTGCTCTGGAGACACTCCATGAACATTTCTCCCGCTCATAAGGTATCCTGTGATGAATATTTGAGACATTTAGTTATGGCCCTAAATACTTGGGTTAAAGCAGTAATTGTAGCTAATCACTGAAGGGAATAATGAGACACTTCTAGATATCAGATGACCTTACCACAGTAATACCTGTCTTGTCACGTTTTATTGTCTAGTGACATGATGAAGGTTTGGAAGATAATTGAATAGCAGGCATTCACGAGTGCAGCAGTGATTAAAGGAGCAAATAGCCTAACAAGCATGGTCAGGTACTGCATGTGTTTCAGCTGTTCATTTCGCTGAAGGCCAACAATTTATGCTATGCCCAGTGGCTACTGGCTCTCTTCAGGCCAGGTACATGCAATAAAAGTGGAATGTTAATTGGGGCAGAATGCAAGGCCTTAAAGGGACAGTGTTCTAGCAGGTACTGGTGATACCTTGTTCCAAGTTGTTTTGCTCTTGACTTTTAATTTAAACCATGGTCATTGAAATGCTCATGGGAAGGAATTAATAAAAGAGGCAGCATGTTTTGATTGCCCATCCTCATTTCAAAATGAAATCCAGGGTTCATTTTTTCCCTGCAGACGAGAAGACATAGCAAATGTTTTCAAGTAATGCTAGTGGTATATGAGAGAGGCACTGTACTAATAAATGTGGAAAAATGCCAATGTTGTGGAATTATTGACAGGTCTGACATAAAATTCAGTTTCTCCAACACCATTCCATCTAAACAGAATTAATGGGATATTAGACTACCAGGGTCTGTGACTGCAGGTATATCACTCACTAAAGAGTTTCCCAGCTATGCAGTTAAGGGGGAAAAGCCAATGTTATTCTTAAAAGTATAAGCCTGTCAATACTTTTTGTACAGCAGGTAGCTGCCTTTCTGCTTGCAGTATTACTGACTCACTGTGGAAATAGCTATAATCTGTTCCCCACACAGTTCGAGCTTTATAACAGATGTAAGGATTCTTGAAATTTGGGAACAGCTTGAGAAAGAACTCCTCAGGAGATATTTTAAATGTTAAGTGTCCAGGCTCACTTTCACGAAGGTGTTTAAGGTTCAACCCTCCAGAGACTAAATTCCCACTAAGACCAGAGGGAAACACCCCTATAAGTTTTAGTTCTTCAGATATCATTGTGAATTTGACCTCTAGGATCTATAAAGCCTCCTGGTGAGTGGCATAAAATGTTTCCACTCTCCAGAGATTAGGCATATTGGTTAGCTACACTAATCCCCATCTGTCACGGAAAAAAAAGAAAAAAAAAGGAAAAAAAAAGAAAAAGAAAAGAAAAAGAAGACAAAAAAAAGGAAAAAAAAAAGAAAAAAAAAAAGAAAAAACCCGAAAAAAGTAACTGAGATCAGTAGCTGGAAAACAACTGTCTCCCCCATGCTATACTAACTTGCTGGCTTGCTGGACCATAAAACCAAGCTATGCTTGGAGGTTTGCCACACCTTCTGTTTTCTCATGAATGGGACACTGACAGCAGTTGAGATCCTCATATTGCCCAAGCTCTCCTGACATGAGAACTGTGCAGTGATTACAGATGAAGGGTGTTGGTTACATCTGTTTCAGGGCTGCTCCACTCTCCCTGCTAACAAGCTGAACTGCCTCAGGCCAGTTCCCTGTTGTTTGTGGCGCTCCTACCTTTTCTCACACTTGCTCATGAGGCAATGCACTGATATTTGTTCTGTGTGGAACTTGGCTGCCAAGCGTGTCCTTATCAGCTCATGTCACCAGCTGGATCAGCCGGACAGCAGGCTAGAACGGGGAGATATGGTTGCAGTGCACTTTGAATGCTATTAAATGCACAAAGGCTTAGGAGGTTTTAGCTTTGCAGTTTTAAAGATCCCATAACTTGCAAAGGTATGATGATTCCTTCCTAAGGAATTTTCCACATATTTCCTCTTTCAAAAACTGGGTATATTCTATCCTGTGGAAGTGCCATACCATGTTTTAATAGTTTTTGCTTAGATTATTAGACTGTCTTGACCGTGATAGGTTTATATTTTCACTCAAATGCCACAGATTTCTTGTACATAATCTCCTTTTAAAACTCAAATTGATAAAGAGGGATCAAAAGTCTACATCCCCAGTCTTACTGAATGAGGCCATGGACCAAAACCAGAACAATAAGTGAATGCCATTTAGAAAAAAATGAGAGCAGAAATAACATGTGAAAGTATTGAGAAAAAATCGTTCATGGAACATAGTCGTAAGCATCTTGACTTATATGATCCACTTTATCTTTTTAGATACTTTTTTTTTTTAAATTTCAGGGAAGACAAAGTTTCACCTTGTGGCACAGTGCAGAGGAGAGGTGAGCCTGTGGAGGAGGATGCTGAGCTGCTGGGGTCTTTGCTTCTCAAAAATGGCCAATCTTGGGTCTCCAGTAAGGTTTTGATGTTGTGTCAGCTCCTTTCTGCCTCCTCTTATTGTGTTTGGACAGCACCTCCTGCAGAGAGGGGGAAGCATGCTAGTCTGGGAGGTGGTCACGTGCCTCATGTGGCCTTGGTTGCTCAGAGTACCTTGTCCTTGTGGGCCATTTGTCACCTAGCCTTACTTATGGGATAAAAGAAATGAGCCTTTCAAGTGAACTTGCCCATCTTTTCAACTCTGACTTTACTCCCAGCCACCACAGTCAGGCAATATTGAGTTCTACAGTCCAGAATGCAGTCTTCAGCAATCTCTGGTTTGACGGCAGGGCCAGGGTATCTCAGTTGGGTCTCAATTTTACATTTTATTTTACATTTTATGGGACCTCACTGCTTGTGTGCTGATTTTATCCTTGTTTTCTTCTGCGTGGGATTAGAGTGCCGCTGCTGTCAAAATTACTAATAGACCCCTGAGGCAGAAAATGTTTCTTCTGTAATGATACGTACTGTGCTACTTCACATCTGGAGTGCTGCAGGGCCACTATTTTGGCTACCTCTCACTTTGCTGGGGAGTGAGATGGAAAAATGACTGTCTTTCCTGGTATACCTTTAACATACTTTAGTTCAGTTTACATTAAATACCCAGGAGTGAGGACAGAATGACAGCTACTGTACTGTGTGAGCTGCCCAAAGGTAGACTCTGTTAATACAGAAGTTAGACAGTGTGACAGATAGATGGGAGATAAGCAAAAGGCTATTATCCCAAGGTAAAGTTATTTCAACATACTGCCAATAACCCCTACTTATAATTTGGATGAGAGGTGGGAGAGGCATGACTTCAGCTGAGATCCTTTGACTGCCATCTACACCTTTCAGTGAGGCTCTGACACTTTATCAAAGAAAGGGAAAAAAAAAAGAAAGATCAGTCTTTATATTCTGGGCAGATGTCCAATAAGAAACTCCAGCAGAAGATTAAAGTCTTTAACATGAAAGGGAGGTCTAGTGCAATGTGTAATATCCAGCAGTTCTAAAAATAAGCATGTTTGTCAAGTCTGCAACAATCAGGCTGATTGCTAGCCTTGACAGCATGACACACAGCTCACAATCTGGCACAGGGGAAAAATGTTATTCAAATATCTTCACAGACAAGCTGGTCTTTGCATTTACAGGAGAGGGACTGCACAGCAGCTCTGGCCCAGCACGCCTAGTGTCTCTCCCCAGCTGTGACACCCCATTCCTGAGGAGCTCGGGAGGAGCTGGAAGACAGTTTCTGAGGAGGATTCAACAAAAACAGCTGCTTGATGTTGCAGGTCTGACCAGACCCTTCTAATAGTCATCAGAGAGGGAGCCCTTGGCGTGTCTGCTTGAGTGCCACATGTTGGCAGCTGAGTTGTTCAGATTGCCATCAGGAGAAGGGAAAAGGCGAGCCAAGAGAGGTGATGACTTTTCAGCAACCAGTGGCTGAGCAGGGGATAGGAGCATTTTCCACCCCAAAGCACAGAACAGGTAACCGACCAGAGAAAGGGCTGTACACAGCAGATGACTGCTTGTGTGCTGATTGATTTCACAGCGTACTTCCTTTTGAAGGCCAAGTCGTCCCCTGGGAGCAGGAAAGGAGCACTACACCAGATCCAGCAATGGGGGTGGATTTTGGGGGTGGAAAGGACATGTAACTTGACCGTAGCTATAAAGGAAGCTGAAGTTCAGAGTAGGATTCACATATGGAATTGCTATCTTCCTGCTTCTAAGCATGCTGAAGGAGAATTAAATATATGTTCAGGATATGGACAAACTGCTAGTCCATGCTCAGAAAGCTTCCTGATATTTATGGCCAGAAGTCTGAACAGTGGCACACAGAGGAATTCAATTTGCTTCCTGCGAAGGAGCTGCTGTCTTTGGGCTCCAAGTGGTGTCTCTATAGCAGTGCTGTGCTCCTGGGCTGACCCCTGCTTCTCTGGGCAAGGCATCAATGCACACGCAGCCCTCTTGCAGGGACTGAGCTCCAGGCAGAACTGAACTGGGACCAAGAGCAAACTATGTGCCCTAATAAAGAAGTCCCCAGACAGCAAGCATTTGTTCTTTCTAAGAAGTATGATTGACCTGGTTTTCTCTTGAAGGGAAAAAGTTTTTAAAAATTCACTTCAGCTTTCAGCTCTTCCTAACTGGGAATGTAATAGGACACTCAGTGCTTTCTGTGAGTCTGAGACCAGCAGTGAAATCTGCAGGTATGAAACTGTTAACACCAGGTTCCTTGTCTTTCCTGGCTAGCCTTACTCATCACTCCATGAGTTCCACAATTGCAAATCACTCCTCTCATTTCCAAGTGTCCTTCTGATCCCCTTCAAGGCACAGAATTTCTTTTACTTACTTTACTTTCCAGTCAGCCAAACACTAAAATCTAAACGTGAACACAGTGTCAACCTTGCTATGCCCTGTTACAGGTCAAAAGAACAGCCACATGAATTACATAGTTAATGTTCTTCAGAACTTCATCAAAATCCAGGACAGCTGAATGCAGATGCTCACACGACCAGAACTGCAAGCATTTGCAACCCTTCACATTAACGAAATTCCAGAGTACTTTATTAAAACATTGCAGCTCCACCCACTCCCCAACACACCTCTGGGGTTTGTGAGCCTGAGGAAAGAAAGCATCAGGCAGCAGAACTATTTCTGGTTCTGGCAGGCATCCGCAGTTCCCAGATGAAGTCTTTGATTCTTGTAGCTTTTTTTCTTCTTTTAAATGCAGAACTCATGACTTCATATTTTATTCCTGGGGCTAAGTAGTGCTGGTTCATACCCGTTACCGCACATCACCTTCTAGAGTAAATAACTCCTCCCGTGAAAATAAAATACAAGCTCCTGACTCCTGTCATCTGAGACAGGTCCTGTTTTTATGGCAATTCACTATTTTTAGAAAAATAGAAACACTTTAGGGAAATACAGCCACAAACAGCTGGCTTAGTGTCTCACAGTTTGTCCCCAGGGCTGGACTGGATGGGGAACACCCAGTTTCTCTTACTAGAGGTTGAACCAGAGTTCGTGGCTTAACTGTTCCTATGCCAGCGTATAACAAGGCTGTTATCCATGCTGTTAAGAGCCTACGGCATCTCTGAGGGATCCTAAGGGAATTGTTCTATCCTTGCTGTAGAGACACTGGATACTGGGTCCATTAAATGATTTGAAATAGTTCAGAAAGTTTAAGTAATGAGAAATAACCTTCTGGTAGTGTTTTGAGTGAGGACTGGGAAAGTGTCCCCATGTACATGCACGTCCAAAATGTTGCTGTTTTCTGGGAAAGCCTTGTCAAATTTATCTTCGTAAGGTAAGCAATTAGTTAAATACTATAATTTATGTGCTTACTCACCCATAAGTGTGAATTGCAATTCCTTGCCTCCTTGACCCCAAAAAGATATGTCTGGGCTTAATGACTCTAATTCAGCCAGTATTTTACCCACAGACACTGTTGGCTGCATCAGCATTTCTTGCACGACAGGGTAAGTGTTCATTACCCTGGGAAAGCAAATCCAAACCTGTGCCTAGGAACAGATCCAACACTACTCTAGCCATGCTCCAGCAGCCCATGTCTGAGCATCCAACAACCTGAACACTGCGGATTGAATCTACCATCAGCAATGTTTTTCGAGATCCCAGCTGTTACCCTGGGCTCATTAGGGGGACTGGCATGCAAAGCTTTCAGGAGGGAAAGAAAGATCCTGTTTTCTGCCAGTTTCAACACTACTGCGTGATGTGTAAGAGGCAGCAAAGCATGTCCAGAAACCAGCTAAGCTGGAAGAACAGCCAAATCTTTTGTGAGAGAGGTTCCCACTTTCAGCTGAGCAAAGGCACTAATGTTTCCTGAATGCATTATTTCTGACATTTAAAAATGCCTGGCTTTAAAAAAGTTCAGTAAAACTTGGCTCTGTGACTGTTGGTATGAACTTTATCATTGATTTCAGCAGAGCTAGAATTTTATATAGACCCACAAATCAACTATAAAAATCCACTTATTTAAGCTTAGTCCAAAATGTTTTTATATTCAGGTTTATGATAGAAGATGGAAGACCACACTGCCAGTTTAGGTTGAGTCAGATGCTGAAAGCTCTTTTACATTTAAGACACGATACTTGGGAATAGGATGACAGCCCATACCATTTCACTCTTTAGTAGCACATAATAGAGCAAGTGCCACCTGTTACAAAAGCTGTCAGCACTCTGTTTAGTGAAAGGGTGATCGAACAATGAAAAACACTTCTCTGGTCCAGCCAGGATTTATGGTTACATGCTGCTGAGCACATTTTGGGTTTAACTGTATGAAAACTTACAAACATGAATGCATCTGTCTACATCACTGACCTTTGACCCCAAGCTGGCAAATTTATTTATTCCTTCTTTTGCCTGCGGCATATTTTGCTTGCAGATATCTTATTCCATATCTCCTAACGAAGTTTCTTCTTCCATAACATTTCTTTTGATCACCTCTTTCATATACCTCATTACTGAGTAACCCCAAATCTACATGAAACAAAATGTGCCCTAACTCACCAGGAAGAAGGGAGATATTTTCCCCCAGTTATTCCTCTCCTCCCCTGCTGCTTAAGATTAGGAGAACCAGTTCCCAACCAAGCTGTGTGGGCAGGAGACCTGGTGGGGAATGGAGGTCATTTATTTTTGCAGAAATGCCTAGGAGGATCATGCTCTGTTTAAACAGGCCTTCTCGCCATCACAAAAAGTATGCATATGGCTGGCTTCTGTTATTCTATTAAGGAGAATATTTTTTGTCTCACACTCTTAAATAAATTTTGCAAGTCTCCTGAAGGCTTTGGGTGAGCTGTGCCAGATGAACCTTGTTTGTTAGGATACCTAGCACAATTGCCATAGAACACCTGTTTTGTAATGACAACATTTTGCATACGTGCAGTCAATTCACTGTAGTCATCCAGAGCCTGAGGACTTCACTCTTTGCTTAACGTTTGTTTCTGTTTGTTTAAATAAGCATTTGAGGCAAAGCAAAATGGAAATTGCAGCATTTGATCAGGTTCTGGTAAGTAGCTCAGGCAGTTGTGCGGCAAACCAAGGAGGGGATGGCAGAGGTGCATTTCTACCCCGTCACTGTCACGCTTGGAGAAATGAGGATGGTTAAAATGAAGGTGACGGAAGAAACTCCCACTCAAGGACTTTGAAGCAGGTGAGCTCTTAGGGTTATCCAGGATCTCCCCAACATCCTTAGCTATCCCTGTGACTGCAGGAACTGAGTGAATAAGGTGCTTCTTGCAGGCTCAAGATGGAGCTGATGCCAGCTGATCAATGTCTCTCTTGTATTAGGTGATCCAGCATGGAACTTCGTGTGTCTGGGATGAAGACAGAAAAGCATCAGAAACAATAATACCATCTGCATTGGCTTTTATTTTGTGCCTAATCACACGCACAGGGAAGTTTTGCCTCACTTTCAGCTTTGTGAAAATGTCACAAAATAAAATTCTAAAGCAGATTTTATTTGTTACTGACTTTTGGATTTTAGAAATCCTAGGTTTTATACAGAGTTAGGAAGTACATATATGTAGTATCAGAGCACTTAAACCAGATAGAGTACTACTCCTATTTTGTAACATTTTCTTTTATATTAGTTTGTTTTGCCATTTATAGGTCTACAAAATCTACCTTTTAAAAAAATTTCGGAATACAAAAGCTTCTAAGTTATTTTCAAGGTTTATTTTTTAAAAACTATGGAATCACTATGGAAAACTCTATCAAAATGCCAGATTACAGCACCCAGTTATTTTACCATTATAAAAAACCTGCTTACATTAGCAGATGAGTCAGTTAAAAAGTTTATGAAGCTGAAGGAGTTGTTATATTAATGTTGAATTTTCTAAGGGGTGAATTCTTATTTGATAGAAACTGGTATGCCAACAGGCCACCAACTGCAGCTGACAATCTCATTCTGAATGCAGTCTCCTAACTCAAAAAAGTAGAAATGCATTCAAAATGCAATTAGAAAAAAAATCATGCATAAAAGACCATCAAGAACAATTCCATAAAAAAGATGTAAGTTCTTAGGGTGTCCTTATAGCATGGATTTCTAGGTACTAAGAGGTTTTACTGAATAAAAATATGCTTGTCCTGTTGTGATAATATTTTCTAATCATTAAGTGCCAGACACCGAGCAAGCCTGGACTGATCTATGTGGATCCTTGGTCTGGCACAGTTCTGTCACTCTGATTTTATTTTACTTTTCCAAAACTATCAAGATGCTAGCTGTCATCAGTCACACAGTTCTCCTTTATATAGTAGAGACTACTGTACTTCTCAGATTTTCAAATGAAGACACGTTTAACTTTATCTACATATATTTTGTGAAATATAAAATCTGTAGTGCAAAATATTGCTGTGCTTTATTTATGTAAAATATCCACTTAAGACACCCCAACTGACTTCAGTCACCAAGAAAAATGCATTTAAAATGTCTGTGCTCTGACTTGCTTTTGCACAAGAAATTACATGCCACAGATGCACATTTTGTTTTCAGCTACAAATTTCAGACTTTTTTTTTCTCCCTGCGAGGCATACTGAGCTACCACTGCTGAGTGGTGCAGAGGATTTAGCAGGCACAGTTAGAAAAGAACCCCCTGGAAATCCCATCAGTGTGTCAAGACTGATGTTATTGATGTATATGGGGAGACTTCTCATTCCAACCCCTGCTGCTCCTTTAGAAACCCAGAGGATTGTTAACATGGTTAGAGAGAGTTCATGAACTCTGCTCTGTATGAATGCAAAGTATCTGGAACATTGATATGGAAGTGAAGACTCTCCTGCCTTTGTTTCTATTCATGTTCCTTTACATAATATTTTAATGATTAAGAACCAGATTTAGCCCTCTGATATGCCTGCTCATTCCTCTGAAGTCACCTGATGGTTACCAAACACAGAATTTAGTCTCGAATTTTGTAAAAATAAAGTGATTAAATTCCCACCGCTTCCAACTTCATAGAACTTTCAAATAAAACCATCTCCTTTGGCTACTGACATCTGTTGTTGATTCTACTAGAAAGAAATAGAGAAAAGGAAGCTTAGAAGACACAGCACAACACTGTGGATGCAACTTTTGTGCTGGAGGCATAAATGCAGAGTAAGTTCCTTGCAGGGCATTTTTAACAGTGTTGCTCAGCCCACCAGGGAGGTGAAAGGCCTGCTCCCTTCTAGCATCCCCCGAGTGCAGTGTGTACCACTGAGGTGATCATGAGCTAAATAACAGGAAGCAGGGGATTAATTACAGCAGCAGTTCATTAATTTACACACCCAAGCCTCACTCAACAAAAGGCTTTTGCTGGACTAGGTCTAGCTCCTTCCTGGATGCCAGTCTGCCAGCAGCTGCCTCCATTGCCTTCCCTCCCTCTCCTGCAGAGGGTCGGAAGAGCTTGTTAGACTGGGTCCCATCCTTCACCTGTGAAGTGCTCTCACGTCATGAGCTGGCACCAAGTACTGCCTGAGAGCTTCTGGAAGGGAGGAAGTTCTATGCTAGAGCCTCACAGACACTTCCTGAACTACCTGTTTATCTATTTGCAAGCATAGCCAAGATGCCCCCCACCATTTTTTTTTTTAATATAGCTTTCTCTTTTTGACAGCTTGGACTCTTTTATATCCAGCGGGTCAAATTCTAAGGAGTATAAAATTGATTTAGCTTGCATACAAAAGGTCATCTTACACTGTGCTCTGAATTTCAATTTCTTGGTACTTCAGAGTTACAGGATGAGATATGAAATGCACAATAGCTACTAAATAATTTTAAACACCTTTTAGCTATGACTAATACAATGTTTACAGCTAGCATGCAATTACGAAAACTGGTTGACACAGCTCTAGGCTGGTAGGTCACTTTGGGAGAGTAAATATATGCTGCATCAGTAGCCTATTTTTTACCAGGATTCTGTTCAGAGTAATAGCGGGGGCAGTCACTTAATTTTCACAGCTATCATACTGATTAACTTCTGGAGGATGATGAGATGGAGCTCAGACATGTAGAAAAGAGGCATTCTTGACTGTCCTCTCTACCATACCTTCTCATTTTGTTGGCTTACTTCATGTGTTTAGATATGGGGAAGTTTAAATAAAAGGGTTTAGCCTGAGACTGTAACAAAATACAGTGATTTTAGATGTGATGGTTGGTAAACATGGTATTTGATGTAACCTGATACCACATTTTCTCTGTAGTAAAGAAAATAAGTAAAAGATTTATTGACAGTGGCTTATGGACAGACCAATTTGTTCAAACCAAACGCTAAAACAACAAGAAGCCTTCTGCTGCTGCCACCATGAAGCCACAAGCAAACAGCTCTTATCTGGGGACTGAAGTCTAACTAAACACACTCCCTCTCTGCATCTAGACAGTGTGTGGCCAGAAGAATGCTGAGCAATATTGCCATTTCTGGTTAGCTTTTCCTAATGACAGCCACAATGTTTTAGTTCTTTTTATCACTAGACATGTATCCAATGGCACACTCTCTTGGAGCGTACAATTCAACAGAAATAAAGCACATTTCAACCAACAACATTTTGCCACTAAGCATAACATTTCTCTGCTTATACTGTCAATGATCCTGTCATTTTTTTCCGGAGTGTTGTATGATATTGTGCTTCTGGGTCCTGCTATAACAAGTGAAGTCAGGAATTCCCTTCTCAGAGTGAAGCCTTCATTGCTGATGGCTGTATTGACATGGAGATGATGGCTGAGGGTAATATGTATTGAAGGCACATCAGTCTGTTGAGATTGGTGATAGTCATTCCTGAAATGCTAAAAATAATCCTGAATTTTTCAACATTTTTTCATGTTAGGACACTCTTCATTGGAAGGCATCATAATTTAGAGTTCAGGTCTGAATCTAGCTTTGTTTTATATGTCTTTTAGACATGGAAGCAGATGTGCACACTCCTGAAATTTTTCCTTGTATCTGGGTCTTTTTACTTGGTGAAGTAAGTGGAAAAGGCATCAGAGTCGGATGTGACTGCAGGCTGTGTGGGATTTCTGTTCTTAGCAGTGCCAGTACACTTGCATGTGAGTTCCTGGCATGCAAGTCTGCAGCAAAGCCCAAACTCAGCTTTCCTAGTATTTAAAAGGCTTCATTAGTCTCCAAGAAGGAAGAACCTGCTGCTTCTGGCTGCCCAGGTAGACAGCTAAAAAGGACAGATATCATAAGAAGGATGCAGATTCACTGAGGATGTGGTTTCATTATGTTTGCCAGCAGGAACATGAAACAGAAAGCTCAGTTGTGCAGAAGGCTATGAGTGCAGAGAGACACTGGAAAGGACCTTGGCCTCTGTTTTTCCTTCAGCCGAAGGTGACAGGACCACTGAGATCAGTGGCTTATGATTGAATATTGTTACTATCCCTTACCGTTAAGAATGTGAAATCTTCATTTATATATTACAACGTTCCTGGCTGTGGTGCAATTTTGGGGACCAGATGCAAAGTAATACTCCTTTGAGAGGACACTGTTGGTTCCTGTGTATCCTCTTCACATCTCAGGGAGCAAATCTTGCATTTGCTCATCAAGCAGGAATATAAATTATCATTTCTGCTGCTGATGTGTAAATTAGAACAGATCCCAGGCTGTTCATCAATTGTTCTAGAGCAATTCTTACATGTAGCAACATGTATTCACCCATGTGCTCTTGCTTGCTACCCGGACAGGAATCATCCCTTCAATATACCTGAGGCTGAATGTCCCAGATACTTGTTTCACCAGCTTCTAGCTGTTTGGTGGTCAGCAAAGCAAGGGTTAAAAAAAGGGTTTAGCTGTTTTATTGCTGAATATATGATTGTTAACTTACAAAATTGAATCACATTGGAACTTTGAAATACAACTTTTACGCAAGTCTTTATTTCAATTTCTGATCAATAATTCTCAGAAGATGGCTTCATTTTTATTGCCAAGAGCTGTGTTGTTACAAAAGGTATTTCCTTCAAAATAACCAGTGGTTCAGGTGATTTATATCTATTTTTAAACATAACGTCTTAGTATGCAATTAACCTTATTATGGATGTCCGTCACTCATGCTTCTGTCCAGTGGAATTACTGGTGAAACTATGACTAATAAAATTGGTTGTGAACAAAAATTCAATAACAGCAAAGTTAATTACATGTTTACAAGAGTATAAACTTACAGTTTGATCAATATGTAAATTCTGACCTTCAATGGTCTTTTCAGCCTTCTTTTAAGCTTTTAGTCTTGCAAAGATTAACTTAACTGCCTAGAACTTCCTTTTATGAAGTTACTAGAATATGAGAACGAAGAACTTAAAATGGCGACTTTATATTTTCCAAAAATTTAAAAAATACAAACCGTTGATACTGTGAGTACTCATTCATCTTACTAAATAGCAGCGTTAAACTGATATATATTTACTAATGAGAATAGCTATTTAACATTCTCTATATTTATTTTCATATAAATGATGCGATCAGCTATATTAACACATCATTCTTGAAACACACTGTTTGAGACTCCTGTTGAAAGCGAAGAGCTCTGTATAAAGGATGGTTGTTGAATCAAAGCATTTTTGAAGTTATTTGTTTTCCAGGGTCTGCCAGATCAGTCTTTATATATTGACGATCATCTTTCCCTGACCAAATGACAATTTTTTGTCTATCTTTTCTGAAGAGCATCTAAAGACACCACCGCACTTGATTTTGTACTGCTTTTTCTAGAGAACCCATTTCTCTTGCAGATGAAACAGGCATTATCACTCCCTATTTAACATTACTATGGATAGTAATAAGCTTGATGCATAGAAGCTTTATTCAAGCTAGTCAAGAAAATATGTTTTTGGACAGATAACTTTCTGGTTAAGCTCTAATCTGACTTTGGAATGACATGTTGTTGGAGTGAACAATTTGCAGAATATTGCCAGCTGCACCACAAAAATTCTTTGAGAAGGACATTGTTTCTATCTAGACATTCATCATTTGTATGTTTGCTTGTCTGGTTTTGTGTGCTATGTTTCTGCCCTCAGAGCCAGCAGGGAATTGCAGTGGGACAGAAACTGAAGGAAGTTCTAGCTAAGACATGAATATATCCTATTGTGTAATAAGAAGCTGTTATTTTTCTGAAGGATTTGTGGTTACAAAGCAAACCACAAGAGCAAAGCAATTAGATGCTTTCCAGTATGTCCAGACTAAATGGCTTCTACAGTAGGACATGTGCTCTGGTTCAGCACTTAGGCAGCTCTTAGACAATGAAGTAGGTTCCTTGACTTTAAAATAACCTACAGAATTTCATTCAATGTTTTAAAATGTTTATTCCCTCAGGAAGATTTTATCTCTGATTTTTAGTAACTGAGAGAACTTTGGGAGGTGTGAAATGTTATGGCTTACCCAGTTGTAACTTTCTGCTTCTGCAGCTTCCCTCCATGTCCTGCCATCCCACCATATCAAAGGTCCTAAATGTTCCTTCTCTCCTTTGTGGCAGGCTTTGTCAGCATGTTAGAGAATAAGTCCTGGCCCAGGAAGGTTTACTACTTCATTTTCAATAGCTGTGAGAAACTACTTTATCTCTTGGTTTAAACTGATATCCTCTGATACCGTCAGTGTTACCTCTGATACTGTCAGTGTTACCTACCATAATGACTCATGAAGTTAAGTCCCTGATTTCCTTCTTGTTAAGGTAATTGGATTACAGAAGAGAATAAACCACCCAAACATTGCAATTTGCTTCAGTATCAGCAATCATTTCAGTCCTGACTAAAGGGGGAATAATGTTGCATGGGAATAGCGTTTTAAATGTACAAATTCAGAACATCACATGCATCACAGGATCGTAGGTGGTCAGTCTGTAGCAGCATGGAGAGCTTACTCTAGCCTCCAAGAGGTACTCTTAAGAAGGAAGTGTAGTTTTCATGATTTGGAGCATGCCTTTTCCCCAGCACTGGGGACATAACTGGGAATCAGAGAACCCAAGCAGCTTGCACGAGGTATGTGATGCCTTGCAGAACTGGCTGCAGCATTTCTGTTGATGAAAAGCCGGAGCTGTATTATGACTCGCTGTTGGAGTATAAAGTTTTTAGTGTATTTTGTATGGTGTTTGCAAGACACAGCTAAAAAAGGCTTGATAGCATAGAATGAACATTTATTTTGCCCTTGTTACTGCAATCTAATTACAATGCGGAAGCATAAGAAGGAGTGTAAAGTATCAGGCAACACACAAGAAGCGAACCTAGTGAGAATTACTTGGTCATTGAAATCTAAAAGTCAGGAAGGTTTCGATCTTTGGGCTCACCTATAATTTGTGCACCATAAATGTAGACTGAAGTCGTTAGGGACTTTGTAATGACAGTGCTGTCTATAACAGTATCATCAAGCAAGACATTGGCATAAATCATTGGCACTTTGCAAAGTGTCACTTCTGTCAACCTCCCAGTGATGTGATCTTTAGTCTTTCAAATCTATAGACTGGCATTTGGATCAGCTAAGCACCTAACATCCTGTCTTGCATATTAAAGCTGCTTTAGCCAATATCTAAATGCTGAAGTAATGCCTGCTTAAAAATATTTTTGGATTATTTGCATAATATAATCCCACTATTTTAAAGCTTTCCTTTAGGGCATAACTGTACAGTCTGTCCTCCGTTGATGGATTCACAACTACCTTAATCAATAATAAAAAATTAGTATTAATTGAGGCAAGCAGCCCTATAAAATGACTAAATAGATATTAAGAAAAATTAGATACTAAAATAATTCCAAACTATAAAATACTTTCAAAGAAATGCTGTGAAGATTAAAGCCTCTCAGTTTGAAATTGCTTTAGATGATATACAAGTTTTTATTATGAATAGAAACGGTGCTTGTATGGGCTGAATATGTAGACTAAATAACATAGGTAGATTTAATAACATCTTAAAGTGGACAGCAAGCAAAGAAAACTCTCTTTTGCCTCTCCAATGAACCTCGAACTAGAACTCAGTAATGTAGCACCTCACTGAACAATACTGAATTCCTGTTGGAATTGCCTTGTTTTAGCTCTGGGTGAGCTTTTAAAGATGACATATTGCTGGCTGTGTAAGCACTGCCGAGTATGTTCCCAGCCCTGGGCATCTGTTAGAGTTACTGATGGATTGTTACACAGTCCCTGGTATGGTCTTGTTCCCTGACCGTTGTCTCAAGAGCACTGACTGGTACGGATGTTTTTGTAATGGCTGCCTGGAGCTACCAGAAAGCCCAGAATTTGCAGGTGTCCTTACAACTGCACTGGGACGACAAACCATAGTCGCTCCATTTCACTCTTCTAATCCTTTCTCAAGCCATTACTACTGAGGGCTGTATTTTGTACGAGATTTTAGAAGGGTTTTCTCTTGGATTATGGGTATATTTGTTCCACTTTAGGAGCCCCTGTAGTCTGTGCCAAAGCCAATCTGATTGATACACCTATCACATAATTAAAAAGATATTGCAGTTGCATTTGCATGCACAATTTCAGTCAAAGGCATGAAATCATATTTGCCACAAATAAAATTACATGTAGCTCTATGAAAGTCAACAATTTCATGATTATCTATACCCAAGACTAAACTAGCATACTCACAGTCTAGAAGATACGTGAATCTTACACTGTTTGGAAAAGGCTTGTACACAAACAAGTAGATGTTCTTCTCTTGTCCACTGGCCTCTGGAGGTTTTGGACTACTTCTAAAGTGTCTACACAAGGTTACTGAAGCCAGACGTATTTTCACTATATATAGGTATTTATTGAAAAAAATGAAGAGGTTGAATGGAAGGCAATGAGGTGTAGCAATTAGATTAACAGTAAGCAAATACAGGCTGAGTTTTAAGAAAGATAGAGGTGTTTAGATTTTACAAAGGCCTTTCAAAATTCTGGCATAAATATCTGCAAAGTCTCCTTTGTCAGTAAAAAAAAAAAACAATCTGAAAGTATTATTTAGAGTATTGTGGTGTATATAAGCTCTTTGATGATCTGAAGTCCTATTGTTCCATATTCTTTGTCCAGGCATAATATAATTTTGGTTTATAGTTACCATCACAACAGAAGTGGACAGTAGAAGAATGGCAACAATCTCATAAAAACTTTGCAGCAGTGAGAATCACAGATGGATGACTTTACAAATTGATTTTACTGTGTTTTTGATTGCCAAAGGTAATAAATGAGTAACTTAGCCGGGTTGTATCGATAAATTTGAAGCAAAATGGCTACAGCCAGACATGAATAAACAAACATGCTCAGAGTTGAAAGATTTATACCTTTTTTAGCATAAGCGCCGCCATATCTTTCTAGATATGTTGAAGTCTTCAGTGTCTAGCTTGGAAAAGCTCTTTTACAGGCAAGAGGAAAGAATAAGACTCTACAATATGAGCCTTTAATAATCAAAAGTACAAGCAATAGATGTAGTTTCTCATTTCAAAGACCAGAAGATCTTTTAAAATTAACTTGGAAATACAGTAACAGCATCATCCATCATCCACCTGAAATTCAAAGAAGACCCACTTCCACCATTGTTATTCAATATTAACATATTCATACTGTATCTCCTAGATTTCTTTTTGTGTCTGTGTTTTTAAGCTGGGTGAAGTCATAGCTCTTGGTAAATACCAGGAAGGAAAACTGAACTAACACTTGCATTTCTGCTTACCAATCTTGTTTTGTCTGTAAGCTCAAAAAATATATTTTCACATTTACATAACTTTTTTTACCGTGCTATGTTAAGTGATGAGGGTGAGACAATATGTGTGTACCTAAAGGGATAAGAAGAAGGAATTACAAAAATTATTTCCATCAGGTGTTTGACTAGTAATTAGAAACAAAAGAAGAAACTAGTAGCAGTGCAATTAACGACTGTCTTGCCATAGGCTTTATGGGGCCAGAATTCTTTTCCATAGTATAAGGACAAGAGTAAGAAATACAGTTGCACAAATCACAATGAATTCAGGCTTAAGTCTGGAAAAAAAAGAGGTGATCCTCCAACCCCATTTCTAGTCTCTCCTTAGCTGCATGTTTTATCTAACCAATCAGAAGCAAAAGACAGGCTCACTAGATTTCATACTTAACATTTCATTGCCATGAATAAATTTATTACATCCAAGGCATAGGCAGAAGAAGGGTCTTGACAGGAAAAAACAACCACAAACGCACCCTCCCCTGATACTCCATCTCTTCCTCATAATGGACTCTGCATGAAAAGAGATATTGAGGTCAGTGAGCTAAATTCTCTGCTCTTACACAGTGTCACTATAGCATAGCTGCTGAAGCCATTTAAGTCACACCAGTAGAAAACTAATCTAAATGAGAATGGATCTGTCTCAGGAAGGAGGCAGGAAGCTCAGCAACTCAAGAAAATGCTGTATCTCCTACAGCATAGCTTCTTGGCAGAAGGGAAAATAACACTAAGGGAAGTTCCACTTCCTTTCAGGTTTATACGCACTCTCCCACTTAACACAGTATGTTTTCCCTGCTATGTACAGCAGCAGTGGTTCAAATCAAACACAGCACTTCAAGCACAATTGCTGCACACCTAGAAAAACCCACTTACATTAATTCAGTGCTGGGAGACACTGAGTGGTGGGGTAGCCTTATATCACTACAGGCATAAATTTCTTCAAGACAGAGCCTGGATCTCTTTGTAGTGTTTAGATGGACAGGCCCTCTCTGTGGTATTTCATCTGTCTGCAGAGAGCTTTACTGATGGGTGTGGCCACACTTGAGAGCATAGCTGCTTGTTCTCTCTCTCTCTCCCCTCCAGTTTGCCCCTCTTTTGAGTTTTATCTGCTCTCAAAATACACTGAGATTTCCTGCATCTTCCTTTCCATATATTGTTTGTGACATTTCTACTTTCTCAGTTGTTCTGACACAGACAATTCCTCTCTCTTCTCTCCTCTTTTGCCCCCAGGGCAAGAATTTGGAGAAGCAGCATCAGCAACTGGCCCTTCCCAACATCCAAGATTCAGCTGGCCTGGAAGACAAAGACAGTAGTAGTAACTAGTAACTGTGGGCATAATTGTAAATGATAAATGCTAAGAGGTCAGCTACCAAGGTAGCTAAATTAACAGGTTACTGTGCTGGTTTCCTCTTCTGGGACCTTCATTGAGTTCTTACTGATTTTCAGGAAATTGGGCCTGGCTTTCCCAAGATTTTTGAAAATGCCTGTTATTATTTGATCAAGTCTTTAAATTTGTGTACCCATTCTAATACAAGGTGTTATTGCTTCACTTACGATTTGTCAGGGAAGCTGACTACCTCGGATGTAGCAGACAGTAATGATTCATCCCTTTAAGTGCCTGGTCCTAAGTGGGAGATAGCTGTAGCAAAGTAATATCTTCTTATTTCCTTTCTTTCTGCCTCTGTCACCATCAAAATATTCTCTCTCACCACACTTCATAAGGAGCTTTCACCTGATATGAATTTTATACCTAGTATCATTTGTGATGCTCTGTGTGTCCCAGTCCTTTTGTACATTTTGTCAATATAGCTGAAAATGCTTCAAGCTTGGATGTCACTATGTGTTTGTAAACAACATAACCTGTGCTGGTCAGGACTGCAGGGTGCTACTGCTGTAGTTAATTGACTAGCTTGACAATTTAGTAGTAAATTGGGTTTTGTACTAATACTGAGTCACTCTCAGGACTGACACATCTGAAGGAGTGCAAAATTCCTTTGATCTAGCCATTGTAATCAAAATAGTGCAAAAGATAAATTTTAAAATGTGTTATATAGTTTAAAATTACAAATCATATTTTTGAACCCTGACTTTTACAGTGCAAAGATGTAAGGGGTACTTGTGCTTCCTGAAGTTTCAGGAAATGGTTCTTTAGCTTTGCTTCAAGTATTACTTACCCTTTACAACTAGTATCTGGTAAAGGAGGTTTGAAAAGTGTTTGCATCCTCAAAAACTTATCAGAAAACATGTGTAAAAATACTCAGAGACAATGCACACAACTGTTCCTTATGGACCTACGATGACAATATGTATCAAACACTCAGCACATATCTAGGCAGCAGCTAAAGTTCAGCTACTCAACTTTAACCCCCAAGAGGAGGTCAACAGGAAAAAGGAATGCATGTTAAAGCTCACACCGATGTTAAGTGAGATTCCTTCAATGGGGCTTGAACTCCTACTCGAGATATCAGCAGCAGGGCTGAGTGCCTTGGAATGCAAATTGAGCTTGTTACTCAGCATCACAGGAGTCATAAAAGTTCTACATCAAAGATGCAGATACAGGCTGAATTTTATCCACGGGATATTTCACCACCTACCCAACGGCCAGCTTCCAGCCTGAGACAGTGGCAGGGAATACTTTGAACTACTCTTGCTGATTAGACTCTCTCTGACTTCACAAATACTTTATCATTGTTTGTTCCACTAAATTAGCAACAGAAATGCAAGATCTTGGAGCACAGACCTTATGAAATGTTCTCAAAGATGAAAATCTTGCACGTTGCAACCTGCGTTGTTATTGAATGATCTTTCATTTTGAGTCTTTCATGTACAATTAAAAAAAAAGAAATCTCGTTTCTGAGTGTTGCCAGACTAAATAATGAACTGTACAATTCTACTGACCATGAGATGACTCCAAATAATAGTGATTAATTTAAAACAATTTAGCTACACTGCTTCATCTACAAGCATAGCAAAAATATCCCAACCAACCAACCAACCAACCAACCAAAAAAGCCATGAGGGGGACATGTATGGGAATGGTACAGGTAACAAAAATGCCTCAGTTTTTGTTGCTCATTGTTCAAAGTTCAAAGCACATGAAAGGGCACAACAAAGAACCATAGAGTTCACATTTTATTCACCTCTTAAATTAGGGGGAAGGATGTACCAAGGAAGTGAAGAAATTCAGATAAATTGAGGGGATATAAAGTGGAGCAATAAAATTCAAAATAGGGATCATTTGCATCAACTCAGGTGTGTTACTGTTAGTAGATCAAGCAATTGAATGAAAGAGAAAATAAAATCATGCAAAAAAAGGTGCACAAAGGATTAAAATAAAGAGTGGAACAATGGAGTTTTTTGTGGTACTAGCCACACAGGCTATAAGTTACGAAACAAGACCAGTGAAAACAAGGCCCTGCAGCTTGGACATTTTTTTTTCATTCTTGTGATGAAGGTATATGAATTGATATATCAAGCAGATTTCCTCTTGAATTCTGGAAGGCTTTAAGATACTGCACTACAGAATGAGGTACAAAACTGCAGACAACAGACAGGTGAACAGGAACATTCATGAGGAAAGAAGATCTGCACCTTTGGTCTTCTATTTCAACTTTTTTCTTTTTTTTACTGCTTGTCTTTGTACTGTTTTTGCTGAGAGGACTTTACCCGCTGTTTCCTTCCATGCCATTTTCCGTGTGTCTCCTTCTAAGGTGTGAACTCGACCCTTCATGCTGATCACCCTTTGGTGAAGGCTGTCCTGCCATCCTCCATACACAATGCCAGTGAGCACCACCACGCAGTTGGCCCTAATAGAGCAAATGAAACCATGGGGAGTCTGAACGTGTGTCAAATCTGCCCTCACCCAAGGAAGATGTTTTATTCTGTGCAGTTGTTTCCTGGTGAATCTATGTGCTCTGCTTCTTCTGCAATATTCATTAACACAAGTCACTTGTACAGTAAATATTTATTTAACTTTAAGATTTATATAGTGTCTTTCCCTACAGCATCTAGGTGGTATTTGCAGAAATTAAAAACATAAGTTATATGAAGCTTTCAATAGTGTTTTGCATTAAATTGCTACTGTTGTCAGAAATAAATCAGCTATATTGTCATGAAATGAAATAAACCTAACAAAACCCAAACAAGCAGAAGTACAAAATCAATCAACCAAAAGCTAACCAAATAAATGTGGCTTGCATAAATAAAAGCAAGAAAGATTGGCTATCAGCTACATCAATGAAATACCTAGACATGAATGAAAGCAGGCATCATTAATCTGCATTGATTGCACTTGTTTGCTGGGCCGTGCTTCCTATCTGACCTGAACACTTGCTGGAAACCATATTGCCAGTGTTATTTGTAGGCAGATGTCTCTTTGCAGCAGAGCTGGTGTTAAAGGCGAGTGCTAGGTTTAGGAATGTGAAAGAGGAGCATTTTTCTGTGGCAGCAAAGATGGTTTGAAAGGTTCCAGTCTTGTTGATAATTTTCTCCTTTGTCTCTCTGTTCATCACTGCAGCGGTTGCTTAAGGGCAGCCATTAGTGCAGTTTTGCTATATGGTCAGTTGGTGAGTTGTTTTAGATTAAATACCTCCAAAAGCACTATTAAAAAAGAAAATCAGAGAGAACAGCAGGCTCCTTCAGTCATTGCAATGACCCACTTTAGGACACGATATCAAAAACTGCTAAACCAGCATCACTGAGAGACCAGTGACCTGTAGGAGGGAGAGGAGAGGGAGAAAGTGATGCTGCAGAAAGCTCTTCAGCTGGCTCTCCTGCCAGTGAAAATGTTTGTGCAACTACACACCAAGTTAGGGAGCCACGCCAGTGTCCATGGTAGCTGTGGGAGAAAAAGGGACCTTTCAATTTCCCAAGTCCCTCAGATGTCTGCAGCCGACTCTGGTCAGTCACAGATACAGTGCCACATGTGAGCTTCTGTTTTAAACACTCCCCACACCATTGCTTTACTTTTGCTTTTTGAATTGGGCTACATGCTCAGCCCCGGGCTAGGGTGAATCACTTAACCCACTGACTTCACACATCCAAGTTAGGAAGGCTGCAGTGAACAATGGCTTTCTATTTGCATGCATTGTTGCCACAGGTTTCCTTTAATCATGGATTTCTCCCATAACAAAATACACAATGAGAGGGAGAGAGCCTGGATCTGCCACAGTGCTTCCAGCTGAGCAGTTCCCAGTGAAAGATGTCAAATTTACCAGATGCCTACATGGAGAGCCAAGCACTCCCAAAAACCAATTCCACTCTCAGAGCACCTTCTGCCCCATTATCTACACTTCCATTTTACCTTTTCACCATCTGATTATTTACGTTCTAAAGTGTGCTGGATTAAGTTTGGTTTTCATTTGTACCCAGCCAAAGAAATAACATTATCCATCTGTAGAAGAGAGCAAAATGAATCCAGAGTGGTTTCACTTGAATATCAGTCCTGCAGCCATGACTCTCCCTGCTTGCATTAGGTGGGATTTATTTTTCCCTTTGTGAAGAATCAGTGGTTTTTGGTTATGGTATTACTTAGCATGATGATGGTAGTGCAGAGATAGTAGTCCAGCTGGTATTACACCAATTTGGTAACAGATTCAGATATAAATGACTATACCGTAGAACAGAATTTTCCTATCTATCTCCTTTTAGTAGCACACTGTGCTTTTAAAAAGATCCTTTACAAGTCCTTGCTAAGGAAACCCATCTGCATCATTCGCTCCTTTAAAGACCATCTTTGGTGGAATAGGTTTCACGGGCAATGTAGCAAGGGTTTCATAGAAAATTGGATTTTTTTCCTCACTTTGTTGTACAAAAGGTTAAAATTTATTTCTGTTTGATCGTGCTCACCTCAAAGATGTCCCCTGCAGGCTCTGTCTGTTGGCAGTTAACATGAGTTTAAAGAATGCTCTCTAGGCCATTCTGCAGCAAGAAAGTAGTAGGTCTTACATGGAAATGCAAACAAAACCTTTAAAGCTTTTGATCTTCCTGGGGACTTGATGAAATCTCTTGAGCAAATTGAAGGATTACATTCAACAGCAAATATGTACAAGTATAACAAATTAACTGTAAATGATATAACCAATCTAAAATGGAAGTATAAGATATTACTGTCTTATGGCAGTATTTGAACTTTGTTTCACTGAAACTGAAGGATATTTTAAAAGCAATGGTAAATGACTATTGACTACAAATATTCATTCAAATGCAAAAGAGAATTGCTCTGGGGTTTCTTTTCCTTTAATCTCCTTCTGATTTGATCTAAGCACATCCTTCTAACCTTAATGCAGAGGGGTGGGAGGGAGTGGGGGGGGGACAAGCTGTGAAATTCATACTGCTAATCCCCTGTGGACTTTCTAATCAGACAAGAGCCACCAGGGAGACAGTTTCCTAAAGGTCTTTTGTTTCTCCTCGTGTAAAGAACACAGAGAGCAGGTACTGCTGTGCATCGTACACTGAGACTTTTCCATGGTAAAACAATAATGCTTTGAAAGGCAGCAGGATTACCATATCTTCTTGTACTAATTGTCATTCAAAAAGATGACCTATAAATTTCCTCCTGCTTTGAGCAGAGGTGGTGTGGTGACCTGGTCAACCCAGGTTCAAGTGTCATTGATTGGATGATGATGGACAAGGAAGAGTCCTTTGCCAGACATTAATCTACTTGACATTTCACTCATCAAGCACATTGGGTTTATTTTCTAAATCAGCCTTTCCTCTTGTTTCGCTTACAGTTTAGCAACAGTGGCATGCACAGGCACATCATCATGTTTGCATCTAGTCACAGTTTTTGGGAGCAAGCACAAAGGAAGAAAAGCCTATGGATAATTTTCAGTCCACAAAACTTTTAAATGAATGGGGTGAGCAGCAGCCAGGACTGAAACACTGAGAAACTCACATCATTAGGAACTTCAAAAGAGGAGGACTGCAAAGCCTCTCTTGCAGCATCATCAACTAATTTGTCTTTCCTTTGGGAATACTTCTCTTCAAAACCCTAGAAAATAATTCACAGTCATGATAACAGTTTGAGAAAAAAGTCAAAGTGATCACCTTAATCAGGCCCTTTTGAAGTTAAATGTACCCCACTTCAAGAGATGTAAAGTATTCTTAATATACGCAAACATTAAACAGATGATGTGCAGAAGTCTGTGTCTTTCACTACTCTTGTGTTTACAGACAGGATTACAAAGCCATATTCTGTATTGAAATCATGCAATCAAACCTTTCAAACTTGTGGTTTAGTTACTACTGCTTCCTGACGTGTTTAACAGGTTGCAGATATTAAGACACAGTTTTAACATCTGCCTTTCCAGTTAAACAGGTATAACCTTGAGTGTGAACTGAGTAGGAGTAGCATATTGGCATTGAACAGTGTTATGGTCACACAGAAAATGTGTCACTTGAACCAAATTGCTACTGAAAATATGGTACAGTCGCCCTCTCCTTCCCATGCCAACAGAGGTGCAGTTTTATTATGACAAAAGTGCTTCATTTTGATATGAATAACTGACATCAGTAAAGTGGATGTACTACAACACTCCTCCTGCATCAGTAGCAGGGAGCACGTCAGCCTAGCCACTGCAGAACGGGCACCATTGTGTGATCAGGCCTGCCGGTGGCCCACCCCAGGGCCATGAGAATCAAAATGGCCTAGGGGAGTCCAAGGGAGCAGAGCACTTCTGCTTATCAGGAGGTGGCTCTGTCCTATCAAGCAGACTGAGCCCTGCCGAGCGCAGAGCCTTTTCAGCACTGATTTGCCCTGTCAGGATGACAGGCTTATCTGAGACCTCCCCATGGCTGGCTAGGAGAGATATCCAGGCTCTGGTGCATTGAGGCACCACTCCTTCCTTCGCAAACGTACCACCAGGGTTGAGCTCCCATGTGCTATCATTCCCAGTACTGACAGCAAGTGGTTTGGCTAGCTATACCATGCTGTCAAGGCCCTACGCTCACATAGCATGAAGCTCTGAATACAACTGGTTCAAATTTGCAAAGAAAATGTTTGTTCACTACAAAAAGCAGCTTTGGTTCAGCTGAAAAAAATGGACAAATTCATGCCAAGTTTAATGATTTTTTCTTTTCCCAGAACAGTTAAAACATTTTTATCTGTTGTTCAAGAATGTTTTAATTTTTCCAGGAAAGAGAAGGTCTAAACCTCTCTCCCCTGGACCCTGGTGTCTGAATGAAACATCTTCATTATACAAAGTTGATTCTTGTTTTTTAAGGGCGATGGATGTAACTTCACAGTGAGAACTGAGAATACTTTTGGGTGATGCAATATTTCCATTCAGCTTGCAGACTGTAAAATCAGTTTTCTCAGCTCTAATAATGCGAATACTGCTCTTCTACTAATACAACATGATAAAAAAGATCTTGAAACAAATGAACAATTCTGATATATGCAAGAATATAGAAAAATGGTGTTTGGCACGTACTGTTGGGCAAGCAAAGACTGAATATTAGGTATGAGATGATGGGAGAACAGTCTGGGAGGCATTGGCACTGCTGATCTAGCTGCATAACTTAACAGGTGAAAGAGAGGTAGTATCAGTTCCCTGCCTAGTTTTGCAGCTGTCTTTGGTAAAGTGCACAGTGTCCACGCAAACTAACAGGAATCCACGAAATAGGGCTGGGCAGAAGTAAGCTGCGAGTCAAACACAGCATGACACAGTGATTTGGGAGCATCAAGGCAGAAGATAAGCATGCCCTTGGTGAGGGCCCATGAATGTATTTTATGAGGAAAAGCTGTGAGTCCCCATCGTGTGGATAATGGAAATTCCCTGCGGGACAGATGAGGCCTCCTGTTGCACAGCCTGGTGTCTGACTGCTCCAGCAAGGGCTCAGCGTGGCCCTTCCTCATGCAGATGCAGTTATAATATTTTCCTCCTTTACATGACTGACAATTTTCAGGATTACTTCAAGAACTTAATAATATTTGACACCTTTACCCCTCTCAGACTAGGATGAGTTAGTTGGGAAGCTCAGAGAAGAAGGAAGGACAGGCAGATGAGGGCCTGACTAGTAAGAGAACAGACAGAAAGCATGATCTGCTTCTTTTAGCTGCTCTTCATGGACAGGCTAGCAACCACCCGGGATCAGTGCCCCACAGGTAACAACCAGCCACACCGAGCGATCCCACCAGTCATCCTAAAAGCCATGCACTGTTCTCCCCTTGCCAGTAGGTCATGTCCACCTTCCTCAGCTTCTCTTTTTGTTCACATGTTGGTTTACTGAATACCCCTAACCTAACCCCAAATCCAGTTTAAGCTTCAGAGCAAATTTGCTATTTCAAACCTCTACATCTTTGAAAAAAATGGCATGTCCTGGAGTATTGTGTAAATATTGACCATAGCAAATAAAAACAAAAACAGCAGAGCAAACCTGTCTGAAGGCAAAGCAGACACTGCAAGGAACAACAGTGCCTTAGATTAAGCCTGCACCATTTTTCTTGTGACATATATTTATTGATGCATTTTAAAGAAATTCTCAAATGAAAAGCCATAATCAGAAAATGAATAAAACCCAGAGCAGCATATGCTTTAAAGGCATACAGCACCCCATAGACAGCTCTTTCTTTGTTCCCCTTTCCTCAAAGCCAGCTTGTGAAGTGGCATTGCAACCTGACTGCTCCTCTATGATTTTTTGCAAGTTCAGCCAATAAAAAGCTAGGAATTTCCCATCTTTGGTTATGAAAAGGAAGTTTCCAAGATTGGAGTCACTGATAAACTGAATAACCCCTCTCAAAATTGCCTTATTACTTCCGTCTCCTTCTCCAAGCTTTGAGCAGAATAAAATATTTATATGCATCCTGGCAACAGCCCAACTCAAAAATATTATACAGCTGGTCCTATTGATTTCAAGTCCTGTGGAACAAATGTCTACCCATGTGAGAATGGAGACAGAAATAACAGTCCGAATTACAACATTTAAAATGTGTGTTTTAAATAAGTATAAGAATTCTCAAGCAATGAGCTTTTATCTTTTTACTTTAACCACAGCTGTAATACATGGTCTTATCCTGATTTAAAATCTTCACAGAATAATCCTGCACATGCTAAAGGATATGCCTGTCTGATGGCAGGAAACAATCTGGTTTGGACCATTTCTACATGCATTTCCTTAATAACAACTATTACAATATTCTGGATTTGAGACGGGCTACACAGCTTTCTTTCCTTTGATTTTATCCTTTAGATTGTAGCATAAATGCTATGTAAAACATTCCACTGTCTAATTTTAGAAGAGAAACTATGTCTACGTAAAAAGGGATTTTTTTAACCGGCTGAGAAAATTAAAAAAAATCAATGTCAACTAAACTACAAATGAAGCCCAGGGCACTTGCTAAGTACATTTTGCTTTATGAAAAAGGCATATAAACAATAATCTTTCACAGCAAGGCTGCACTTAAATTCATGTTGGGAAAATGTATATGAATTCTCATGCACATGAAATGAAATGATTCTCAGGACTGGTTTGTCTGAGTAAGCAGCAGCTATATGAGCTCTGAAAGGGAAATTTATCTGGAGGAAAAATCATTTTTGCCAAAATGATTAAGCATTTGGGGAGATGACTGTCAGAAAAGAACTGCAAACTTTCTTGGTTAAAATTTTTATTGATTAAATTCCTGTGAAAATATTCATAGGACAAAGCCATAAACACATTTTCTAGTCCACAATGCAATGAAAAAAAAATCAAATATATCAAAATAACATTATGGGTAACTGTAAATTTCAGTCAGATCTGATGATACAATAAATTTCATGTGTAGGAGAAAAATGAGGGTATTATATTTAGGAAACATATACTTCCTAATGTTACATTTAGGAAGCATACATTTTTAAAAAGTATTTATTCTCTGAAAGGATTCAAAAGCATTTTTTAGAAATGCAAATTAGGCATAAAATGGTGAAAGGCTTTTCTAAGGCCTTTTTGAAGCAGCTGTAGATGTGTCACAAGACATAAGACATGTGCTGTTCTCCATTAAGACTCAAAGCAGAACAAAGCATAGGACAGGAGGTGTAAAGGGAAGGAGGTATATGAAAGATTTGTCTTTGCTCTTGCTGTAAAATAACAAAGCTGGTTCTTTCATCAGATTTTTGTCACTGAGAAGAGGCACAAACTCCCTTCCTCCTGCAGCAGGCCAGGGTCTTGATGTACAGTTCAACCGCACAAAAAATTTTGAAAAAGCCAAGCAGCACCTTTTACGTCACCTTTTAAGAATTATTGTGTAAATGACTTACCAGGATTATTACAGAATGAAGGGTCATCATCTAGCCTGGAGGCAACTACCAACCTGTGTGAGAGTTCAGATCCGGCTCCCTGTGAATTCCTGAGATGTGCCACTGTATTTGTTCATATTCTACTATGAATCAAATAGCTTTTATTTGACTGGAATCAATAAATTGAAAATATGTTATTCAGCTGAGTTACTACTTAACATGCTATTTTTCAGCAGAATCAACAATCTTACATCGAGTGTGTAAGCACTCGGTGACTATCTCTTAAGCACTAGCAGAGAATGTGATAATGAAGTGCCTGCTATTTAGATATCACTTCCTTAATAACAAAGTTACATGGAGAAGACTACTCATAGCTTGGAAAGAGGTTCTTATTTTTTTTATTACTAGCAAGGTTTTGTTTGATTTTCAGACTTTCTAAAAATCCACACCTTCCTAAGGAAGTCTGCTGAACAGCCACCTGGTCCTCAGCTGTCCTGATGTTAAGGTTAACACCCACCACGGCAGCCTGTGAAAAAGCTAATTCTTCTTTCATCTCAGGAAATTACTGAAGGTAGCAGGCTACCCGTAATTTGAATACTTGAGAAATTAAAATACTTGAGAATTTCTGATCTTGGGGGAAATAAGGCTAAGTACCTCATTCACATTTTTATCTGATTTAGAAAAGAACAATCGGGAGAGTGGGAGGTGGAATATTTATTTCAATTAATTTTTATCTCATCTTGGTTTAATACTGGTGAATCCATCACAGAGGAAAGACCATTTGTCTATATAGTAACTAAGAAAATGTTCACCTAGTCAACACTAACTACTGTAATCATCCCCTATTTGTAAAATTAGGCTCAGCAGTTTTTGAATGAAAAGATTTTAAGGATAGGAAGTGGCATTTAGAAACAATGCCATTTCTCCAAAATCAAGCTCAGCCCTTCTGCTTGACTAGAAAATTGCTCCTTCTCTGGCACTGACACCATCCTTTACTTAAAGACTGTTAAAGGTCTCACTCAACAGAGCACATAAATATAACCATATGGTACAAAGAAATGGAGTCACTGCAGAGAAAAGAGACTTACAGCCTGTTTTCAAACTCTGCCTGGTCAGAAACTGCTGAAAAGCAAGTGTAGCTTAATCCTCATCCAGAGCCGTACCTCTCCAGGGAATTTGAGGCTCAGTTGGTTTCTGCCCACAGTACAGCCATCAAAAAGGGATGTCGTGACAAATGAGAGGTGAAATGAAGTCGACTTATATCCTAGCAGGCTGACAGCACACAGATTTGGTCATCATAGAAAAAAGAGATTGCAGTGCTGCACACTATTTCAGCTCAGAATAACTGGTTTCAGAGACATCCTTTCCAAAAAAAAGGGAAAATTTTGACTGCAGACTGAACCAGTTTGTAACTAGCGTGTTGACCACTTACAAGGCAAGTGAAAAAAAAAAGTTTTTGTACAGTTTGTGACACCCCTGAAACAAACATTTACTGAGTCTAAACATTCTTCATGTAGAAAATATTAATGAAACAATCATGCATGTTTGTGTCCAGTTCACTGGAGACAGTGTTCAAAACCAGCTTGTTCTAAAAATTTTACCAAACTTAACTGGCAAAGATCACTGGGAAGTTAGTTTATTTTCCTTGAGAGGTTAAGCAAACTGAAATCACTAGGAGCAGTATAAACCTCCAAGGCCAAGTTCTTACAAGAACTTTCTACATCTCCTTTCAGGATATTTTGGTCTATAAATTGCACAATTCCGCTCCCGTCATCCTGCAACGTCTGTCTGGATTGTGCAGTCTCTGATCAGACAAGTACATCTGACAGTAATTTGTGTATTTAAGGAGACTACAATGTACCCTGGAAAGATGTGAATTAGCAGGACAGAAGACAGCTGCCCCAACAACTGTTTCACCCTCTTTATGAGCTTACTGCAATGCCTGTTTTCACTTCAGGAGCCATACTAGCTACAGCACTATGTTTTTCCTCTTCTATGGTAAGCATTTTCTCTCCTGTTCTGCCTTCGAGTGAGGAAAGAGCTCTCAGATCAAACATGAAGTTTGTCCGGCAGTTCCTCTTGCCCGGTCATCTGCAGCAGAGCCACACATGTGGAGAGTTACAGCTTTTCAGGACAGTTAATGTTACTTATGCTGCTTGTCCAGCATCTCCAGAAGTGGTCTCTAAGCAGGCTGTGCCCATACTATGCCTCCATAATGTGAACTTTCTACAACAAGGACTTTCTCAACCACTCCCTCAGACATCATTGCTTAGGCTTGATCCGGATGGATGCAAACATAAGCAGGTGTCTTAAGAAGACATTTTATNAGGAGAGAAAAGGATAGGTTTTCCTATTGCAGAGACAAATACGGTTCTTATTTGATAAGCTATCCTTGTTCTTATTTTATACTTCTGTTTATCTTCCTCTTCATGTCCTGACTGGAAGCCTGGAAGAACAAAAAACTCCACAATACAAGTGTTTCTTCCTGCTGTTTCTGCTTCAGGGGCTGGCACAGTAGGAGTGACCCCACCAGCTTACTGCTTTGGGAGAGGAAAGGTGCTGGAGCTACCCACAGACTTCCCACAAACTATGCTCCCCCTGATCCGTGTTTCCTTCTAATTGCCTGGGATTTATCTGAAGAAACACACTGAGTATTGCAAAGTTCTCCAGTAAACCTTTGAGCCTTTTGCTGAAATATACTCCTTTCAAAGACACAAACAGGTTTTGTTAAAAAAACCACAAAATGTATGTGAGGAAAATTTTCTCTTGACTGACTGAAATTTCTGCTGGGAAGAGAATTCTTTTTTTTTTCTCTTTTTATGCCTATCCCCACCAAACACTTCATATTTTCTATCTCATTAGTAGAAGATTCATGTGATTAACAGCCACCCCCAATGATCTGGTATTCCATCATAAATTTTACCTGAGCAAATGGCTCCTCAGAAAAAAATCTCTGCTAAGCTTTCATTCTAAGCAAAACAAAATAGGACTGCTCTCTCTTTTTGGTTTTTAAAGCTGAAATAACTGAGCAGGTGGTAGACTTAAGCCTAATAACCCAGGATAATGAACTGCACTTTCATGTTATGTGAACAGGGGAGAAGAACCCAGCGAATGAGAGGATGAACAATTTCTGAGAATCCATACCCTATTCCTCTCACAGACATTGTAGTCTATAGCAATATCTAGGGAATTTCTGTTCTCCTTTTCTCCTGTTCTAGTTTCATCCTTGAATACTTTTGAAGCAGGAGATACTCAAGTGCCCAATTGTTCATTTGTTTCATTTTTTTTAAAGACAAAATACCTCCTGTCACTGTACTTTCTAACAATCAAAATAAAAATTAAGGTGATATTAAGAAAGAAAGAAATACTCAGCTATGTTTACAGACAAATCTTGCTCTGAGATTCTGTCAGTATCTTGTTAGATGCATCGTGACTAAGTGCTGCTTTGAGAAAATAAAAATTAAGAAATCGTTAAAAATGTATTGTATCTGTTCAATTCGAGGCCCTAGTAATCAACTTCAGACCCCCAAGGTCACTTGGCCAGCTTGTGATTACAACAGCAACTTCAGCACTCGGTATTGTCCTACGGCTGTGGCAGGTCAATGGAAAAATGTTCTTTAAACACCATAAGCATCTGATTGTGCAATACCTAAATCAGTGTCATTGATTATTCACAGTGCTGGACCGCTCAAAGCTGGGGAAGTAATTAGGGCTTTTTGTGTGGATTATCCACTGAGAAAAGGTCAAATAACTACAAACAGTGTCAGAAAACAGGAGTCACCAAGGACCTCAGCCTCCGTGATCAGTTAAGAAATGCTAAAGCAGGGTTTGATAATGATGTGCTTATGCCAGGTTCTACAGAATTTGATCATTCTGTCATAGAAATCCAATGAAGCATGAGTGATGGCTACTTTTTCCTTTGAAGCTTGCCTCAGGTCCCTGATGCCCGTCAAGCAAGTTTGTCAGTGAAACTTGACTGAGAAGAATTTAAAAGGCAGTTTTTGTTCCAAGGGGAAATGTACATATATATATGTATATATGTGTGGGTGTGTAAGTAAATGACTCACCAGTCATTTTATACACATACTGTCTAATTTAGATAAATATACTTGTTTTGCTCTACATTTCGCCCTCTCTGCAGAAAAACCTGCATTTGCCAAAGGGCCATGCTGCATCCTCTCACAGATCTTTTATCAGAATACACCTCCTAGCTCTCCAAATGGGAAGTCTGTACAAAGAACAGCCTTCTGCTAGTGACTTTCTCTCTATTGAAATGTGAGAAGCAATAAAAGGAGTCTCTAGTTTTGTAACAGCATTTCCAGCGTTTGCTGAGTTTACAGGGGTACTGCTACTTAGCAACACCTTGTAAATTTAATTGCTAAGCCAGGGTGTACAAAGCATTCCAGTTCCATATGGGAGCCATTCCTTACAGACCTCCTTCCCTGGGAGTTCCCAATGTCGTAAATCTCTTCCCCTCCTCCCGTCTCTAAATTGCACTAACACTTTGGATGATTAGGGTTGCAGCAGCAATCAACATTTTCCCCTAGTCATTCCTTTCCATTGATCATTTAAATGAGGGATTATTCTGTTTTCCCATTTTAGCCCATGGATCAATCGTTTAAAACAATAGATGGAGGTTAGTTCAGAAAATTGGTGCATCAAGAGAAACACACAAAGATGCTCTGCACAGGGAAAAGTTACTTTATACTAAAAACCAATGAAAGAGGACAAACAGCAAAAGGAAACTTAAACAAAAAAGGGACAGTAGTAGCTAACAACATGTAGATTTGGCAGGGTAAAAGCAGGATCTAGTAATGCCTATATAATGTCTAGAAAATACTGGAAGGGAGAGTGGGATGGCACTACTCAGATGGAAGTTATAGGGGCAATTCACAAAACTCTGGCTTCTGCTTCCTCATGGAAGAGTATTTCAAGTGTGCAATGAATGCTTGAGGGCTTTATTTTTAATGGAAATCTTATGCCACTGGAAAGAGAATTGGAAGACTGACAAACTTTTGACAGGCTGAGCAGTTGGATCATCTTGTAGGACTTGATGGATAAGGAACTTGGAAAGATGAATAGTTCCTCTTAGGCTCATCAAAGATCTAAAGGTAGACATGCATATGTTTAGTGGGGTTATAATCCTTGGACTTGTGGTTTTGGCAATAGAAAAGAACTTGTCCTGGTAGAGACAGCATGCTTAAAGCTAACAGGGTGGTCTACTTTCTTCAAAATGCCTGCTTAAATATTGTTATCTGGAAAATTTCTGTGTCACTTTCGTTTTAGGACCCTCATTGAACTCAAATGTTAATGATGTGGAATAAACATTTCATGACCACATCTTAAGTTAGGCCCAGTGCTATCAGGTAGGACTGCAGCCCAATTAATATATTTATATAATAAATTCCACAGGGTGATTAATTTACCTTTAGTGCTCTTAAATTTGTTATGGTTCTGTATTTGTCACAATATTAGATATAGGGCCCAGGTGTTTTGCAGCCCTCTGGAACATTTTTATTTGGCTTTTTTTTCCCCCACATCCTTTCTTTCTACTGAGACTAAGGAGGTAGCTCAGGTACAAAGCAGGAGGAGTGATGAACAGGCAAAAAGCCGTAACACAGAGAGCCACCTACAGCTTCTCTCTGCCAGTGTGATGTTCCAGACCTTCTGATACTCTGCAGGACAGTTTATAATCTGAACAACAGTTACTTAGAAATATATGCTTGGGAAAAAAGAAATTAGATAGGAGATATAAGGGGAGAGAAAGGGTGTAAGTTAACATTTCATGTTATTAAAAAATTCAACCCAGAGTAAAATGATGTAGACATCACTCAAGCCTTAGAAGAAAGATCTACTGTAGAAATAATCTATTAATGACATCTTATTTCCCATCCCCAAAGTTCCAGGAAAGAGCAATGCAGCATCTCTGTTGCTGAATTTATCACAAAAAGGCACTACTATATGCTGCAGAAGGGTGCTGGCACCAATTTTCGGAGGTATCCAGCTGCAGAGAGTTACAAGAGGCCAAATGGATGCAAAGCAGAGAAGCTCCTGATCCATGCATTTCCATGGCTCTTGAGGCCCTAACAGCCAGTGGGAGGGTATGGGGAGGCTGAGGCGGCAGCGCTGGTTTGAGCTGCACAGCAGTCCTGCCTGCTGGGCACAGGCTGAACCAAGAGAGAATTCCATATCCCCTGGCTGCTCTGCACCTTGTCTGTACCGTGTCCAAATACTTGGGCAAGCAACAAACATGGCTTAGAGCAGACTTTCCATTCCAGGGCAAATTTGGAAGCTGTTCTGTTCTGCAGTTAATCCCTACTGGGATTAGGATCTTTATCACTATCTCCTTTGTAACTGTGACAGGGAGATTCCACTATGGCCCTTTTATCATCCCAGCACAACAGAGAGGATTTGAGTTCTGGTACCTGCCTTTATTCCAGTCAGTAAAAATAAGTATTGCTTAACTATTCTATCAGACTTTTATTTTATTTCCCACTATGACTTACACAGTAAAACTTTACTGTAACATATTGCAACTTAAGGTATATAGCTCTCCTATCAACAGCTGTATTCTGATTTGTAGTCCAATAAACTTTCTTGCTGCAGATTTCATGTGTACAGTTGTGTTGAGGTGTAATATATCACCACAGCATTTTTAAACTCAGAGCAATAATGTATTCAATTAGGCTGGAAATAAAACATCTAGTTTTCCTTACAATAAATCTTTTACTAAAACCTCTACATCACACGTTCAACAAGGAAATAATACATGTCATTCAGACTAAGGGTTATTGTAGACTGCTGAGGGAAACATGAAATTCTGGAGGTTTCATCAGTCCTGTGAAATCCCGCAACATGGTAAGTGTACAAATTAGAAAAGGATGTAATATGTTACTAATGACACCTCTTGGGATATTCTTCAAGCCCATATTTACTGTTATGATCAGTAGGCTCATTTAAGCTGCAGGAGTTGAAAAGTAATACCAAAGTTGAGTGAAAAACACCTCTGAGCTCATTAGATGTGGCTGTAATTCAAACTCGGAAGGTATTTCTTTTCTTCTCCGTCATTCTTCATATTACTGGAAATATAGCACTTGAGCTCCTATTAAAAGCATTATACATGATCACATATCTACAGTCCCTGCAAAACACGTTTACACCTCAACATCTGTAGCGGTGCCACAGCCTGAGCAGCACCCTAATTCACCCCAGATGTCTCTTTAAAGGAAATACTGTAGTAGGGCTACTGTTCATAATATTTTCTGAGCATTGCCTTTATTACTTGGAAAGACTTTGATTTTTCAGGTGTTACAGACATTTGCAGTCATTTTTTTTTTCCTGTGGAGGAAAAAGCTATATCACATGTTTAAATGTGAATAAAGATTTTGGTAATATTCACCCCTGGAAACGTCAGTTGGTGAATATATATCTATCCCTATCCATCAGCTGTGTTATATAACAAGGATTTCATTATATGCAGTCTCTGTGCAGCAGAGCACACACACTCGCGCCAGTATTGTATTGGATATTGCTTTGAGCGCTCTCAGAGAGTGGAGTGCCAGAGCTCTTTACTCACACTTCAGTCAGCATTTTGCCGGCTCAGAAGCGTGCCAGATGGTCTGCAGTGTTTGGTGATGCTTGCTTCACAGCCAGGACTGTGGGCAATGAGACTCCACGAGGATGGGTCCCCAAACAACTCCCTCTCTCTCTTTTCAGACAGAATGGTGCAGATGAGCAGCTCAACAGCTGCCCCAGCACTGCTGTGAGGAGGGAACAAGCCAAACTGAACTGTAAGGATCCACAGTACCAGAAGCACTGAGAAGAGCCAAAACCCTTTCTGGAAGGGTTTTCCCAGGTCCAGATTTCTACAGACATGCAGGTTTCCCTGGTCAAAATTATACCTGCACAAATCTGACCCATGCTATCTGTACCTATCCCAGTGTTCATAAGGAGTGTGACCAAACTCTGGCGACCACAGAATCACAAAATATTTGAGGCTGGGAGGAACCTGGAGATGATCTAATCCAACCCTCCTGCTCAGAGCAATGTCAGCTGGGGCAGCTTGCTAATTGAACAGTCAACATTGCCCTTATCTTCAGAGGTGGAAGTTCTGTGACCTCTCTGGGCAAACTTATTCTAGTGTTTGATCATCCTGAGACTTCTTCAAGCTGAAAAATCTTCCCTTTCAGCCTCTCGTTGTGCATCAGATGCTCTTTTCCTTTAATTGTCTTCATGGCCCTTTTCTGAACTTGCTCTGGTATGCTCAAGTCAATTGTGTACAGGGGAGCTCAGAACTGGACACAGCACTTCAGGTGTGGGGTCATCAGTTCTGAGTAGGGGAAAATAATTACCTTTCTCAACCTGCTGGTTATCATCTTTCTGATGCAACCCACAATGCTGTTAGCCTTTGTTGCCACCCTGGCACATTGCTGGCTCATGTTCAGCATGGTGTCCACAGGGACTGTGAAGTCTTTACCACTAAGCTGCTTTCTGGATGGTCGCCCCCAGCCTGCAATTGGTGCATGGAGTTATTCCTCTTCAGCTGCAGAACTTTGCAATGCTCACTGTGAAGTCCAGGACTTCGCACTTCTCCAGCTAATCCCAAGGGTGTGGAGGCTGCTGAGTCTGGTGGTGTGTGGGCTCTGTTTAGCATGTATTGGCAAAGGTGCAGTGGCTTTAGCAATATCAGCCCTGACTTTGGAGCTATGTAATTGCTGGGGATGCTGAATGCTGGACACGCGGCTGGTAGGGACCGCAGTTACTACTCCAAGCTCATGTGAGAACTCCTTCACCCTGGGCCCCAAGCCTCAGTACCATTACAGTGGTACTTTGGGCTGCAGTGTTTGAAGATGTGAAAGTGCGAAATAAATGTGGTCATACCTGTTGTGTGCATACAATCACAACTGAGCAACTTGAAGATCAGAATTAACATTTTAATTTCTTGTTTGTCTCCCCCTCCTCCCTGCCCCAATTCAATATTACATTAAGAAAGGATCCAGCCCTGAACACCTCTTGAAGAAAAATCAGACTGATGTCAATTTGCTGTCAGGTAAGGAAACAATAAGGTTTCTTCCTTGTGCTTCCTTTCTTGTAGAGTCTGTTTAACTCCTGAGCCCTCCAAAATGTACATGAGGACATTTCACAGTAATGGAAGTGTTCATAAGCAAGATTAAGATATACATAAAATCAGTCATTGTTTAAATATGAAAGGTGTGATCTCTTTGGGACACGGAAAATGGACAGGTACAATATGTATTTAAAGAATGTAGCATATTTTTGAATCATTCCAGCCTCATTTTCAACCCTCTTTTCCCACAAAGCTCAGTTAGGCAGCTATCCAGGCTACTTGCAAAAGCAGTGCACTGGATGACTTACTGAACAGTTTAAATTCTGTGGGAAAAAATTTAAATCCTTCTTCACACTGTATTTTTTAATTTGAAGAAAATACATATATGAGAAAGGAATTTAATTTCCCATTAAGGTATTGAAACCTAATTGAAACCAAATTGAAACCTTTCTGAGTGGATAAAACAGTGACCAAAATATCATGAAAACGGAGCTTATTTTTTTCTTTTGCACCTACCATGTAGGTATTTTTCAAGTAAGGTAAGGCTCATGTTTTGAATTTTATGGAATACATTCCAGTGGGGGGAAGACAGAGAGAAGAAACAATTAGGGAGAGAAGTTGAGCTGACAGTGCAGTTTCTTTGCAGTGACAACCACATGTATTCATAAATATTTTACAAGTACAGCTTTCAGACCAGTAAATTTAACTGCCACATTAATGCAGCTTGCAAGTTTATAACCTGGACATTTGCAGGTTGTGAATGTCCAGTATTCTGTCCTTGGTGGCAGTAAAGTGTTTGTATTTTGAAGGCTTTTCTCCTGTAGACTGATTTCCAGCTGTAAGACTCTTGTCTTATAAAGTAGCTGTGCTTCTTGTATAATACTACAATGCACCAATTATTAATTCCATTGAAAGATGTCACAAATGTAGCACTTATGACATATTCCTTGCTGTCCACGAATGGAGCAGAATCTTTTCATGTCCAAGAACGCCACAGAGTCGTCTCAGGAGCGCTGCAGAAAAAGTTGTATGCTTTTTACATTCAGTGCATTTTATTATTAATGCTACAGAGGTTCTAAAATGAAACTGATGAAAATAAATGTTGTAATCAGAACCAATTATGAACAAAATGATTGCAGCTGACATTCAGAAATGTCACCAGTATCACAAATACCACTACTCAGCATTAAGACTGTTTCCCATAAGTCAGTGTTAAAATTAGTGGTCACTTGGAGAGCTTAAATATCGTTCAGCAAATGGTGTGGATCTTTCCACTTCTTTGGATAAAGCAGGGAGAGAATGAAAAATGGTGTCTTAAAAAGAAGATGACATTGTTAAAGGGCAGACTAGAACCCAAAAAAACTTAGAGGGTCTGGAAATGTGCAAAGAGAAAAAGCCAGCTAAACTGGACTTTGTGAGGGCAAACGCCATGATCACCCTAGAGAGCAGAGATATTTTGTATTGAGTCTCTCCATCTAACTTCTGGAGTCTGACATTATAATGACAGAAATAAAGAAAAGTCAAGGGGAAAGCAATACAAAGTAAGAAAGAACTTTCTTCTGGAAATTTCTGACCTGTTGTGAAATTGATTTTCCCTAATCCTGTACTGAAACTTATTTTAATCTTTCACAAGAATTATACTCTTGGCTGCAAAACCAGACCCACCCCACTAGCTGTCATGTCAAGGGAGCATTAAGCCCATGTCAAAGGATGTGGTTTGATCCAGCTTGTCTTCCCTACAGCTTCTGCTGATGGCACTTCTGCAGAGCTTTTGATGAAAACGAAATCTTCTCATCTCTGGCATATTCCTCATGAAAAGTCAACGACAAACACTTCAAGCATGGAAGGTATGTGCTACATGCATTTTCCTCTACAAGCCAAGGTGAATTTATCCCTGTGGACAAATGCTTCAAAAAAGCTGTCTGCCAATAGAATTGATGTCTGGCTCCTTGACTGTTTTCTGCCGGAGTCCAATCCCTTCGATATGCACCAGTCTGATTAATCCTTCAGTGGGTAGCAAGGTGGTGCTTGTTAGAAGAAATTATACTTTGCAATGAAATGAGCTGCATACTAAAAAATTCTTCTATTTTGCCCTTTGCATGCACACATCACAATAGCTTGCAGCCAGTTACAACCAAAACCACTCCATATTATCTCTTCTAGATGACTTTGGTCTGAAGAATAAGACCCTGTAAACTGCAGACACTACTTCTTTTCATTGTTTCTAACAAAGGGAATAAAATCAGTCAAGTGTTTGTTATAGTAACTCACGAAAACTGCTTTAAAACTGATTGAATCAATTTCCCTCTATCTTGTTACTTCTGACCTGAGCAATTTTAGAGAGCTCAAGCCAAGTAAGTGCAATCCATGACTGACATTATATCCATACATCTCTTTCTTTTCCTTTCTATTCCAGGACTTCTACTGTACATCCCAGAGGGCTAAGTCTCCCAAGCAAGAGATGAGCCACATGAGAGGGTATCATGTTGGAACATGAAATTCAACTGTTTTCTGTAATAATTCCCAAGATACTCCACTTTCTCACACTGTACTGCATGTGTGTATGGTAATTGTTTCTCTTCTAGGTGTAAGAACAAAGTATTACTCAATTTATTTATTGCCTAGTGTCTTGCAAGTCAATGGGATAAAGACACAAGGAAGCTATGAGCCTTCCTCTAGGTTTTCCACTTACACATAGGCATGTCAAACATTCCTGAAGCAGGAATTGTTTAAGAAACACTATTTGTTTAAGAAACAAGATGGCCAAAACCCAGATAACACATTCCAATGCACCTCATCATCTTATGTGCCTAAATGTTCAAAATGGAAACTTCTCAGTTATCCCAGCAAGCAAAAACTCATTCTGTTACTGAAATGAATATGATAATATTACATCTGTATCTTATCATCAGCCTTTCTTTCAGAGGAGGTCTTATTTCTCTCAAATGTTCTAGGAGGTAGGAAGAAAGGTTGTTCGTACTTATCCTGGGACCACCCTTGCCCTGCTACAACTCTTAATTTTTTTCTAAAACCTCTTTGAAAACCTTTCTGGATTTGATTTATTTTTCATCCCAGTCCCAGATAGATACAGGCAATAAGCAATATGCCCTCTGCTTGCTCCTTTCCAATCTTGTATGCACAGTTATTAATCTTCATAATGTTTCTCAGACAGGTCTTTGTTCCCTAATGACTTCAGGCACACCTTTGGGCATATTAGTAGGCAAAACCCCTGGTGTTTTTCAGGACAGATTTCCCATAGTTTAGTTTATGAACCAAGTTCTGAATGTTTATTTAGGCACTCATTCAAATTTAGACTGAGATTTTTAAAAATAGCAAGCAGTTGCTGCCATCAGTGTTGCATGGGCTGAGACATTTTTTCTGATGTATTTTCAGCACTTAAGAACCTAACTTTTGTTGTAAGTCAATATCACCAAAGTTGCCTAATCCCATTTTTAAAGTGAACCATCTCCATGACAATCATTTAAACCTAAAATGTGGAGTGAGTCAATGCTCACATCCTTACAAAAATACTACAGAAATTGCAAGGAATTTAGATTACATGCCATGTTGCCAGTCTTCAGAGTTCTAATATTTTTGTTTCAGAAAAATGAATAAAAGAAAAATATACTTGATGTACTGTAGCATCAACCTATCAAATGTGCATTATACCCAAAGTCACAAAATTTACAGTAAGATGTGATGCTAAAAACCATGTATCAGTGGAAAGAAGTCAGTATTATTCCTTAATCCTACTATTTAGAATTAAGGAATGAATTAGTTAATTTTTTGTGAAAGTCTTAACTTCTTCAAGAAGGCTTTCTTTCACCATGTTTTGTCTAAAGATTACTTACTGCAACAATTTATTAAGCAAATTAATATTTGGAAATAATTTTCTAATTTTCAGGCTAACTACCTTAACTCTCGTCATTGCCAGTAGTGCAATGCCCTCAGCTGAAACACCTGCTCCATGGACTTTATTTTGGAATTAATTAACTTTGTACCTTTCCATTTCCAGAGGTGGAATAACACTTCACCTGTTCCTTCTCAGAGTTTATCTCAGTGTTTAGGGAACTACATTGAAAATGCCTCTCTCTTGTGAGCTGGGACACAGTCAGCTTTGCAGGTTAGGCCAAGCCAGGCTGCATCTCATTCAACAACAGATACTGCACCAAAGTAAATATTTAAGATTTCCTAGCAATATTTAGTTATTACCCATGCATTTATTATTTATTAGTTACACTATCATGTTCTTTCCCTCCATCCTTTATTGCTCAATAGTCTTTAGTTCCAGTATGTAAGAGAGGACTTACTCATGAAGAAGGCTTGCATATGGAAAAACAACATGAGCAGTTCTTGGGATGCAGTCTTTGTTGCACTGACTGAAATGCCAAGTCTCCTACTGCCTCAATACTTTTTAGCAGTTCACTTTATTAGGCTCCACCTGTGAAGTGAAAAGGAATATGATTATCGAAGAAAGCTTCCTTTTACTTGACAGGTTTCAAGTACCAGATCTAATTATCATGCCATAAACTGACAATTTCAAAGGATAATGTTCTGATAAATACTGTGTTAAAGCCAACACATTAAACACATTTTCTCATTATGCCAGTTGGAATGGAAACAATATTTTCCTTGCCATGGGCACATTAGAACATGGTCAGGCAGAAGCTGTAACAAAAATAGGTACTATTTTTATTATAAATAAGGAGAATATGTCCAGCTTCAAACATGGAACTGGACATCAATTCCTGCAGGCAGCTACTATCCATAACATGTCAGTTTAACCGAGCCACCCAAGAATACGGTATTTTTGGTGCTATGCATTTATTCACATATGTCTATGTATGTACCCAATACTGTCTTGGAAACTTTTTGGTTTAAACCTCATTAGAAAAGAGCAAGTGTTTCTCAGACACTTAAATTATTTAAAAGTTCATGAAAATACGAAGACAAATAGGAGAGGAGGCTCTATAAATTCTGTAGAGAGGCTGAAGTGTGAGTTTTAAGACCTAAAAGAATCCACACAGAAAACAGCAGGATCTTTCACACATGCCAGACTGCAAAAAAACCTCCCTCAGAAATCAATCACAAGACCAAAGCTGTTTTAGTAGATCCAGTGCTCAAATTATTTAGAAAAAAGGCAATGTATTCTGTAAAATAGTAGATCAAAGGTAATTACCTGTTTGCTCTTCTGTGCACTCACAAGCCCTGTGTGATCTGGAGTTCCTTAGTTGATAGCTTCCCCTGTCCAGAGAGGCTGCTGGGCTGGCGGGGCTTCCCACATCCCTCAGAAGTGGTGTACTTTTGCAAGCAACACCCAGCCATACCCAGATATTCCTTGCAGTGAAAACAAATCATCATCTATCTCCCAACTTTCCTCTTTGCTTCAGGAACATGTAGAAACAAGTGTTGAGCTTGACACCATTATTTGTTTTCTTTCATAGAAAACTGATAGACGCAGCTAGCAATCTGTGTGATAAAAGCACTATGCCTACCAGTATGCCATCCCCACCCCTTTTAGATAAATATATGGCATGAAATGTGACAAAACTGTGCAGATCAGATTCTCTTCCTACAGTCCTGCTTTCAGATAAGCCATCTACAGAGTGCTTTACGTTGCTAGTGTCACAAAACCAAAAGAAAATTAAATATGGACGAGACAGAGATTGAGAGAAAAAGGACAATCTTCTGAGTAATACAGCCTTCAGATCTATGTTCATGAAGCCACAACACAGGAGATTAACAAATCTTGCTGCAGCCTTCCTGAGGTACAGGTTTGAATCTTTGATACCGATTCCAGCACCAGCTGCTACTGTTATGTTACTGAATCTTTTAAAGAAAAACTTAATGATGTTTTGAAGGACTACAAGTGAACACGGTTTCTTCCACTTCATTTCTGCTCTCCAAGCAACCTGATTTTGCTAAAAAAGGAGTGAACAAACTGTCCACAGTGGTTTTCACCCCAAGGTATTCACTGTTATGCAGGAGAGTGCTGGGAAGCATTGATGTATTGCATTTATTCAAGACAGTGATACTACTCTAGTACTGCTGTATCTTTGACTCTCACCACATTCACAGCACTACTGGACTCATCTCTTGATGCATCTCTGAGAAAGAATATACATATCTGTGCATTGGCACTGTTAATGTGTAACTCACAAAGATACTTAGTTTAATCATACTGCTGGCCAGCAAAGATCTGTTGCATAATTTTGGCAAAGCATCAATACCTCTTTAACCACACTGCACTCACATGTGTCAATTTTTATATTCAGAGCCATGTCCCATCAGGACAAGAATGTGAAAATTAATTCAGATGACATGCAGTTGGTATGGTGCAAATAAACAGTGTTCTGACATATCTCAAAGGCATTTGCATAACTGCAAGGTGCAGGTGTTTCCAAGAATCCCTGGCATGGCTTATGAATGACAGAGTATTTAGCTTCAGGCTTCCCGGCCAAAATACATTCCAAACACTATGGAAAGAAAAGAAACATATCAGCTCATATAATAATTTCTAAATATTACTATATCAGATGGTAATGACTTTCTGAAGAAGCTACATGTAAGTTGGGGGAAGAAGGAAAAATCCCAAGAGAAGGCAACTGTATATATGGATATGAACTGGCAACCTTGAATACATGAGACATTAAAACCCTTTGGATCAAGTTTATACACTATGCTGGCAATGCTTTGAGATAGACAGTTCTTTTCCTGTTGCTTGCAGTTGCCATGAATTTACTGGAAGCACTGACTCATGCTTAATTAGTGGTGCCTTAGGTTATTTTTATATTGTTTTTATGCATTTACAGCATCTGCTATTTTTAAGGCATATTACTATTCTTCAGAAGATTTCATTGTGATCTGGCACAATGATTTTTACGTAAGATATTGAAACCTGAAAAATATATATTTTCAGTATCTTGTTATGACTTAATTCCAAGCAGACAAATCTACGGATGATAAGCTTTCTTCATGTAAGTCACTTAATCAAGTAATGGATTGGTTATTAACTAATACATGGAGCTGGCTCCACACCTAAATTCTTCAGAGATAATGAAATTATACCTATTAGAATGATTGCACAGTTCCTTTTATCTGCATAGCAACACTTTTTCTATCCGTAAGGAGAGTAGGAAAGTGTTAAAATTTTAAATCCCTGGCAAACCTCAAAGGAAAACATCTTTGCACGCAGTGTTTGTTCACCACATGGTGCATGCTTCAGAAGGTGCTAAATCAGCAAAACTGTTGAATTTGAAATATTGGGAACACTCATCTGCCTCTGAATTCAGTTATGCTATATGTAAAGATCCTGAATAGAATCTGATAGTATAACAGCAATGTGGAATTGCATATTAAACATACCTAACCTGTCATTAAAAACCTCTAATTACAGTCATCAGAAGAGTCTCTGTGCTGCTACTTGTCATGCTATATCTATATCTCATTTTAATGGGAGAAGATAGTATTTCTGATTATGTCGCTTAATGTACAATGCATAAAAGTTATGGGCCTGAACCTGTTCCCATGGAGGTCAATGGCAGTTTTGCCATTGTCTTCAATTAGAACAGGATGTCATTTTATGACACTAGAGTTTCATTTGCATTAATTAATTTACTTAGCAGGTAATGAAAAACTTGAAAAAACAGCCCTCTGGCTCATGAGTTTGGCACCGTATTTAATATTTTCATTAGGAATAATTCCGCTGATAAAGTTTTAAGCAGAAAAGGATACGATAGATCAGTGTATTAGGTAAAATCAAGCAGTTGACTGGGAAGCCCTGGGACTGCCTTCCATGCCCTGGCCTCATTTTCTTTTATTTGTCAGTGACTAGGTCTAAGATATTGAATCTTTAATGTTTAGCAGTGTTAGATTTAGGCACAACAGTTCCATACTTTCTGGATGAATATGCTTTATAGATCATGGAGACATTTGTTCAGCAGACACTACAGAACTGGCAGCTGGTTTTCAGGTCAGCAGCCTCAATGGGAACAGCAAAAATAGACAGGAGATGGGGCTGAGGTGCTTCTTCACATCATGATTGAAGCCAGGAGATACCCATCTGGGAAGATCCATACAGATGTCAGTGAAGGCAAACACAATCCTGTGGAAGCAGACTTACACAAGGTGCTTTGATTTCTTAAATTAAATGTAAACCAGATCAGTCTCCTTCTAACTTTTTTAGCTTTTAAGCTGCTAACAGCATCTATAATGCTAGCATCAGGCTCATGCCTGGGAAAGATAAGAAGCTGGAAAAACAGTGAAGGCAGTTCTGCCAAGTGAGCAGGATTGCACTGTGCCAGCTGCTGGGGATGTAGGGTAGCCCCAAAATGCACACTCCAGGACTGCAAAAATATAAGGACTCTATACATACTTTTCACAGAAAGGACAGGAATGAAATGATCTTCCAGTGAGCCAGTGACAGCTGAAGGATTACTGTGGCCTGCTGGAGGGGTGGTATGGCCCAGCAGTGGATGTACTTTTCCAGGATTTCGGTGATCTGATCTCCACATGCTGCCACATACTTCCCCTGTCTAGAAGACAGAAGTCTGGCAAAGCCACTTCTCCTTCTGGGCACTGTTTCTACAGCCTGGGGGTAATAACTTCTCTTTACCTCCTAAGGTTTCTGTTTTGGTTGGGTTTGTATGGTGCTTAGTTACCCATGTGTTGGGAGCTATAAAACATCAAGATCAATTGAAAACCTGTCAGTCAGAACTTGAAAACCCATCAGTCTCTGTATTCAAAGCTTTTTATTAAATTAAGAAGTAAAAAAAAGTGAGACAATATTGGCTTGAAGTCTGCTTGTCCTCTTTAGCATATTGCTGTGATTGTCTTGGAATACTTTTAGCCAGGCATATTGTACTTTATGGACATTATTGTAGAAATACTTGCTGAGAAAAGCTATTTTATTAATTGGGTATTCTCACTGTAAGTCATGTGATATCCCAGAAGACAATTTATAAATAAAGTGTATTTGCATCAGGAGTTTTCCAAGGTTCTTTATTTTACAAAATAATAGTTCACAGATTAAACTAAATCCATCGAGGTGAAGCTTATCAGTTGAGCACTTTAATAAAATGAAATCAAATGCAATTTCTAGTGGAGACAACAAATGCTTCTTATTTGGCATGATATTTTACATATTTATGTATCACTTTAAGGAAGGTAATTGATGATGTTCATCTTGTAGAGAAAATGAGTCTGCATGGCAAGAAATAAGCCTATATATCTGCCTCACTTGGACCAGTCCTTTCTATATGAAGCCTGAAGATTTTCCTCTATGTTTCCCAGAAACAATGCTGAATTCAGTCCAGGACAGACAATGCTGAATCCAGACAATTAAAAATATTTAGTTTTAAGTTTTACAATACTTTTCAGATTTATTACTCTTTGTGGCAATCACAAGACTAGGGAAAAAACCCAAAAACTAGGAGTGCCTCAAGGAAAAACACTGGGTTAAACACATTAAGGCAAAAATTTATTTGAGCTGTTTTAAAAAGAAAGACAGAGAGTGAATGCCTATACATATGATGCAACATATAGCTCTTCTTGTTTGCTAGACAATAATCTGTCATATACTCATTTTTTAGGCTGATGGGAGCACTCTTCTAAAGTGCACTTTGACTTTTTAAAAATAAAAATAACATAGCAGCTTCTTTTTTAACTCTTAGTTTACCAGTTCACTAATTTAGTTGAAGGCTCTCTGTGTCTCTTTGAGAAATGCCACTTGTTTAGAAAGTTCTTTGTCTTTATTTCAGTTTAAAGACTGGCTGTTTAGAGGCTGTGAGCCTGTATTCCATAGCTTAATGCACAAATTTTATTTAGATTTTACTCTGATTCTGATTCAGTTCCACATTAAAATTAAGTGACTGTTTTATTTCCCCTGTGAAGGGAAATGTAGCATTACACAGAAAAGCTTTGCAACTCTGGAAAGCCCATTTCCCCCCTTTTTGTTACTGTTCCTTCTACAATGCACAGAAGAGGGAAATTTGAAGAGGGGATTGCCCTGATTCTCACAAAACACAGACAGGCACAGTTAAGCTGCCTGTGCCTCAAGGCTTCTGCTAATTATTGTCAAATTTACCTCCAAGTCTCCAAAGTAACAATTTTTCCTTGATTACACAAGTACACCTGCCCACCTATTGATTTCTCCCTAAAATCTGATTGCTGTATCTGGTAGATAGAATCTTCAAATACTACCTTCTTAAAAGTTTCTTGAAAAGCAGCTGCTGGATGAAGGGTGACAAGCCAGGCTAATGACACCACTGCAGAAAAGAGTCAGCTGGGCTCAGTGGGTACCTATTCTGTTTGGCTTGCAGAGTGGTCAATGAGCAGAAGTTTCCTGACAGGCCAAAAGACAGAACAATCCCTCCAAACTAGCCACAAAAAATGCTGCCCCTTTCTCAGTGGTGGAGGAAGAGGCATGGAGAAGAAAAATCAGGGCAACAGCTCAGATGATGGTGAGTGCCTTGTGGCACAGGGGTAGAACTGATCAGATAGAATCCATTCCATTGCAATAGGAAAAGAATATAGGATCTTCATACAGAAATGCACAGAAAAGTACTCTTCATTAATTCCATTACCTGTGGTATAATTTGTTTAAAACACGACTCAATACCATAGTTAATAAGAGGCTAAAAGAACTAGAAAGAACACTAAACTTAGATTAGAGGTTACCTAGTTCCTCTTATTATTTAATCTACCTCTCAAAGAATGATGAGGTTCAGATTTTACTTCTGAAGAACGCAAGATGATGTTTTAGCATGTTTAGTCACCTCACAGTTATTAAGAATCTTCACAGTTCCAAAATATTCATTAGATATCAAGATTGCATAGGGGGTTAAGAAAAGTTTACATAAGATCTAATAATTAACCCCAGTCAAACAGAGCTTCCCTCCCCACTTCCTTCCTAAAACCACACTCATCTGCAGAAAGACCCATCAGGACATCTCCATACATCTCGAAGAGGAGAAACAGGCAGAGGAAGAGTCTTCACTTCTTCAGCATTTAAGATGCTGAAGAATAAAGGGTGAGATACAAACAAGAACAAATCGATTTAGTATGAGCTGAAATCTCACAACTCTTATTCATTTGGTTGTCTCCAGACTTCACTGGCACTATTTTCATGATAAGCAGCAGAAAACTTCTTCTGTAACACTTGAGGAGTTATCTTTGGCTTGCTTTCATTGATTTTTACAAGAAAAAATGTCGACTGAAATCTCACACCTGTGCCAAAACTAACTTTCAGGATGTTCCATTTGAATCAATCCAGCTGGAAAATCACCTCAGAACAGGATCTTATTGAAACTCTGAAGCCTTTATCTGACAGGAGCTTTCTTAATAATTTTTTTTGAAATAAGACACTGAACTTGATGAGATACAGAATATTTTTTTGTCTAATAAAATACTGAACAATGCACAATCCTATACAATCTAATGGATGCTTCGTAAAAAGAAATTCTTATGCGAGAATGTTTCCCACAACATGTAATGCTTAGAAAACATAATTCAAAATTATATTAATTATCTTATAGTTTTGATAACAGAAACACCAATCTTTCTTTCCAGAGGTAATTCTTAGGTAAAATTAGACATTGCTGTACAAGTACAAAAATGAAAAGCTATGCCCTTGTTGCTCCATATTTGGAAAGCTGAAGACTTCAGCATCAAACCCAATAGCTCTGAGAGCTGAATGGGTGGTTATGACACGCCACATAGCAAATTATCTAGGGGACCATTCTTACAGTTTTTCAGTTCAGCACCTTTCTGTGGTTTAATAGCTGGGAAAACATGAAGATGGCAGGGAACGACTTGTGTTTCTTGAGATGTGTTTTTAAACCTGGGAGCTGAGAATTACTCAAACTGAGGTCTTAAAATAATAATAAGCAACATTGAGAGCAAGACAGCACCAACCCGGGAAGTACTCCATAAATGGTAGGTTACCTTCACGAAGCAAAGTGCATCAGTTTTGTAATTCAGAACACTAAACAGTGACACCAAAGCCTCCAAACTGAAGAAAAAAAGGTTGCTGTAGCGGTTTTTCAGCACACAAATAAAGAAACACATACTTGGTGTTCAAAATTTTTAAAGTCTCGCTGAGTACATTTTAGTTCCATTTGTGATTATCCCACAAACTGAAGAGGGTGTTCAGGTCATGTTTGACGGGCTGAATTCCACAGGCTGAATTCTAAATGCAAGACCATGTTTCCACATTCTAACATAGTACAGTCAATGCAACCCAACTGTGCAAACAATACTTGAATGCCTCAAGGTTTTTGTTTCTGTATAAAATGCCTGTAAGAGGACAACAGAATAGGAAACTTTCATGGAGATGGATTCTGAATAGAGGAGGATACATAAAATCATAATGAGTTGTTACATGAAGTATTAGCTCTTCTTTAGGCTTCAAAGTTAACGTGTGAACTTATTCTCGAAGCAACTGCTGTGATGTTCTGAATGTACCTCTGCCTTTGAGGAAATAATTTTGACTTGAATAGTAGCAGCAAATCCTAAGAAAACATTAATGATGATTTGCCAGAGGAAAAAGGGTTTGAATCTGCTTTTCCACTGTTAGAGGCACCACTGCTTTTCTTCAGTGCAGCAACCACAGTCAAAAGGCATAAAGAGCTGCCGTGTTTAGAGCACTGTCATTCAATAAGATAATTTCCTGATTTTCTTAAACAGTTTTTGTGCTCATAAAGAAAGTAATTCTGTAAAGAAAGTAAGTGCTCCTTCTATTTAACAGCTCTATGTGCATACCAGAAATCTTTGCCAACTACTGTTCAATGTAATTAAATAATTAAAAAATAGAAATATTCTGACTGTTGACTAGCTGTTTTGTTTGGAGTCCAGCAAAAGAAGACAGACAGCCAACAGGGCAAACAGATGAGAACACAGAGTATTCCCAACGAGGCCACTGCTGCCTGTGTGAAATAGTGCAGGGATCAGTGCAGGGAGCAATGCACTGTAATCCAATTAATTTTCTATTAAAGGACATGTACAGAACAAGCAGCAGCTGCACACAGGTCCTGTTTCATTCATCTCCTAGAATCTAAATTTTAAAAGCATGGCTGCAGAAGCGTAGAACGTTTAAGGGAAAAATGCAGGCTTTCCCAGTAAACCAGGTATGTCACATTTCTTCAGGGAGGCAAGGCAGTAGTGATGCTGCTCCTGAATGGGAAAGTTTATTCTTGCTGCAGCTGCATTGCTGTAGGCTCTCTGCAGATCCAGGTAGGTTATTCCTCCTGAACTCCCCGTTTTCATTGCTCTCCCCACACAGAAGGACAATAAACTTCTGAGTGTTCCCTGTGGCGTTGCTTCCCACACATCAAGAACCCCTGATCCATGGACCTGATTAGGCAAAGTGGAGTGTCTGGTTTTGATGAGGCACAAGCTGTGGAATCCTCAGAAACCAGGCTGGAACAGCACTGAAGCCAGACTTGTTTCAGGAAGGAGTCTGTTTTGAATTATGCTTCCTATTAGTGGTAGATTTAAAAATTAGGGAACTATGAGTAAATCTGGAACTTAACAAGGCTTAAAATAGGCCTGGGTCACAAATCTTGATGACTGTGTGACGGGCTGGTCTTCACTGCAACAACAAGGAGGTCTTTAACAAAAAAAAGTAAGTAGAAAAAGCCAGAGTGGCTAGAGCATGGGGGATGGGAAATAATAAAGGTAAGTTATTTCTCCCCATCTTATGTTCTGAAACACAAGAAAAGTTTACACAAATGGTAAACATATGGAATAAATTATCAGGAGAATGATCTCAAAACAAAGACTACAACAGAGTTCAAGTGACACATTTCTGGAACAGAAATGGATGGTGCCATAAAGTCAACACAAGAAGGTAGGATTATGATTAACCTGAAAAAGGGCAAACAAATTAGACTACAAGCCATTTTCCTATTCCTTATGGCAGCTTCCCAAGACTGCACATATGAAATGTGTAATTTAACATACGCCCAAAGAGCCTTCCTTGCCAACTACAGAAGAATTAATCAAACATATTCTTGTACCAGATGAATAGTAGGTATTTATACAAATAAAGAGGCATGATCTATTTATACACATATGCACCCAGATGCCTGTGCATGTTTATTACAGTTGAATTGAAATTAGATAACTAACATAAAAATCATTAAACAACATTATGCAGGTCAGTTAGTTCACTGCTTGAGTTTCAGCCAGGCTGGCCATAAAGTCAGGTAATAAAGCTGCAATGCTTTGAAAACGCAGATGTATTTGAAATTAGTTGCTCCATGTGATTAAAAGAGATGTGAGAGGTCAGGAGAACAATATAATCTAACACCATGTCTACACTGCAGACTTCAGCGGGAACAGCTACACCAAGCAGAGCTACAGAGCTGTTTAATACCTGACTGATACAGCTGTACTGCCAGCTGTGCCACCAGTGTTGATGTAATTACACTGGTATAAAGCTGAAATTTCATAAATGAAAATTCTTTTACTTGGTGTTTTTCTTATGCTAGTATGATATACAGATGTGCTAACATAACCACAGCTCTAACACAAACACTTTCTGCAGCAAAAACATAGATACAGCCAAAACCATCCAGGTCACAGAAACACATGCCAAGAATTTACTTTGACTATTTCTACACTTAAATATACATCACCAATGTGTTCCAAATACATACAACTAGGGATTTGTGGGAAAAACATACCAAAGCAGCCCCATAAGCAACACTCCAGCAAAGTTGGCCCTTCTAGCAGCCCAGCTGTGTTGTTTAGCTACAGCATCTCTTTTTGCCGCTGCCCACACACCTGTGCTAACAGACACCAATACGAACGGGCCTGGGTCCACTGCTTCACCGATTTCCTCAAGTTCCACAGTTCGATTTTGCCAGCTGCAACCATTGGGACATTGGCAGAGGCATGAAGTTGGGCTGTAGTCTGCCATCCTAAACCCTGACACTGGTAATGACAGAAAGCCGAGAGGAATAAGGTCAGCACCGCGCTCTGAAAGAAGGCTGGAAAGACGTCTGAAGATACTAAATCCCCAAAGTACCACCCTCCACCGACCCAGCTCTACCCACTCCCGTGGGAGGAGGAGGCACGCCAGCCCCTGGCTTGGTGGGCGGGGCAATCACTGGGCCAATAATCAGAGAGAGGTCTCAGGGCATTCTTATCCAATAGCCAACTTTTCCTGGCCCTCAGGGCGGAGACGAGCAGAGGGAGCCAGCCCTGAGCGCCATGCTTGGTTCTGGCGCGGGGGCGGGCCCGCGCGGTGCCCTCACGCAGGATGGCCGCCGGCAGCGGTCACGTGGGAGGCAGCGCCCTCACGGCGGGCTCCAAACATGGGGGGAGAGGGGCTGAGGCGCATGCGCGAGGCCGGGGCGCCGGGGAGGGAGCCGGGACGGGGCGGGCGGCGGAAGCCCCGCCTCCGTAGCGCGAAGCTCCGCCCAGTGCCGCGAAGCTCCGCCCCCCGCGGCTCGAAGCACCGCCTTCATGGCTAGAAACCACGCCCCGGCGGTGA
>VXBT01013259.1:144488-186988 GCA_013400235.1 Oriolus oriolus
CCCCGTCCGCGCCCGGGAGCGGACACGTCCCCCCTGCCGGGCGCGGACGGGGGCTGCGGGCGCCCAGCCCGGGTGAGGTGTTCGGGGGCTCCCGCGGACACGCGTGCGGGGTGTGTGACCGCGAGGTGACCGCCGAGCCATCCGGGGGAAGTCTCTTCCCTCGGGGTGTGCCGGCAGGGCCGGCTGCCCGCATCAGCTGAAAAAAAAGTAATGAACTTCCCCGCTGAACAGCTGAGGAGCCGACGAAAGGGTTACTGAGTTGCTGGCGTATTGTTATATCAGTCACACACCTCTGACCGTGACTGTCCACGCTCTCAGGATGCGCTGGAGCGTAGGCATGGGATGATTTCTCACCGTGAAAGGTTATAGTGTTAGTACAGAATTCCGAATACGGGTGGTTATCTTTTACTTTCAGGAACTCGCATTTAACTTTTTGTTGTTGTTGTTAATTAAAATAAATTGTATACTTAAACGTTGGCTTTTCTGGTATCTTTATCGAAAAGTTTGCTATCCTGAAACCATTTTAATTTCTGTGGGATTCTTCGTCTTTTGAGAACTTCTGTTTCTGCCACAGGAACTTGTGTAGCTCTGACTTTGCCATTCAAATTACCCATGCTTTTTGAAATCTTCCTTCTGAGGCCAAGCACTTAATTACATGGCTGGGCACCTGCTAGAGTCTGGTGCAGCTCATCACCTTCACAGACTATTTTTTTTTAACACTTTGACTGTAAGAGCTAATGCTTGAAACATATTGCTCTCACCACATCTTATCTTCTGCCAACTGCCTTAAGTGGTTTCTAACTGCAGTTTCTAACTATGTTACTTGCATATCATACCATCTGTAGTTAAAATTTGCATGGAAGGCCACCAGAAAATAATAAAGGAAAGCTTCTAATGATTTCATATGGTGGAATAGATTCTTACTAATTTAGAAAAAAATAAATATTACCTTTAGAGAGCCTTTCCAAATCTTGGTATTTTCTGTGGCAATACTGAATTCTGGAACTCAGGGTCAGATGAGGAACATGTATGTTTGTTTTGGTGCTAGTTTTAATGAGTGAAGCTCATCTTGAAACTCTTCAATGTTTTAAGGGCTTGAAGAACTTTTTTGAGGGGTAGGATGTGATGCAGATGGGATCATTTGAGACTGTGATTTCTTTCTCAGTCATGGTACCTCATTTACACAACTTGTCCTTCCTTCTCCCCATCTTTATCCACTCTGCCATGGAAAGAGAGACACAAAAGTTTGTATTTTGAAGTGAAACTGAGAACACCTATTTTTCCTCAAGAGGGTTGTGTATATGGACTTTTAGAGTCGCTATGATCAGCAGCCTAAGTTATGTACAGGTATCTACTGTTGGTACAGTGTGTACAGCTTCAGCTTTTCTGGAAGAAAACAAGATGGTTTCTTTTGTGCTGTCTATAGAACTGAAGTTAAGAAGACAATGGAATGATTTACCAATCTTGAAATAGTTTTTTATTATCACCAGTAGTAACTAATAGTTTGCAACTTTTAATTGTTACTTTCAGTATGGTTATACAATGTTAAAATTAAATAACCTGCTTATTTTTGAAAAATAAAAGATGGCATTACTTTTTACAGTTTGTGTTAAGCTCTCTTTTTTTTAAGGTTATCAGTCAAGTGCATGAAAGTTAGAAACGAGAGTAATCCAGGCTGTATGAGCAATTCTTTCATTGATATGTGTAGGATCTGACAATCTTTTATGTAGGCTTCTGCTTTTTTTTGCTCAAACTATTCCTGTAGTGAAGATACATGGTAATGGAGGAGGGAAGGGGGCTCTGTAATATCTTTACTATTCATTAGGAAACTGTTACACAATACAAAGACCACAGTTAGTAGATGGTTAATAATTTCTGCATGCTCTTCTTCGAGGATGCTTCTTAATATATTGTTTTAATGGCTCACAGTTATTGATCCAGCACCTCTTTGAGATGAGGGAATATTGTTTTCCCATTGGTAAAATTAGTGTAATAAACAAGATGTGATCGGGGTCGCAAAAAATAATCAGTGGTGGAACAGAATTAGAATTCAAATTCACCTGCCTCCATGCCGTGCTGGTTTGTCCAGAAAATAATATGAGTTGGATGTCTATATTCAGTGGCCATTACAAGTGCCAGGCACTTCATATCAGGTTCAGTTGAGAATGTGCAGCTAATGCCTCGCGACAAGCACCGTATTTTAGCCTGATGTTACATAGCAGAGAGGCCCTCACAGGTGCAAAATCTCATAAATACTGTGCTCTTCTGCTCTGCCTCCTTTTCTTGGCCTTCTTGCCTATGACTTCCAACTTCTGCAACAAGTGGAGGAACGATCATATGGATTTCCTTATCCCTGCTTACCCTTGATTGATGGTTGGAGTATGTCTACCCACTATGCTGAACAAGTAGAAGTCCTACTGGAAAACATACTAAGTGCTCCTGTAGTTAAACATGGTGATAATGGGAATAAACACACCAGGGGATGTATTAAAGTTGCACAGGAAACTTTCTGACTTGTGAGTGCTTTACTTTGAACCTAAACAATATTATATCTTTAACACAAAAACAAATTCTGTCACACATGCTGGCAGGGTCATCATAGTTGCATATCAGTGGCGCTGAAATGTTCCAGGCAGAAGCACAGCTTGAGCTCAGGGTTAACTGCATTAGCTGGAAACAGGAGGAAGCTGTTTCTGTAAAGTTGAAGGGGAAAGGTCAGTGTGGCAATAGGCTTGTTGCAGAGGATTATTGGGATTGCACAATCCCATCCTGTCTTCTCTGACTTGTTCAAGTGGTGGGAGGGAAACACTGGAGACAGAAACAGGGTCCTCTGGTCATGAGTTGAACTGGTCATGGTAGGAGGAGAAAGTATGTTTGTTGCTCTCTTCTTTGCACCTCGGAGGTGTGTGGTAGTGTATGTAACTTCTTCATTCCCCGCCCATGTCCCTGCACTTCCAAATGATGCTTGAGACTGTGGAATTTAGTGAAGGAAGTCCAACCCTGCTCTGCCTTTTCTTCTTTTGAAAAGGCATCCTCTGTTGTGTTTGTGTGATATTTTTGTGGGTGTTTGGCAAAGTGGAATGTTACTTTTTTTTTGTCCCCTCAAATTATTGCTGGTTACATAGATTGTTGCAGGCCTGCTCATTTCTATTTTTCCTTACTAAGTTTTGGCTTGTTCATAGCTGAGAAGGAGTTTGGAGGCTGCTTCTTCCCCAAAGGAATATTATTTCTTCTGTAATGTAAACCAGACTGGTTGCTTCAGTCATTTTGATTGGAAAAAGAAGTCTTGAGTTTTTTTCAGTAATAAAGATTTAGTTGGAGGTGAGACTTTATTTTTTCACAGTTTTTGATGGTGTCATGATCATTAGATATGTGTATCATTTGTATCTTTTTCCCTGTTCGTGATGCCTGTGACTATAGTGTGAGTGCTATTGCTTTGTCTTTTGTTTAGTTTTCCTTTCACACTTGGCAGTATTTCTTGTTTGAATATTCTGTATTCATATTTTAAAAGTTACAAATACTTCTGCTGTGAAAATAGGATAAAATTTTCTCTATTTTATATGGGGCCTTATATCCCATCCTAATACCATTTTCCTTGTTCTATTAAACAAACCCCCAAAACTAAATAGAAACGGATGTTCTTGCTCTGAAGTTAATTTCTACCCAGATATTATTCAGTTTGTTTAAACGCATAGTTATATTGTCTAAATCACCTTTCTCTGTGTGATTCCTCTTATTTTTTTATTCAAATAATGCTGTTTACCTACTTGTTTAGTTGCATCTTGGAAATAGCTTGCAGAAAAGGGCAAGGCAAGAAAACTACAAGGCACTGGATCCAGTGCATGAGTTGCTTACCTTTTATTTTTGGACTGTGCTGGTTATATTTACCCCTGATCCCCAAAAAATGAACTGCCCATCTTCATCTTCCATATCAGCTGTTCCTGAACTTGCTCCTTACATGCCTGTCATAGGAAAAGCCTTCTAGGTACAGTGTAGCTCTTCTTTATTGGTTGGTTCAAATTTAAAAGCATACTGTTATTTAAAACTTTACTCTTTTTTTAAAGTATCATTTCCATGTTTCCAAGGCTTTAACAAATGCCAGTTCTTGCTGAAGAATCCATTTGTACAAGGTAAACCAGGGTGATTATTGTAGACATCTTTTAAGTAGACATGTATTTACAGCTTTGGTAGTATGTATGTATTTCAATAGTAATGCACTAAGATTAGAAACAGTGAGGTGAAAAAAATGCACAGAGGGATTCCTGGTAAGAAATAACCTCCAGTGATTTGAAACATAGTTCAATTGTCTCTGCCATAAATTTGGAAATAAGTGTCATATATGGGTGATAAAAATGGCATAGGCTATTTTTTATATACTCATTATTCACTTAGTTTGTCTTTTTCAATTAACATGGAGTCTATCTTTCTCATCTGACTGGGTTTACGTTTCTTTCATAATCATATGTCAACAAACCACAATAGACACAGCACAATGTGGCATACAGTGTAAATCTTTAGGTTAATCCTTAACATTTTTTTATTATCTTTCATTTGGAATCACTTTGTAACTTGATCATGATTTGTACTGGTGTGGTTTTTTTTTCATTATATGCTTAATATGTTACAGCTTCATCTTTTCTCACCTCTTTAATGTAGAGGATATGCAACTACTCAGCCAATGAGGTTAGAGATAGATAGGTAGCTATATATATAGTCCTTGATTATAAGTTCTTCTTTAATCTTTTAAAAGAGATGCCTTATCTATTTACTTCATTTGAGGAGTCTTAGCAGTTTGTGCATACTTCTGCTTTTAAAATCACTAATAAAACTGTTGAGTGTCAACATTTTTCATGATACTTACTTTTTATGTGTCAACACAGCAACTTAACCTTGCTTCTGGGGATTTAAGGTACAGCAGTTTTTAAAGGCAGTCCTTTCCAGGACTTTGCACTAAAAGGAATGCTCACCACCTTGTTAGGCTGGATAAATGTAGTATTTTTAGACATCTTGAAGTTCAGTCACTTTTATTTTACATCATATATTCTGTTTCTGATTAAGTGTATATGTATTTAAAAGGCAACTTAGCAAACTCTGGAGAGAGACTTTAAAATATAGTTGTGAAGGCAGGGGGAGAGCAAAAGCAAAATCCTCAAATATTTCTTTATTTAAGAGAGCAGGTAGTGACAAATATTGCTTGATAGTTTGTCTTCAGATGTGTTCCCTATTAATGAATCACATGAAAATTTTGAAATCAAATTAATTAATTTCTTTCTAATGCCAGCCCATGTAAAGCTGAAAGATACATGGCAGTCTGTTTAATACTGGTCACTTATGGACAGTGTGTGTGTAATAAGTGTGCCTAGCTCGCAGCTATCTCCCAAAATTCTCTGGCCTGCCATCCCAAATTTTCTGGCTGGCAGCCGTCTGCCGGCTCTCTCAGTCCTTGAGGTGGAGGAGAGAGATGGGACAAGGCTGGTGGCTGGAGGAATTGTTCTGCTGACCTGCCGCTGCCTTCGTGTGTGAGCGGCAGTACAGCTGCCCGGTTATCCCATGCGAGTGTCCCTCGTCACGCGATGGATGCGTGTCCAGCCTCGCAAGGGGCCGCGTTCTCCTTGGGCCATGGAGGCGGAGGTGCGTGTGTGCCCTGCCGCGTGCATGGAAACACTCCTGTCTCATTGCAGCTTTCTGATTATTCTCTTGTCGTTTGAATGGTGTCAACTCATTAGTTGATGTGTCCATGATGGAGTGATTAACTTCTTGATAATGTGATTGGATAACATTTTGGTTATCTGCGGGAGGAGGGGAGAAAGAACGAGCCAGCACATAGTCTTTGAGTGGCTCTGTGGGAATCTGCTTGGCCCACCCTGGCACAAGATAGAGGTAGTTCTATCCTAAGTATGTTTGTTTATTAAGTGTGACTTACATTTACAATATTAAACCCTGTAAACAACAAATATGCTATGATTTGTTATGCTTAGCGCTCTTTAACACAGCACTTGCTTAGGGCTAGAAATTTACAATGTTCTTGAAAAATTCCATCTGTGTGGTTTCAGCCTTCATTAAAGAAAATAGCTCCAAAGACTTTAAAACAATGAAAATCTTGCAGTGTTGTCTGTTCATAACAATTGAAGTAAAGAGAACCATAAACTGTTTTAACAATGAAATGCAAAATAAATCTTAACTTTTCTCCTTGTGAAAGAACTGTAGATGGAAATGAAATGGCTTTTAGCTTTTGGCTGTTCTGTGAACTGGCACTTAAGTTTTGAACTGTATGAGGTGGTTGAAGTTGACAGAGCTGGACTGTGGTGTGACTTCCCTTTTCCGTCAGTTTGTAACCTGTATTGGCAGAGCAATTTGTGAGTGAATTGTATCAATTGGATCTTTCAGTTTGGTAGCTTTTGTTCATTCCTGCAGGTAAACAATTTCTCTGGGGTATGGTGCAAACGAATTTAACATCATGAACTTTAAGAAACAGGGCAACAAGTATGGGTATTTAAGCTATCAAGCAGTCTAACACACAAGCTTAAGAAAAGAGGTGTTAAATAGGTTTCCACGGTGTATTTTTATTTGCTTTGTTTTTGTTTATTTGTTTTAGTGGTTTTTTAAAAAAATTTTTTTTCTATTTTCATGTTTTCAGTGGGAACAGCTAAGTGTCTGCCATGTGTGATACTAAATAGCTGCTCAGTTTGTGAGGAACAATTTATGGAAATATGTAATTTGGTTTTTTTTTGCTATGGGGTAACTGATTAGTTAAAGTGCTTTTAGATCAGAAATTTGTTCAAAGAGGTTTTCTTTTTGGAGTTTATCTTTTATTCCTTTTTTCAATTCCTCGGTGGATCGGCTGCTGCTGAAGCGTGAAACAGGTCTACACTCAAGTGCTTGTGACTAGTAGTTTTGTTTTCTGAGTAGCATTAAACTAATACAGGAGAGACCAAGTTGTGGATCATCCTGGAGTGGGGAGAGCAAATAAGTGACTAGAACAGTGGTGAGAAATGGGTAAATTTTGCTGCTTCTCTTTGAAGTTTACTGTATGAAACTTGGATGTCATACTCAAGTCCCAAGTTCTGTTCTAATTCCTAGGTAAATCACTTTGTGGAAGGTCAGAGAAATTACAGGAACATTTCCTTATGTTAAGGCAGTCCATATTCCTTCACGGTGTGGAAGTTCAGGTAGTGACGAGACGATCATAACTTAGATGACTTGCTGGCTTCTTGTCCAGAGAAGCTTAGGCTGTTACTCATCTTAAGCATCTGGTACATCCTGGATGGATTTACAACAGTAGATTAGAATAAGATATATAACATACTGTGTAATTGTGAGTAGATAAGAAAAATCTATGATACAGTAAAATGTAATTTTCAAATAAACTGCTTCTTTAGCATCATGCATATGTCAGGTCTGTCTTCATATTTCGGGGTTGTGATGAATCAAGCAATATGGTATCTCTGGACATATGGAAGTAATAGTATTCCATGATGAAAACAGTGCACCCTGATTGTGGATACACCTAAGCTCGGAGAACTTGTTTCACATACTCACGTGAGAGGGAAGCCGTCCCAGGGATGTCTTCTGTAACTGCTGCTGGTTAGAAATGACAAACTTGTATATGCTTGCTCTCTTTCTGCCTCTCTCCTCCAACTCTACTTATACTGAGAGTAAGTGGAGCATCTACTTCTGCCCTGTCCTTCTATGGTTGAAAATTCTCTATTATTTCTGCTTTCGAAATCCAAGGTTTTCTGGAAAAGAACAAAATCTGTCAGCAATATAGTTAGTCCTCAGATTTTTGTATCTACAGTGTATTTTAAGCTAGAAGTGGTAATCCTTTTTTATAATAATCGGCTTGGTTTCTAGTCCCCACTTACTCCTTAACTGTGTTATTTCAATGTTTGTTTTTGAATAAAGCTTTGATAGTCAGTCAAAATCTGAGATGGCAGAATTCTCACCTGGGCCGAGCTTTTCCAGAAGTAAAGAGTATAAATGAAGACTCCTGAAGCCAAGTTTTGTGATCAATTAGTGTCCAAAGGTTACTGTTGCAAGTATTGCTCCTGATTTATAAACATGACTAATTCCTCTAAATTTTTGCATATTGGTGCCTAGGTAGAACTTTGAAGCTGCTATCTAATTTTTAAAATAAATATATAAAAGTATGGAGAAATAAATATTTAATCAGACTGTCCCTGTCCAAGTGAAAGCTTGCTTTGTACTGTAAAATCCTGTTAGGTTTTATTGAGAGAAAAACTGTTGTTGGTTTTGATTTTTGCTCTGAATAGTAAAAGTATCAGTTTTTTTGACCTTAGTTTTGTAGTTGGTCAATACCATTGGATTCTGTGGGTTCTCATCTGCCAGCTTGATTGGCAATTCCAGACACTGGAATTTACGAAGATGTGTACTTTTTCTAAGGGTTTGGACAAAATCTTTGTAGGTATGCTTGGTATACAGCATAGAGGCTGTTGGGGGTATGCCTGGAGGATTCATTAATACATGTTAAGTGCCTTTCCTTCTGTCCTTTTAAAGAAGGAATGCCATAGAACTGCGTGAAGGTCTCCCCCATTCAGGAATGCTTTGGAAAATGTAATGGGGAAGATTCTCTGTCTTATGGGGAGGGGGATCAATATCATTCTTCATAAATCTAAAATACTGTAAAGAATGAATGGTTTTGCCACACTCTGCGAGGAAAATAAATATCTAAAAAATAATCTAGTAAATTATTTGTAAAGAACAACATCTTTGTAATAGCTGTGCTAATGTTCTCAAAGAGTAACATTTGACTTGTTTTCTTGCAGCCTGTAATACAAAGTGTGATATGCTTCTGTTTTATAAAGAAAAAAGCAGGCAATTAAGTTTTTCATTTAGGAAATCTGCAGCAAATATTCATGTAAACTTTTGCATGCAGACAGTTGAGTACTTAATTGGCTGTTATTTATGTTTCTGTATTAAAATGAAACGTCTCATCTGATTGGAAAAGTTAGAGGATTAAAATAGTACTAACCATATGCATTTGCATCTATACAGAGTGAGCCAAGGTGTATATATATATGTGTGTGTGTCTGTGTGTGTGCATGGGGGTGGGCAGGCGCTGTGAGAAGGTGTTTGATTACCTACAAATTGCTTTCTTATATTCAATTCTTGTTACCCGTACAGGTGAGACATTTATGTTAACAAGCAGGATGTTTTTGTTGTATTTCTACTTTTCTGCTTTTGGGATAATTGTATGTTGATTGGTAACTATAAGAAACTTTTAGAGTTGTTTTTTGTCATTGTTTTGTTAATCAAGAAAACATACTACTGGGGGAGTTACACTCCCATAAATGCTCAGACACTGCATTCTTTTTATCCTATGGAAGGGATATTTGCTATGTTAAAAGAACTGTGGTACCTTTTATGGAATGCTTTGTTTCTACATGACTATATAAAAGTATTATATGTATAAGGATTAAAACTTACAGTGCAGGCTAGAGCCTTAGTTTGTGGTTCTCCAAGTGCAGGTGTTCTTAATTTCAACTACACTGTTGAGCTTGACTCCTTTGATATGGTCATTGTGCCTACCTAATTGTTTTCAAGATTGCTTTAGATATGAATCTTTAGTCAATCAGTGATTTCAGAGGCAATGTAAGAACACTTGAGAATACTGTAACCAGTAAGTGAGCTATATTAGTATCTGGGTAAGTGTTACTGCTGAAAATAATAAATTACACAACCATCTTTGGAACTTGAACTTCTGAAATAACATGGCAGTAATGTATGCATAAAGGCTATTTCCATGCTTTAGCTTTGTCTTTTACTTTAGGTGATGGAAAGTAATTGTTATAGGACTGCAATTTATTAGGACTTGCGTAGCATAATTAAGTGTGCAAGAATCAAATGTCACCATAGGATTTGCTGTGCTAAGCATAAGTAGATAGGGAACAAATGTATCCCATTTAGAATCTAAAATGTCTGTTAACTATGCTGTGCGTAGGGCTGAAAATAATTTTCTTGGTTTTTTTTCACAGTAGTATCAGGATAAACTCATTACAGCAATATTTTATCCTTTTTTTTGAGGTTTATTGATTTTTCTTCTTTACTTAGATGTTGAAACATTTGTTTCCCAAACACTAAAAGGAGAAAATCTATCCAAGAAAGCAAAAGAAAGAAGGGAAGTTCTTCTTAAGAAGATAAAGGATGTTAAGGCAAGGTAAGTGAACTTCATGGCTTTAATGTGTTATAAAGTCACTTACTGATAACTTGAAGTTTTTTGCAATCTTTTAATAAACATTACCCGTATTAACAATTAAAAAATCTGTATAGGTCCTGATTTTTTAAAAAAGTCTATATGGGTTCAAGTCTTTCCTTCTCAAAACTGCTACAATTTAGTAAGAAATGGGATCAGAATGATTTGTCCCATTTGAATTGCTTAGTATTCTGAAACCGGATTGCAAGCTAGTTGGGTAGAGCTTGCCTTCACCTCTCATTTGGTAAGATTCATTAAAATATGAGAAATATAATGTATTGAGGATATGAATGAGCTTCCTATCACCGTACTCAGCTGGTGCAAGACAGCATAATTCAATGCTGACTTTGCTTTATTACCTCTTCTATTGTTTAGCTCTGTAATAGAAAACTGAAACATAACTGAAACTATTTATAGATCATAAGTTTGTTTAAGCAAAGTGCTATGACAGACAAGGCAGAGATCTGTGGATGTTTTTGTTTTAATAGCAAGGATGATTTGAGGGAGTTCTATGATGTGTTAATTTCAGCAATTCAGCTAAAGAGATTTAGCCATTGTATCATTTGCACTACAAAACTTTCTTTGAAAAATCTCTTTACTTAGGACTCTTATCAGCTAGGAAATAGCCGAGTACTTGCTGTTCTTTTCACATTGTTGTTTTCAGAGTGTTTTTCTAGTGACCACTCCTGTGTGGTATCTCCTAAGCATTCCATTCATGGCTTGCTTCTGCCCCTGTGGCACTTGTTTACAATTTCAAGGACAGTACAATCATCTGGCAAGGACGTCATTCTTTGTATGTCACTAACTGGAGGGAGACACGAGATGTGTCCCAAAATCTTGTAACTGAAGGTTCCTTTCATTCGGGCTGTAAATGCTTAGGGAACTAGCTCTCCCCCATCCTCTCTTTTAAGAAAGTAGGATTTTATTATTTTTCCTTTCCTGTGCTTTCCATTCTGGATTATTGAGTTAACTGTGACTGTACAGATAACTTGCAGATACAGCGCTACCGACTTTTTTCTTGACTGAATGATGCTTTTTTGGCTGATGAAATATCAAAGGGAGGGAACCTGCAGTTATGAGCATATTGACACTGAATCTTTTGCTAAGCATTTGCGTGACCCTATGGTTTCAAATTTTATTTTAATTTCTAATTCCTTCCTTACTTCCTATAATATTATTCACTGTTAACAGTGTTTTGCTTTTCATGCAGGCTGCAAAACACATGCACATTGTAGTCATCTTTGATTTTAACATCCCACATGTTGGGCTGTATCTATTACTGCCGCTTGCTACACTGGATTTCTTAGATCTGGCCTTTTATCTCTGTTTGTGTTTCTCAGTTTCTTATCTCTAGACCATTCCTTTCTCTTCTGCTCATTTCTTGCCAGCATCTCCTTATTGACTAACCTGATACCCTTACTACTGCTTATTGCTCATAAAGATGATCTTGGCAGCTGCATTTTATTTGTCAGTTAGTTCATAGACCATGAATGTTTCTTGAATGCCATTCTACATAACTCTGTCCTGATAATTTGTCTGTATCATCAGACTGCATCCTGTGATTATTTTTGTTTCTGAAATACAAAGATTTAGTTCTGAAGAAAAGGTATATAGGTATATAAAAGTATGTTTTCCCTCTGGGATGATAATTTTTTTTTTTATTTTCTAGGTATTACATAAGTTGATATCTGCTTATCTGAAAAGGAGTTTATATTTAGGCATGTGTTAACTTTTATATTTTTGGTTAATTATTAATACATTTTCATTCAGATTTCTGTCAGTTTACTGCAGCTACACTCACTATTTTAGATTTTTTTTTCCTTTCCCATTGAACTACTGGTTTATTTTAAAATATGCTTAACGGTTTTACTTGTGCACAAAACTTTTTGAAATATGTTAACATTTAGAAGGTTTACTAAAATTAAAGATGCTTTTGTGCGTTTCTATATCCTAAGATATCTCAATAGATGTATGTTCCTAGAAGAGGCTGCTCAGTCTGGATTTGGTTTTGTACAAGTCTTCCTTGAAGTGTCTGGAGATTTTCTCAGCTGCCAAGGCATAAGGAAAACTTGAGTAAATACTTTAAGCCAAAGACTTCAGAATTTTCAAGGAAAACTTCCAGCGCTAAGTTTCAACCACAAAACTTGTTGAAAACTGGCTGTTGTTCTGCGCCACGTCCTCGTGCCGTGGGTTTGCAAGTGTGCGTTGCTTTATGATGTTTCTTCTTCTTTTTCTGCAGCTATCCCCAAGAATTCCCGGAGAAAGGTGAGTCTCGTGCCCTTTCCCCCCGCCGTTCCCGCCGCGCTTTTCCCACTGCCGCTGGCGCCCCCTGCTGCGGCACACGGGGAACAGCGGCCCGAGCCCCCGGGGCGCGCACATCCACCGGGGCCCGCTGCCGTCAGCCAGCACATCACGGAGCGCTCGCTGATGGAAAGATCAGTCTGGAAATGTAGTTCAGGGTTTAATATATAATGGAGCTTGTTATGGAGCTTATTTATTATAAATTTAGTATAAATGGAGCTTTATTAGCAAGAGTGCAGCCTTGCGAAAGACCATGTGATGTAGGTTTTGTTTTTTTCCAGAGGAAGTGTATGCAAAGTAGCCTGCTTAGGAGATAAAATTTTAACAGGGATTACTTATTTCAGCCTTTTTTCTTAACGTTACAAAAGTCTTCAATTCCATAGTGATGTTTCTTTAACCTTTTAATAGGATCATCTCGTGGCAATATGATATTGGCTTTCGATCCACACTGAATGAATGTTTTCATAGTGCAGCGGGAGCTCAGACCTTTAGCTGGAGAGGAGATGATTTAGTGTGCGAGTAATGAAAACTGAAGTGTGGGTTATCTATTGTCTTCTAGTGGAGTTTAAACAAAGCTGCAGAGTTCAGTTTAGAGAAGACTGAGGGGTTTGTTGCTACAGTGTTCTGTTCTGTAACTAAACCTGGAAGGGCTCTTATTTCCATGATGCTAATTCTTGAGGTCATGACCTATAGCCTGTGGATGCTGGTATGAGGGTCACAGTGTGAGGTCAAAAAAGCCTGTGCAAAGCTTCACTTTTTGCAGTGGTTGAAGAACTGTCTGTTTCTGGACAAGGAGGTTCAAATGTGTAGGCTACAGCGTGCCTCCTGAGAAAGTGAAAATATGTAAGTCATATTAGGCAAGTAATGTCATAACAAGGTGCAACAAGTTCATACATTTCTTATGCCTGTTTAAATCAAGTTATGCAGCCATAACAGTTCAACCGAAAGGGACAGTGCAACTTGAAACTTCACAAAGATTCAAGATTGCCAAGATTTTGTAAACTCCAACTATGTGATTGTTTAAAAATTGTATTATAATTGCTATTTTTTTATATCGCACCTCAGCACTGTTACAGAAGATAAAATGTAGTTTTCCTCTTCTCCTCACTGTCCAACAGAACTGAGTGTGGGAAAGTAAAATGTTATTTTATTAAGGAAATTACTAACATGAAATTAGGCAGGGTGGTTGTTTCATTGCAAATGTATCTGACTTTGGGAGAACATGTTTTTGAAGATTTAATAACTTCCTGGGGCTCTGACTCTGTAATAAGCGTGAGAGTTGCCTATAAAAGGCAGAGTTTGCATTTATTGCTTTGCGTAATTTGAAGGTCAAGAAAATTCTAGTGTATTTGCTTTCTTCGTTGGTGATTTGATTCAGAATTTCTTTTTCAATTCAACAAATTATTAACAAAAAAGAGATTTAATTATCTCTAGCAAAATGGATGATTTGATTTATATAGTCTGTAATTGTTACTGCGTAACTTGCTCTGATTTCTGTGAAAATTGTATTCAGTCTTCTTCTTTTTATTAGAGTACATTTGATTCTTAAGAAGGATATATTGCCTTTTAAAAAATTCTCTTGATATATCTCTGGTTCAGGTCATAGAACTATGTATAAATGCTGAGGTTTGCGAACACTGACACCTTAGTTTTCAGTATTTTTCAATAAAATGAAAGTTATACCATTGTTTTCTGCAAGCAAGGATACATTTCTCCAAATTACTGTGCATTTGCTGCATGCAGGAATGTAAAAAAATTATGAGAAATAGGAGCCTGCACTTATTGCAAAATATTTAAGGGAGTGTGATTCAGTGGTATGAGTTGTTGGTATAATTTCCAGAGTTCAAGAAGTGTGTGCTAAACTTTATTTGGTTGTGTCATTCTTACTTTAGGACTGTACAAATTAGGTGTGACTTTTGTAGGTGTAGAACAAAGGGCTCACACAGAGATAAACAGTCAGACTCTTGGCCAGCTCCTAGTGAAATAAAGCAGTGGCAGCAGCTGAGAGAGGTCAACTTTTTTTCCAATTTTCATACCTCTGTGCGCACCTAGACATTTGAAAAGCGGAAAATTTGGAAAGTATTGAAAACTCAGAAGGCAGTTCCAGCTCCTCCAGAGAAAGGAGAAATATCTCAATATATAAGGTGAAAAAGGATAATATCTTCTAGGAAAAAAAGGAGGGGTGAGAACAGAAATGTGGAAACTACACTGAAAAAAACTAGGAAGAATAAAAACTACTGTGCACATTTAAACTCCATATTTACTGTTCTTGGTTTTGTGGAAGCAGTTACTTCATTTTTAAAATGTAAATAAAATAATCTCTGTTGTAGCTGAAAGGGAAGGTGGAGTATGGTTCATACTGTCTTGGTATGTTATTGTGGTATAGTAGTTATAGTACATCAGCTGTTTTCAAGAACCTTGTGAGTTGTGACCTGTCATGCTTTCAGAGGTGTCCAGAAGTATTTTTGGAGGCTGAAAGAAGTGGACTAACACTTTCAAAATTCATATATTTCCTGTAGGACGTAATGATACTTGACTCTGGTCTCTCAAACAGTGGCTCCTTCAGCTTGTGAGTTGTTCCACAAGTATGTGTTGTGGGCATACTTTTCACTCCATTTTCTTTCATCACTGAATGTTCTTGAAGTTCCACTGACTTTGCACGTAGTGAGTAGCTGGTTTGGCTAAGCTATTTGTAAAGTCTTGTTTTATGGACTTTGGCCAATAGCATACAGAATCTTGCCTTCCATAAGGATAAAGCAAGGAGATTTGAAAGAATAATAATAAAAAAATAATTGAAGAGCATGTGTACAAGTAGAACCAGGCTCCTTAAAACTATAATCCCCCATGTGCATCTCTCTCAGAAAGTGCATACAACTTTGCAACCAGATTGATGAATTTGAGCACTTTCTTGAATCCTCCTAGAAAGAAGCCTTCTGATGTTGTCTGTCAGGTCAGTAAATATGCTGACAAAAGCATCTTTTGTGTCTATACAGACTGGAAAACAAAGAAGCTTTTTAGAAGTGGGTACACGTGCAAGTGAAAGACACAAAATTAATTGTATGGGAAAATGTTTAATTCTTATATGTGATGTGTTACCTGATTTAACACTGACTATTACAGTTAAATGTGTTGCTGAGTTATGGATAAAGAAAGTCCATGTTGTTCTTATGACCAAAAAAGTGCAAATATATTTATATCCAATCCACTGATCTTTCATCAAATTTTATTTTTTTAAGTTGTTAGACATTCATTGTATCTATTTTATTCTTAAATTGAAGAACTCTGTAGAAATGTCTTTCAGACACTGCTGCCTTTTTTTCTTTTAATTTGAAATATTTGACTCTTGATCTAAGCAGTTTAAGCAAAACTACAAAGCTGTAGTCACACTCAGCAACCTGTTCTAGATCTTAGAATTGGGAAGAAACTTGAAAACGAAGGTAATTTGCATACAAATTGGATTCATTTTTTATAAGACTGATATTCCACTAAGGGTATAAAAGTCTGAACTTTGTCAAAGATTCTGACTTAATACAATTTTTGGCATTTCTCTGTTTTGAGATTAATTGAATCAATACTGTGACTGCCAAAATGTTTAGTTAAAAGAACCTTGTTTTCAATTTATGCTAAAAATAGTGCTAAAGTTGGCAGAAACACTCTAAGCTCTAGAAACTGTATTTGTGTTTGAAGTTCACTTGCCATCTGTTCTATGCATTTATTTTAGTAAAATATATATTTTTAATCACTTTTCACAAAATATTTTGGCTCGATGTTGAAAGTGACACACTGAAAGTACTAGCCAAATCGAGTCATATTATGGGAATTTGCAGAACCAGTTCCCCATAAAGCATTCAGTGCACCTCATATCTGATCTGCAGCACTAAATTATGCAGAAAAGTATGACATAACATTTTCTAACTAGCATTTTTCACTCTGATAAAAACTGATGATAGTCCACTCTTGGTTTTTTTTTCACTGTAGCATAATAGAGGGTAAATCTGTATCTCTAGAGCACTGGTGTTATTCACTATGTAATTATTGGGAGCACCTGTAGGAAACCTTCAGATGACTCAGATGCTTCTGGCTCTTGGCAGAGCAGAGAGTCTGGAGCCTGAGATCTCTGCTTCCTGGAAATAGTCAAGCTGTTAGAGTAGCACTGTATGCAATTGTTTGTATTTTATATTTTTTAATTTTCTGTTTTTGAAAAGAGGTGATATTTCCTTTTTCTTTTTTTCCCCTCTGCACACTCTTTTTCAGGGAATGGCAGCAAGTAGGAGTCTCTTCGGACTTGAGAAAAGGAGTCAGTATCTTGTGGTCACCAGAGCCACATGTGCATGCGAGTTCTATATTTTAACACACTTGAACTTTTTAGTCGAGAGCATAAATACGTCGTTAGTATTTGACCATAAATGGGGAAGATATGGCTTAGTTGTTACCCCGTTCTTTGAGGATCATCGTGAGGTATTTCTGGAGAGACCATCAAATGCATTAAAAGAGTGCCAAATATCACTGTATCCCAGAAGTCTGGGAGGTTTCACTGTGGACAAGTCACTGTGTTGTCCCTTTCAGCTACACGAAGCTGTTAGCTGTGAAGTGTCCATGCCAAGGGCAATTTAAGTATCAGAGATACACCCACCAGTGCAGCACAAAATGGTCTTGCCGTGATATGCATCGTAAGAATGAGAGGCAACTCAGCAAGTAAAAGTTGCAGTTGCTTTTCTTGCTTGAAGCTATTTGCTTGCAAACTTAATGTTGTTTCAGTATTGTTTTAAGAAGTAGCTGCTAAAGAGTTTCTACTTGACCTTTACAAAACAAGCCGTTAAAAATCATCATGTTAATAGGGGACGCTAGAAGGCCCTTAAGGAATGAGTGTGTAGGAGCAGACTGCGTGGCAAAGCATGCATTGAAAAATTGGTTGTCAGAAGAATCCAGTCTTGCAGGGTGACTGGTGGGTTGGGTCAGTAGCATCTTAAAAATATAAGGTACCCCTATGAAGGGGCTAAAGTATACCCCTGCCAGCTTGAAAGCAGCTTTGCCTACTTGTTCTTATGAAAAACTGTGTAGTGAGAACCTTGCTTGATCTGCTTGATAGCTTCATCCAGTCTTTTGTTTGGTGGGTTCTTACTGCAGCAGAGGTTGGACAGGAGAAACTGATTTCAACGTGCTCTGACTTGGGACCTTCTGAAATGGCAAGAAGCAGGGTGGTGTGACCCACATGTCTTTTTATTTTTGGGAGTTGTTTTATTTCTTTTATACTTGAGCAGTTTTAATGCATCATTCTGTCTAGACATTTTTAGAAATAAATTGAAAGTGTTTAGTTATCTGAGGATATGAGCTAGCAATTCTCTTTCAGAGGCATTGGCTGAAACATCTTTCTTGCTCTTTTTTAGAGTAAGTGGTGTAAGCAGTACCTTTATATGCTATATTTTATATTTATATTTATATTTAATATTTATATTATTATTATTATTATTATATTTATATTATTATAATCTCACTGTTGCAGAAGAAAATGAATTCTTGGGGGGAAAAAGTCTGGATTTTTTTTAAGCTGGATTTTTTATAATGTAATATGGTCCTTTTCATTATATTGAGCTTGTACCAGCTAAATTTGCTGGAAGTCTTCAGAACAGGGGGTAGGAACTGAAGTACAGCCCTTCTTACAATGAAGAGAGTTTGTTTTATGCTCCATTCCTAATGTAGCGAACTTACCCTTTGGTATGCATTATTTCCTGAATCAATAAATAAGCTGTAATGGAAAAGGTAGCCTTTAATAAAGAATGACACTGTATGCTTTTTTTTTTTTACAGACATCATAAAATATTGATTCTGCTATCAAACTTGTAAGAGATTAGTTTAAGTTGCAGAAACTGGAGAATAGGGTCAGTTCATGTACATATTTTTGTTTTTGTGACTGTTAAATATCTACCTTTAATTAATCTATTTTTTCTCCAACTTCCAGAGAAATCATGTGTTATTCTGGGGAAACAAGAAACTATATTAATGGGCATCAACTCCATAATTATACTTGTGGCTGCATAACAGGGACACATTCATGTCATTTCTTTAGGCAATAACTTTTGCAAAGAAGTATTTTTAAACTGGTCATTAATTTTATGACCACAGAAATGAGATGCAAAATTTATGCTGTTGTCATTGGCATGGGTTCAAGGCACTACTGACATTATGTGTGATTGTAATGGAATGGCTGCCAACTAATGAGTCTATAGACATTTTGTTTGAGCATGCTTTGCTTTTAGATGTTTGATTAGGCAGCAATGCTTTCAATTATGCCTGTAAATTGTATTGGATACATTTACCTGATGCCCATTGTTGCTTTGTAGTTCGGTTTTCTATTGCATAAGTGCAAGTTGAATGCTTTTCTTTAATTTATTGATGCTTTTTTGAGTGTATTTTTAGATACTTGGCACCTGAAGAGAGTAGTGGTTTGTGCTGCTCAACACTGACTCCTCTGACTGTTCGAGGAGTAACACGTGGAGCTTCAAATGCAATTCTGTCTGCTCTTACTCTGTAGGTGGAGTATAAACTTCAATGAAACACATTGATGGAGGCGCATGTAAAGTGGAGAAAGGGCAGAGATTACCCTGAGTGGGAACGTAGGAGATGGCATAGGATCAACAGGAAGCCTCTCTGTGAACTGTCTGGAGCAATATCTTTATATATTAATAGCATATGATCCTAAGATATCTTTTAACCCTGACAGAACTAGGAGGCAAAAACCCCGAGGCTGATACCAGGAAGTAGTTCTTCTTTTATGCCAATACATAAACATGTGAAGTGTTGCCTGTTAAAGGTCCAGAGCACGAGTCAGCTTTCCTATTGAAATGCCTGCAGTTCTTCTGTACAAATTAGATGATTTAAGAATTGTATTTTTCAGTGTATAATATAAATTTATGAAACCTATTATTTATTTGGTACTATTTTTATTTACTCGAAAATAAAAAATGGAGGATTTTTTTGTTTAATCTAGTCCTGCAGGAGTGCAGGTTGCTTGTACCTCTATCCAGAGTCTCCCACCTGTTCTCCACATTTTTCACGTAAAGTGTGGGTACCTAAACGTACTATTGTATGACATAGGATTTATATATTTGTTCTGATTGTCTTTCTCAATGAGGGCTTTTTTTTCATAGAAGTCTTCAAGCCTGATTTAGGATTTAGTATCTAGAGAATGCTTTGACAGCTGTAAAGCACTGAGTGTGTAATTTCTTTCTTCTTAACACTTCAATACTTTTCTTTTTTTGGTTGTTTTGTTTTGAGAGCATTTTGAATTTGAATATTGTAGACATAGAACAAAAGCTTGTTTTATTATAAATCTGCATGCAGTGTTGCCATGTTTTTTGTTGTTTCAAATACAACATATAACTGTGTCATGGTTTTCATGCCAGATGGCAGCTAAGGCCCACAGAGTCCCTGGCTCATTTGCCCCTGCTGGGATAGAGGAGATAATCGGAAGGGTAAAAGTGAGAAAACTCATGGGTTGGTATGAAGTTGATATAATAGGTAAAGCAAAAGCTGCACACACAAGGAAAACATAACAAGGAATTCATTCATTACTTGCCATGGGTATGCAGGTGTTCAGCCATTGCCAGGAGAGCAGGACTCCATCACAAGTAACAGTGACTTGGAAAGACAAACATCATCACTCTAAATGTCCCCCACTTCCTTCTTTTCCTCTCAGCTTTATATGCTGAGCATGGCATCATATAGTATGGAGTATCCTCTTGGTCAGTTGGGGTCAGCTGTCCTGGCTGTGTCCCCTCCCAACTTCTTGTGCACCCCCAGCCCACTCACTGGTGGGTTGGTGTGAGAGGAAGCAAAGGTCTTGTCTCTGTAAGCACTGCTCAGCAGTAACTGAAACATGCCTGTTTTATCAGCACTGTTTTTAGCACAAATCCAAAACATAGCCTGATACCAGCTACTGTGAAAAAAATTAACTCTATCCAAGCCAAAACCAGCACCATCTGGGATAGGTATATGGTATGCCCTAAATATGTATGTATTAAAAAGTCCCTTGTTCCTAGGTCATCTGGCTTTTATATGAAAGTAAAGCACAAATGTTTACTGAATTTGAAATCCTAAGCACAATTGAAAAATGATAGTATGGTGACTTAGTGGAAGAACAAGGTAATAGTGCAGCTATGTAAACTTAAATAAGAGATTATGTATTGCTGAGTGGGGCAAAATCATCTGGAGATGTTCTTTCTATATATGTACTCACCTACTTGTCATCCACAAGTGTTATTCATTCAAATATACTAAGGTTTGCCATTCAGCCCATGAATTATATGTGCTGGAGTGTGATGTTTGTGCAGTTGTTTTCTGCTAGAAAGACAGCCTAATATTTTAAATTTATGCTGGCACTTTCATGAAGGTTAAATGGTAGCATGTTTATGCATAGCTGATAAGAGGACATTTTTGATTGACAGCCAGGGCTTACATCTACACATATATTCTATGCGTTCTAGTACTAGTAAAAGTTTAGGACAGGAAAAGAGTGGAACAACTTTTGCCATTGTATAGGTTGTGAATATCATGTTTGCTCTTTTTATATGGAGTATATCGTCTAATAAAGATATATGTATATAGGCAAAGAGAGACAGGCAACTGGTCTCTGGCCTCTATGTGTGAAAGATGATCACTCTGGTTATAAATATGGCATTAATATTTTGTGTTCATGTGCTATCTGCTCTGTGTTTTTCTGTTTGGAGGAAGAGGTGAATTCTAGAGAGAAATAATTTACTTTTGATTGGTTTGACAGGTGTGATGAAGTGCAAATATTTTGATCAGATTAACACGATGACTGGCGTGCTACTTGAAGATGGCTGTGTCAAAAATAGGCTGGAGTCAGGTTCAGATTCAGAGCAGTTGTTAAATGGCATGAGAGCTTGGAAGGAAGCTTTCCCAAGAAAAGCATACTAAATTAATCAAGGGAAAGCCTAGCTGGTGTTTGATAACCTTTAAATATAAAAGAACTCCAGCAAAGCAAATACCAGGCTTTGTTGTTTTAATTGCATAGAAAACTTGCGGTTCTTTACAAACAGCCATGGTGCTTTCTGGACATAGTCTCTGAATTTTCTGTGTATTTCCGTTATTAAATGGGAGGGGGTAAAACTCAGCCATGGCTGGGCAGTCCTACTGATGAAAGCAATTCCTGTGTCTGTGGAGAAGAATATTTTCACTATGCATGGGTTTATTTTGGATTCTTAGAAATTAGTTTTCCCATCTAGTGCTCCAAAAGGGAGCACGTGAATAGAGGAGGATACTTGGAGGTCTCTGGAAAGCATTTTGTGTATATATATATACGAAAAGGCAATGCTTGAACGATCTAGTGTTACGTGGTTTTCAAGAAATTTGAGGGCCATTTAATTGATTGCAGCATCAACTTTATGATTCTGATCTGGTGATTTTTGCCATATTTAGTTTTTTCTTCTTCACTAAGACTGTATTTCTTTTTTTTAGGAGGAATGTAGTTTGTTATTTTTCTCCCTCTTCTTTGCCTAGATGTATTTAACATATCTGAGAAAATATACTGAGTTTCGGGAAGAAGTTAAATTTTGCCTAATTAGGTGAAAGCCTTGGGTAATATTGATTTCACTGTATCTTTCCCAGACCTTCACTCTTATGCATGACACTGATCAGAGTGCATTAGATTAGCTGATAGTGTAGGTTTTGTATCTGTTGTAGCGGGCCTCTCAGTTGGGCAAGAAATTCATTAACAGAATGTTGCATTAAGCCACAGGTTCATACCAGGTGCTGCCAGACGGCGATTCCACTTCTAGTTTCATGGGAGGAATACACACAGTTTGCAAAGCAGTGCCTAATTACAGTGAAGAAAAGTGAAAGTGGGCAGAGGTCAGCAAACTGCTGCCAACAGTAGTTTGGCATTTCCTGGGAGGGAAGTTGCTGCAGCTCCATCCCGCACTAGGACGGGCAGAACTTCGGAGCCTGGTGCTCTCCTTTTTTCCTTCTGCCAGTGTTTTCTCTTTCCCCCCCTCTTTGCTGTGGTGTTTCTTTCCCCCTTTGTGAGAAGCTGCCAGCTGTGCAGTGCTGGGAGCAGGTTCATTATATGACAGCGTTTAGGGAAACTGCTCTAGCAGCATTTATGTGTCGGGTCAGAAGGTAGCCCGGGAACGGCACCGCTCACAGCTGCGCTGGAGCCTGCAAGTGTCCGTGAGAAATAGGATTTTTTCAGTTCCAGATAGGAATTCATATCCTCCTTACTTTTATTCTGTGTGTTTGTGTGACAGACTATTTAACTAGCAATGTATATTGGCTTTTACAGAGCTGGAAGATGAGGAAGAGTCTGAGAACTCTCTTTCTTCGCCTCCTGATAGCGTGTCAATAGCATCTGACCGGTGTGATAAAGAGGATGAAGCACCTTCTGATGGTATGTGACGCTGTTTACCTTAGAATGTACTAGATTTGCCAGTTTGCTATGAGCTGATGTAATCAGATCCTCGTGATGCGAATGTTAGTGTTGGAAAACAGATAAACAGATAAGCAGCACAGCTGGACACTTTTCTTACTTTTACAAGAACCTTTAAAGGAACTGAAGAGCTCTCTCTAGTGGTCCTAGAGCATAGTGAAGCTCGAATTTACACGGTGTTTCTAAACTCATGTTTTTTGATAACAAAGCATCTTCTGTAGATGCATATGTTTTTAAAGATAGATCAGTGGCTAAATCAGTGTGAATATTTGTAGTAACAAATTGTTTGTTAATTCAACATTATCAGATTCTTGCTTAATTTTATTGTGCTAACTTAATGGCTTACTGTATTATTTATTTAATAAATAATGAAACAGTTTATGTGATTGATATTTTTCTGCAAACTCCATGCAGAATAGGTTCATAAAATATTAAATTAATTATTCCTACAGTGTTTCCTTCCATTAAGACAGTCTTTTGTACAATGTTTTCGTTATATAAATTTTAAGTTTGGGTTTGAATTTAAAAAAAGTCGATGCTCCATAGCTGTTTTCCATGTTGTTTTATTTTGTATTCATTAAATTTAATGCTAAATGTGACTGTTCTGAAGACATGAACAATTGAATATTTCAGCAGTTAACAAGCTTGCTTTAGCATAGTGTCCATATTTTTGAGATTCGTTTATTGTATACATAATGTAAAGGCCTTCTATGGATAATATATGGCAGTAAATTAAATATGTGTACAAATAAATTAACGATGTATATTAATTTGTGGCACTAGAAGTTAGATAGACTTACTAGTGAATGATGTTTTCTGACATGATATGATGATCAAACTGTGCAGCTCCATCTCGAAATACAATTGCTGAATGAAAATATGCTTCCTGCAATGTAGCACTCCACATTTTATGTTATCCAGATTATTCCCTTTGGAAACATAAATTGCTTTTATGAGGTATAAAATTATGTCTATTGCAGAACAGGGATAAGTCAAGTACATGCATAAGTGATAAACCTTCTAACCACTGATTCAGAATAATGCGGGTTTTTTTATGTCCAGAACTCTGTAAAATATAAAACAATAATAATCACACTTTTTTTTTTATATTGAGCTTATTGCATGTTGGCAATGTGACCTTCTATTAAAAAAAGTAAAACCAGTCTTTTTTGCTCTCTGGTTGAAATGTAATTATCAGTCAAATTGAGTATGGCTTTTAGAAAACCCAAGCTAATTTTCAAAACTACAGATGAATGCAACTTTCCATGTGTTTATTTTTGCTTACAAACATAATCTTATCATTATTTCTAATTGTAACTTAATAACACGGTACTGATTGCATAAAGGGTATGTGACAAAATTACATGAATGTTTAATAGGAGATATGATTATAGAATTGTTTCAAAACAGTTAATCAAGAGAAAAGTGATAATGTTCATAACCTAAATAATGAATGGCTGAAGAATGCTGATGCAAGACTGTGTGAAATACCATATGAGTTTGTACAGATGGGTGATGAATTTTTAGCCTATTTTTGAAGTTACAAGAGTAGGTATAATAGCTGCTCAACAATATCTTGACTAATTCATACCAGTTTAGGTAGAAATATAGAGGGTGTGATTCTTTTATATTTGAGGTGACTTTAACTTGCTGGTCTTTCTGTATTTTGTGATAAATCCTCTTTAATTGCCTAGTGGGAGTGGAGAACGAGGAAAATTTGAGAGAAAGTGGTAAATTCTGATCTGTAAATACATAATTTATTGGAGTAAACAGCGTTCCTCTTTTTCTCTTTGGATGCCCAATGTGTCCTTCTAAGACCATTTTGATTTTAACATATATAATTCATCATTCCAGTTTAGCCACCTAGCCTGTGTATGAAAATGTATGTTGGGAAAATCTTATAAGAGGGGGATTGATCCCCAGAGGTGCCATTTGTTTCAGTTCTAATAGACATAAATGGGTTTGTTGAAGCTTAATACTGTATTTCGGCTTTTTTAGCAGTTTGTTAATGTTCAATATTTAAATCCTACTCAAGAAACTGGGTCTGTAAGGTAGATGTTTGATCTTATATAATTACCAGTTTAGTTTAGTAAGGCTCTGTACCAATCTAAAACCTGATTTGTGTAGGATCAAGGCTCTCAGCATTAACAGAGGGCCCTATCTGTAGGTAACCAAATTGAGGTGATTTTTATTTATGTTTGAGTCCATTCCTATTATTATGTAAAACCTTCTACATATATTTTCTGCTAAAAAACCCCAAGGCATTTCTCTTTATATACTTGAGTTAGCCTGTAAGGTTTGTATGACTTCTGAAAGTGTCACAATTTGACTTTGCGGCATTACTGTCAAAACATAATTTGTGAAGGCACACGCTTGGTAACAGATAAAGAATTAGTGTATTATGTGTACGTTACAGTCATTGTAAAATCCTGGAGTTTTTGTGTGACCTTTGTCTAATGGTGTATTAATTACAAGAGAGATAATCCATTTAACAATAAGTATGGGATAACTAAATTAGCACAGGTCACCTAAAGGCCTTTTGTCAAATCTGATTGTTATGTTGTCCTTTTGACTTTTACCTTATGGTAGGCACTAACAAAGTATCTAAACTTTGATGGATTATAAACTCTAAACATGATATGTATTTTTCATAATGCTAATGTAATTTTCTAGGTACTGAAAAGGTCAAACCCCCACGTCTCTGTGTGCATTCTAAGTCTGTCTTTCCTTTTAATATTTCTTTTTCTCTGTTCCTCTGGTTCAAAAGTTCACTCAGTTCCCAAATGGCCACCTAATTTTCCAGTTATTCCCTCAAGCCATATGTGTTTTGGTTTCTTTATGGTTTATTAGGTACTGTAGGAAAGTAGCATAAGTTATATCATCTAATGAAATTCAAGCACACTTCAGTGATGCTTTGACTTGATTGCTGGCAGCAATTAAATCACAACGAAAGAGAATGATGCATGGGCTTACACGTCCAGACACCCTACAGGAATTGGAAGAGGGATAAAACACAGCAAAACCCCCAAATAAAATAACAAACTGAAAAACAAGACAGACCAAACAAAACAGCACAGCCAGGCACTCTGGTCTTAACTTGATTTTTTTTTTATTGGCTAACAGCCTGATTGATAGCAAAATCATAACTTGCTGTATGCTAACAGGCAGAGTTCACTTGTAGGTTATTGTGAGCTGATAAAGGGTTAGATGGAGTTTTGATTTTCGCATTGGTCCTTGGTGCACCAGATTAATGGAATTTCAATGAGAGACTGGAGTAGTCACAGCTTTGTCAGAAAAACAGATGGAGATTCTATAGCCATGTCTGCTCATTAATACCAGTTGCCTGAAAGGTGTACTACTTCTCTATACAAAAGACTCAACATAATTGATTTTTGAGCGAGGTATTTTTTCACTTATTGATGACTAGGTTTCTTGCAACTTAAATGGCAGGTTTTTGTATAGTACATTGTATAACAATGTTATGTCTTGTAATTTCTTACTCCCCTTCCATCTGTGTATTGAAGAATCTTTGTAGTGGGAAATACGTATGTCTTGATTGGTTAAAAACCAAAGCACACCAAAATACTTTAAAATTGAAATGCTGAGATTTTCTTTCAAGTTGGAAACAGACTTACTTTTGGTTGAGAAGTAAATGGGAAAAAAGTTACTATTTTTCATTTAATTTTCAAGTTTCCTAGGATGGTATTAAATACAAGTTCAATGGCAGGCTTAAACTTTCCTGTTTAATAACACTGTAATCCTCTTTTATGATATATAGGGATTTTTTTAAACAGTAATTTTTTTTTGTTTATGGTATGGTAACTTGATTCTATAGGAAGAAATGTCACTAGTATTAAAGGACCAAACTTTCTGACTTTTTAAGTGGACTTGTGAAGAAGACATGTCTGTTTGGCTCTGCAGGGAGTATATAATTGGATAATTACTGGATCTAAAAGATCACAGTGAATGGTGTGATGAAATAATTTGGATCATCACCATTTCTATGGAAGGTCTAGAAATGTTGCCTTGAGAATGTGAGGATGAAAGAAGTACTAAAAATGTGTCTGAGGGGTTGTATGCCCTTCAGATTATCATATTTGGCTGTAGTTTATGAGTAAAATACGCTTTTTAGTAGAAAGTTTTTGAACAGTCTGAGAATCTCTTATTAAATTTCCCCGTAGTTGAAGTGGAGGAAGGTAGGGCTGGAGTAAGCAAAACTGGACACTTGGAGAACTTTGAGGAAACAGAGTGAATGAAAGGGTTGTGCTTTGACTGTTTGTCATCAAAATTTTGCAGTCTTGAAGATGAGCAAAATTTATTGCTTCTGCAACATGATTTTCATGCTATAATTTTTTGGGTGAAGCAACAGGCTTCAGCACTTTGTTTTCATGTAGTTGCTTTGAAAAAGTTCCATGCAAGTATTTGCAGGCTGGAATCAACTATTTTACATGAGCTATAGTATTTACTTAATATGAGCATCACATTTTGCAGTTTGATTGATCAAGTGAGAATGAAAAATTGTGTGACTGAATTTTGCATGCTGCTTCTTTTTACATTATAAGTCTCAAATACTGATTAAGTACTGATTACAAATACTGATAAAGTACTGATTACAAATACTGATTAAGCTTTTTTCCCCCATTATTTTTCCTATTTGTTAGATATAGTTGTTTGAATACTGTCACTGAAGAAGGGGGTAGAGTTCAGTGTAAGGTTTTGTGTTTGTGCATACACACAAGTGTTTTCCCACTTTCTTCAGCTACATTCCTACTGAGTTTATTTTTGAGGCACTATATTAAAGCAAAAACTGTGTTCCTCACAGGGCAGTTAAGCGCTGCTAGCAACTAAGGTATCAAAGGTTGGAGAATGGAAAATGCAAGTAGGAATTTCTATCCTTTCTCCTTTTGCCCTTCTTACCCCTCCAGTCTTGTGTTGGTATACCACTTTTTAGTAACATAATCATGTATATGGAGAGGATATTTGGTTGTTTTAGGGATGACAGCATTGGAAGTTTACCTGAGTTATTGTAGGAGATTCGTTATTTGCCTTCAGTATTGGAGAGAGAGGTACAAACTTTAGTGCATGACAGCCAGTCAAAGGAGAGAGAAACTTCTTTATTTGTCTTGTTTTTCTCATAGGTAAATCTCATTGAAGGCAGAAAACCAGGTATTTTATTAGTCCTTATATCTCTTTTAATATTCAAGAGTGAATATTAAAGGTCATATTGAGGGGAAGCAAGATCTGGGTTTACTTGGACACCTGGTCTTCAGTGAGAAAATGTAGCTTGTACTCTATACTCTTACTAGGAACTGGCAGTAGGGCAGTAGCCCATCATCTGGAAAATGGGTAAAGACTGGACTTTGGCATGCTAACTTTATTTTGAGGGGATGCTAGCTCTTGTCAGAATTGTGAAGGGGATTATGATTCTGTATTTCTGGCTGAGAAGGTAATATGATGATCAAAAATGCTGCTTTCAAAATTCTAAAAAATTGTTATTAGCAACGCAGTCTTAGGCAGGAAGACTGAAGTCTAAAATTCCTGATGTGGTATGCTGAGGTTGTCAGAGGAAAGATGCATCACTACAAATTTAGGCTGAGTCACTTATGAACAATTTAGATGTCACCCAGAATATAATCTTTTACGAGCTGATGGAACATAGTGAAAAGTAAAACATACTGAAGAGGAACTTAAAATATGAAGCATTTTTTTAAAAGAGTCTGTTTATAAGGATACTGGTGCATGTGTCAACCAACCATATGAGCGTAAATTCCCAGATGGAAATCTGTTTGTTTAACACATGAGAAGAGGATGCTAACTTCGTTGAAATTGTGAAAAGCTGTAAAGATCCAACTCCTTGTTGAACAGGAGAGGCCTTAGGAGTGAAATCAATGTGTCACCCGTAGTCTGCCTGAGATATTTCTTGGCAGCCGCCTGTTTCATCTTGCCTAAAAATCTCTACTGGTGCAATTGCACTGTCCCTCAGACAGCTTGTCCCAGTGCTGCACTCTACTAGGAGAGAATACATACCCTAAACTGTGTCAGTCTGTTGACATTTGACTCTCTTTTGTCAATAAAAAACATGGCCATTGTGTATTTCCTATTTTTCTTCCTTCTGTAATGAATATTTTTGAAGACTGAATAGAATCTTTATAACTTTCCACATGTAGCTGCTTTTGAAACCTTATGAAAGGAACAAACAACTGAGCTGCTTGGTTGCTTGCTGGTTTGTGTGTAGGATCCATAGCAGTGCATATAGCAGCAACGACTTAGATGGAGAAGCAAGAAGTTTAAAAAAAAAGTGCACCTGAAATATGCAAAGCTAATCTAATTGAATTTGATTCAAACCATTTGTACAGAACATAAGGGAGTAATTTCTGATAGGAAGCAGAAATTTTAAGTGAAATTTTGGCCCTAATAAGGTCAACAATAAAGTTAAAAATGGCATTGTGTAGGTTAACAGTGTGTACAAATTGATGATACTAAAATGTTTGAACTTCTAATTATCATGATGAAAAACTTCCTATCAAACAATAAACCCCTGTGTTCTTTTAACATTTACCTTTCTCCCATGGGAGAGATGACATGGTTTGTTGCTCATTTTATTTCATCTATGTTGCTTCAGTGACTGAGCAATAACAAAACAGCCATGTATACTCCACCACTACATAGGACAATATCCACAATAAAAACTAAATAATGACCTGCTTAACCCATTTCTTTTTCATATTAGATCATAATTTTATTCAAGATATGTAACAATATTCTGGTTAAAAAAAATGCCCAGAAAGTTGAAGTGAATGGATTTTTCTGTTTACACTATATTGCTTGTTGGCCTAATGTTCTTCTAGTTTGGTTCTTATACATTACAAATAGCTGATATAAAAAGGAAGAGGAGAGGTTTTCCTTCTGCCTCTTGGGTATGTGATAAGCTTTTCAAGTATGTTTTGGAGGCAGTTAATTGTGATTTTAGGACCTTCTTGGTGCTTTATCTCGACTGAGTGAATTTCTATCTTCTGATTTCCTTGCAATTCCTCTTTCTTCCTGCCAAGCAGTAGTGGCAAGGCAGATTCCATTCTGCTCCTTACTCCTTTCCTCCTAGAACCAGAGAGATGCATCAGTCGTAGATGATAGCACGGCTTCATGCTACTCCAGTGGCACCTTGAGGTGGGTACCCTTGTGGTGCCAGAGGAGAGCAAGTCTGACAGATGATGCTGCATGGTATTCAAGGCAAGAGGCATCTTTTCCTTCCTGAAATCTACTATGTACGACAGAAAAATGGGTCTGTCTTCAGCATATGCTATGTAGTAGTCACAAACATCTTGGGGAGAAAAAGCTCTACATATCCATAGTGTTTTCTTTGTTTTAGGCTAGATCAGAACTATTTAAAACAATGCTCTGTGTGGTAATCCATGTTTTGTCTTGAGGATGAAGCTTTAGAGGTCACTGGATATAGAAACCTACTGGGAAAAAAAGTGTAGCCTTGCAGTGTAAGTACAAGCTAAGTTTGGCATAGGCATTTCTTTCTCTGAATGGGTGATTAAGAATTTGTGCCCATATTTAATTTATTGCTTGCATGAAGTGCGTATCAATCCTAAAGAACAGAAAAAGATTTTTCCCATGTTCCTGTTTTTGTGTATTAACTGATTAGTACTTTCTGTAGAGGTGCAAAGTGAATCTGTAGATCTTAAGCAAGAATCAAACAGGCGTTTTTTCTATCAGGTGTCAGGCAGTCCAGGCATTAATTTTAGTGGATTTGGGTTTGTTTCCTTTTAAAAAAAAGCAAGGTTGCAGTGGATTAATATTTGTGAATTTTGAGATTAAATTTGAGTGGAAAAGTAAAAGCTATGCCATGAAAAGGTTTATTGAATTGTTTTGCAAAAAAACTGCCACGTAGTAGATTAAATCTTTATGGTATCTGCTGAATGGACTATTTCATTACTGGCCTTCTCAAGGAGATGTTGCAGATACTTGGTCACTGCTTAAAAATTTTCACCATGCTTCTTTGGACATCTGTCACGAGGGAGTATTAGTTTGATGTTTTCCTCAGTAATTCTTTATAGATGGTTACTTGGATTACTTACAACAGTAGGATTTAAGAGTAGAGTAGCAGACTAAAGCTGCTGAATGCCATATTTTATGGAAACTAAAATTACTGCTACAGTTTCTTGACTAATATTATGCACAGCCTATTCACCACTAACTATCTAATGATGGGTAACATCCCGTGAGTATCTTGGTCTTTTCTTCTCTACTGCTGGTAGTCAGAAATAGTTTTGAGCCCCTTTTGGGCAAGGAATCATGAACGAACCTGCGCTACATAATGGAGGAAAACCTCTTCTGCTCTAAAGGAGATTTTCCTGTCCTTGTGTGTATTTACTCTGCCTACCTAGACATGTGTTACTTAGTGCAAGGTACATCAGAGACTAATAATACATTTTCAGAGATATCCTGTTCTTCATATAAAAAACCGTTTTGCTTGTTACTAAACAGTGCAATTTTGTATTTCTGTGCATCATAGAATGGTTTGAGATGAAAACCTTAAAAATAATCTAGTTCTAACTCCCCTGCCATGGGCAGGAACATCTTCCATTAGACCAGGTTCTTAAAGCCCCTTTCAGCCTGGCCTTGAACACTCCAGGGATGGGGCTTTCACAGCTTGGACATTGGTGAAGTTTAAATACTCTCGATACATATTCAAAGGTGCAATTAGTTTATTATGTGCTTCACTTGTGCATCACTGCTTTACATTAAAGAGGGGAGGGAAAAGGATTAGTGTTGAAATAATATGAATGGGAGCAAAAGGATATTTAGGCTGTTTACGTGGCTGTGCAATAAGATGAAAATGAGTTGGAGACGAGTGAAGTGAAGGTGGTCCAAGTCTTTTTGGTAAGTGATAGGATGTGTTCTTTTGCCAGGATAGGTACAGGAAATGGGTCTTATTACAGTTTCTTGGAAAAGAAGTTAAGGCAAGTGTTGCCATTGACTTTCAATTAAAAAAATATTAACCTTGCCTGTTTTCACAGGGAGAGTCTAACACATCCTTATAATTCTGTCTATTTTGTGTTTAGTAATTTGAATATATATGCATATGAAGGCAGTGGGGTAAAAACTTGTATTTTAGTTTTCTAGATATGCTTTCCTTATAGTAGGAGTGGGCTGATTTTTCTCCAACAGCTTCTTCAGAAGCTAGCTTTAATACTCTATTTTATCAGAAAAATAGTTGGTGAGACTACCACAAACTTGTTTCATCAAAGATTTTTGAAATATTTTAGCAAAATGGTTACTTGGTAATTGTATGTGCAAAATAACTGCATGTTATGAGTTGAAAATACACAGAAGAATGTAGTTGTATTGGGAAGTGCAGAGATGTTTTTGTCTGTAATCTTTGTAGATAACGTTTGGAATTTCAGGTCAAAAGTAAAACCAGCAAAATAAAAACTTTGTCTTTACTTGTTAACGGCAATATATCTGCAAATTTCATTTGGAAAAATGGACTGTGCAACGCAGCTGGCAGAGGTACATTTAAGTACGTATTGCTTTTTTAATGTATGGCACACCTTTTTTTCTGTCTCAAATTGCTGTAATCTTCCAGTGCTCTCGTTCACTTGAGCGATATTTAGAATGGGGTATAAAAATAATGTGAAAATGCCGTAGTGAGCTGGTGATAATTGATTTACTCCATCACACTGAAATACCTCTTGTTTTCCTCTTCCTCCTCCCTTGGGCAATAATCATAGGATCAAGCTGCCAGTCTGTAGATATAATTTTTCCAGCCGTGCCATCTGGCTCCTTGGCACTGGAAGTTGTATTGGCTTCTCTGCTGTTTCCACTGATTTTTGTCAAATGTTAGTCCATTGATGAGAAGTCTTTTGTGAGTGGGTGCTGGTTTCTTCCTGCCCCCAAATGAATGTTGTTTTTTTATTGGTATTGTAAGGCACCACTTTTTTTTGTTTTTTAAATGGCTTTTGGGACTTAACGTACTAACATTGCTTTTAGGAAAAAATAGGATTTATGTATAAATTGGTTTCTTTAATCTATGTTGAAAATAGTTTCTCAGGTTATTGTATGTTTTAAATAGTCCTAGCTTCATGTCCTCTCACAGATTTTTAAACATCTTCAGCATTAATGTAGAATGGTTTCCTTTTTATTTTTGGAAACTGACTTTTAAAAGACATTATGAATGAACGGTAAGAATTGGTAGGGTCTGTGTAACAGATATAACAAGCTTTGTGGTTTGGAATAAATAGCCAACAAAGCTCTATTTTTGCTCACAGGACTACAGTTTTATTTTTGCTGTCAACTTTTCTTTAAAAAAAAATATTTAAGGATGTAGAAATGGTGGCTCAATAGAACAAACACATCTGAGTTGCTTTATTCTCTTCAAGCCTTAGATGCACTTTGCTGCCATACAACATATAATGATGGTATTGATAAAGAGTTAGAAAGGAATGCTCTGGAAACAGTATTTTAATAGGGGTGGGAAGTGGGAGGAAAATCCTGTTGATCCTATTCATGTGATTATTGTTAATATTCTTACTAGTTTCTTTCTTTAAAAAAAAAATTATTTCCTCTACTGGTCAGAGACATTCAGTTAGAAGAGAAAAAAGCCTGAGGAGCTGAGGATCCCAACCACATAAGAGGAACAGAATTTCAGATACCACATTTTTATTCTGTATTGTTTAAAAAGAAAAAAAAAAAAAAAGATTTGAATGTTGTATGTGAATTTAAAAAAATATCTGAAGCCTGTTCTATTATTATGTAAGTGAACTCTTATTAACCAGGACAAGGTGAACTAATTTAAATCCTTTATATATTTTTTTAAAATTTATATTTTAACTTGCATTTTCAAGTGCTGTGTCTCAGATGAATGAATTATACTCATCCCTGGTGTAAATATAAATTTTCTTTTGTATTGAAAATATTTACTTAAAATTATTCAAGGTAACCTTGGAAATTCTCAAATATGAACAATTGTGTTTGGTTGGCTATTTAAATATATTTCTATTATTATCCTTAAAAGCAGAAAATAATAAGCACTATTTCCTTATCATAGTCTTAGTACTATCCTGTTGTAATGCCTTTGTTAATAAAACGCTATTAGACTGGTATTTAAATCAATATTTACATGTTTTCCCAGCATTGCAAAAATTGTCGAGTACTGGAAATGATGATAGGATTAAAAATCTTGTGTGGGACAAGGAGGGTCTCGATGGGATTTTTGTAGCAGTTGCTTTGAATTAAATTTCAAGTATCTCTTGGTGTCTCTGTATAGTAGTTTTTTAAAGAAAAGAACTACGACAGACAGGGTGTCTGAATGCAGGTCTCATCAGTAACTCGACTCAGACACAAAGTAGGAATTTTTAACATATGAGTTCAGTTGAAAGAATCTATAGAAAGGGCTATAATATCAAAGTAAGGCAAGCATAGCTAAATATGCATGATCTATTGTTAATAGCAAAAGTGTAAGTCTTTAGTCTCACAGAATATATTCTCTCATGCAAGATTTTAAGCGCATGGGTATATCATGGTTTTTGAAAATAGCATCAAATCTTCTTTTTGTTCGTAACTAAATGTGAAGATAGAACGTTGCTGCTAATCAATTGTCTGGGATGCCACCTCATTAAGATTTACACGATCATCAAAAATGCCCAGAATTGTTTGTTGGCTATATCCTAACTCAAATATATAAAGGGGATACCACAGCATTTTTCTTTAGAATCGCAGGGAGTTCAGTGACCTTTTGTGGCAAATTATGTAGAAAGAAAATATTTATATTCATTTAAAATAACCTCCATGAAGAAATAGTCTCATTACCCTGTTTGATCAATTCCTTGCAGCCTGAGCTGTAGCATGCTGCTATTGCCATTGGTTGATGGAATACACTGAGAAGTGGCTAATGGTGATGGTGCTCATCAGGACAGGGTTCAGCCAGCGGTCAGCAACAAATAATTCAAGACTGTTTCTAAGTTTGTGGCTGGTGGAATTTGCTTCTTGCCCCAAGCCAGCAGCATTGCTGAGCTGGGCTATTTGATTAGAGGAGAAGCATATTTGCTTCTTAGCAACTGCACATTTGCACAACACACAGACCTATACTGCCTCCAAAGGTTTGCCTTTTGTGATGGTGGAATAATACTTTTCTGTTGATTGACAGACAAAAGAGATCTTTGCAATGCAGAGGAGTTTACAACCAATTTTTTCTTTATCTTTTGTAGACTTATCAGAGGTGCTTTTTAATTTAGCACTGCAGATTTGTATATGCAGCAAGACTGGCCATGATTTGAACTGCATTTAAGCTATTACTGCTATGCATATTTAAAGGACAGATGCACACTTATGCTTAATCATTGGTGTGTGCAGCTTTCTCCCCAGCAGGTGTACTTAATGGAAATTATTTTCTACTGTATTTTGAAATAATTTTTTATATGTATATTGCTATTTCCCATGCAAGAGTGATATTCCTTTTACAGAAGATAATGATAAAGTGAAAGCTGCTCTATTCTTAGTGCTTTTTTTGATACATGAACGGAATTGCAAAAGTGATCGCAATTCTAGTAGTGCGTGTGTAATTCTGGATGTAACGTTTCCCACAGGAAGTGAGTCTACAGGAGAAAATGTGTCTAGTCAGTAGAAGGCAAAGGTATTTATTACACTGGTAATCCTTGAAAGAAGACAATTTAGGAAAAAGGAAGCCTAAGATTTACAGTCCTAGGAGGCCAGGACAAGAAAAAAGCAAACTTTTTTTTTATGGTTTTACAGCTCTTTTCACTCCTGGTCTTTATTTTATTGTGGAAGTTTCTGTACTGCCATAACAATAAATAACAATAAATTGCTGATGTGGTTACTGAAATGTTTCATGAAATAATAAGTACAGTTAGTGGTAATGGGAATTTCTGCAGAGATCTGCTTGCATATTTTCCTAAATAAAACATACCTTTTAACTTTCATAACTCAAACAGTGAGTACCTTTCTAAGTGGATTTTATAGTCAATTAAAACAGTATCTTTTAAGGGATAGGGCAATATAAAGGAGGAGTGAACAATAAAAGGACCGTGGGCTAATGTAAGCGTTCTGGAGTTTACTTATTAATAACTATTTCAGTGGCAGTTCAGACCCAAAAGAGGAGAGCAAGAAAACACTCTGATATGGTGAAGCAGTAATAAGCCCCAGATGTCCCTCTTTAAATCAACATTAATTAAACCTACAAAACTTCTAAATCCTTTTTCAGTTAGGATTTTTTTTAGGCGGATGAACAATTTAAAATGAATCGTAATCCAAATTTTAGGCTTTTTAGAGAATTTTGGAGATTATGGAGTGAGGCAAAATGAAAGCATTGGGGTGAATTGGTGACTGTTTTGGGGAACAGGTATTCAGGGTGTGCACACTGCTGCAGGAAGCAAAGTCTAGTTGTACCTATGTACAACTGTGGTTTTGGAGGCCCTGGATGGGCTGGTTGATGACTGACTTAATTCTCTTCCTTGTTAAATTTGATGTGTATATATATGAGCTTTTAGAAGGGTATTTTAATGTACTGGTAGGATTTCACAGTCATTTGTGAGAGGTGTTAGCTTTGGCTTTCTGACTCACAGTGTGATAAGATGGCTGCTCGTTATGCTGCTGAATTGCCAAAGAGATGCTTATGCCTGATTGACTTATTTTTATACCTCAATACCTCTTAACGTGTTGCCTGTGTTCTACATGGGTTTTATACTTCTGTCATTAGTATATGCACAATAAATTAGTGTTGAGTTTTTTTTAGTTGGTTGATTCTTTTTCTGATAGCAGCCAGCCTTTTGCAAAACTAGGGTTTTTGAACGAAGTAACTAAAAGTAGGAGTTGCCACATTATTACTATAAAAATGCAACTGTACCCAGGGTAGAATGCAGCAGCTCTCACAATGGCGCTATAAACAATACCCAGCAATTTAAGAGCAGGATGTGAGGAATATTTTATCTAATTGAAATGACAGGGGGGATTTTGCATAGGTAGAAGCAATTATTCATACTGGAGGTGGGCCAGAACGCTGGGGTTATTCCCCTCATCTTGCTAATTAGGCTTTCAGTTTCATTAACAGTCATTGAGATATTGGGTGACTGACTTGTGCATGAGCATAGCCATAATACATAGAAAGAATATTTTATTTAATTATTGTGGCTCATTTTTGTTTTTATAGCTCAAGAGCAGTAGAAATAAGGAGTGTTTTAAGATGTGCAGAGCACTGAATAGTATGAATGCTGAAGGAAGCATGGCTATGTCTATTTTTGGGTAGACTGCCATAACTAAGACACTACCATGTTTACATTAGCAACATTTTATTACCTTTTTTAAGATAGAGTTTACAAGGGTTTCTACCTTTACGAATGTGTATGTTGAGAAGAGAAATGAATCCAGCTTTGTTGTGCTTTCAGGATGTTTTCAACCTCGGATAAATTCAACTTTTAACAGGTCTGAGGAGTCTACAGTTCTTGTTGCCTTTAAGCCTTAATTTTGAAAATATAACAATGCATATGGCATCTTTAAATTCCCCTGTCACTCTAATACCCTGTCATTGTTGTGTTGTTTTTTTTTTTTTTTTCACCTGCCCCTCTTAATTGCCTTTGTCCTTCGGAAACAGACATTTTGAGGGAGGCTTGTTTTCCTTTTCAAGGATTGATAATGAGGTGCAGTGATTCATAACATAGTGTTGATACCCGATAGCTGCTTGCTGTATTTTGGAAAGGGCCTTGAGTGTCTGAGCCTTTATTAAATCTCTAGGTCAGTCTTTTTTTCAACTGACTTCTCCTTTCCCATGTTCTATTATTAGGAATGTCAGGTAGAGAATTTTTTTGCCCTGTTTGCAGTTAGAGATGATTCAGTTTTTAAATTAAAAATAGCCTTTAAAGAATAAAATTTACAAATAGAAACCAAGAAGGTGAAAATATTATACAAAAAGCAGGTCTGTTGAATCAAAATGTTTAAAAACCTGAAAATCATGTGTATGAAACCAAACAAGCTAAACGGATGAAAATCATCTTAAAACTGAGAAAAAAATTGTTTCATTCGGAACTGGAATGGTTTAGGTTATTGTTTGGGTTCACCTTGCCTTTTAACGATCAAAACAGAACAATGCTATTATAAGCTAACATTATAATAAAGAAAAGTGTGGTTACATCATAACTACCTATTCTGGTTCCTGCTGTTGTGTAGATGTGGCCATAATTTGTCCTTTTGGTTTGATAATTACATTGATGATCCTCATGGAATTATTAATGAATTCTTTGTGACTGAGAGTCAATTGTCTAGCTCTGATGGCTTTTTCATGTTAGTTTCTTCATCTGTAAGATTGTTCTAAGTAATATACCGGTGATTTGTAAATATTTTGAACCAAGTTATCCTTGCGTGTTGTGTTTCCCTTGCATATTCAGAGGCAAATTCTTTTGTCAGTATGTTTTATAGTCTATGTACTGTTGAATAAAATGATGCTAATGAAATTAGAACAAACAGAAATGCAGTCAGTAATTTCATTTGTTCAACATAGTTCGGATCTTGTACAGAAATGGGCTTTGGTAGTGATATAAGACATGTAATAGTATAATTCATGAGAAGTTGATTCAAGAGTCTTGTCCTTTAGTGCTTGTCTCACTGACTCTTTCTGTGTGGTGTTCCCTGGCACCATTTTGTCAGGTGTTTTTGAGAATTTGTTGTCAAAGTATGTTATTTTTAGAGGATTTCCAGTTTATGTGAGGAAATCTGAGAGTGCATTAGCATGCTATAGATGCAAACACTTTTGTGGGAAACAGTATAAAAACGAACCTTATAATGACTACATTTTTATTTTGATACAGTTTTGTTGGTAATCATAGATTGATTGGCTGCTTTTGGGAGTTCAGTTTATGGACAAAATGAAGCTGAATGAAAAAGCCATGAAAATTGGCTAAGTGCCAGTAAATGAGGTAACGTGTTTTGCATGTGTCACCTTACTTTCATTGGATCAAGGCAGTTTTAGAATCCTCTGCTGTATGTATGAATTTGAATAATTTCATGCTTCAGAAAACCTAATCAGGATAAGACCAAAAAGTGGGAGAAAAAGTTTGGAAACAGATGTGCAATTATACTGGTGGAAGACCTAGGTTGTAGGAGGACCAAGGTGTGTAACAGGAAGTGGAATTAAATCTGTTGTGGCTGTTGAAGTCCACAGAAATTTCTTCTTCCTTTACTAGAAATATGACTGTCAACTAAGAAAACACCCAAGTGGTTAGGAATACAACAGTATTACTTTGTGTAATGCCACTTGCTTATTATTATTTCTGTATTACTCTATTCAGGCTTTAATAGTCAACATTATTCTGATGTGCTACTTGTTCACCACTTCAGGATACACATGTTCTTTATGTGGGGAAAGATGTGGAGTGTCAAAAGCTAAATCCTTAAACTAAAACAACTTGATTTTTACAGTTTCTCGTTTGCTTTTTGAGTGACAGTGAGAGTTGAAAAAGTGCATATCCAAACTGAGAAAAGTTTGACTTGGGTTGGTGGAACTCCCTTCATTTTTGATGAGCTATTAGTATGTGTTATGAAACAGCATTTTCACCTGACATGATTTTATATTTAAAAAGGAAGAAAGAAGAAGGCAACATTATTAGAATAAAAAAATGGTTTTTTTGGAAAACCATTTCATTTAGATAATCAGAGTCATCTTACTGTTTGCCATAAGGATACTATTTCATGGTGTTTTCCTCACTTTTCCTCTGTCAATTTTAGCTATGCTATAGCAGTCATAGAAGTGTGTAGTTTTCTGAAATGCATGAATCAGTACATATGTGACATCCCAATCTTACACATGCTGGAACCTTCCCTCTGCCTCTTCTCTCTCCCTCCCTCCAAATGCTTACATTACTTTGAAAAAGTGTATGGGTGCGGCGGGGGAAAATCAGTGGCACAGCAGGCCTGAAAATGAAACGTTTTTTTCCCTGTAAATACTTTTTTTAAAGACAAGCATAATGTAACGAACAACATTTCACAGCATTTCTAGAAAGATTGTGAATACTATTTCTTTGTTATGAAGAGGAACAGTGGAGGCAAAGTAGCTGTGACTTGCCCAAGATTGCGAAAGGAGACTGGTTAAGAGCCAGGAATAGTTCTATGTTTTCTAGCTGCTGCCTACATGGTAAGATCTCTTCGTTATGTCTCACATGTTCCAGCTTTCTGAAGTTTTTGACAATTTGAAATGGATATTAAGGGGACATAAGGTAAACTTTTTTCCCCCTGTCCTCAGAACCACATCATTTATTAAGAGATGTCATCCTAATGTGTATACAACTTCCATGGCTTTGAGTGTTATTGTAAATGGTAAAAAGACTCTTTGGTTGGGTTTAGACTGATGCTGCCTTCTGAAGTACAAGAGGTGTTTGTAGTTTTGTATAATGTCTTAGTTTTAATAATATTGTTTTAATAATATTATTTTAATATGAAAATGTTGGTGTTCCTGTAACTGTTTAAAAATAGCATATCCTGCTCTGATTTTTCAGTATCAGAAAAATCATTTAGGTTTAGGACCCCAACACCACCTCCCCCTCCTCAGGAGTTACAGAAGTGCATTAAACTGCTGATACAGACACTAAAACTGTGAATTTCCCCTTCCTGGCTCATTTGAAGGGTTTTAATTTTTTTTTTTTTTTTTTTTTTAAATGNNAAAGGTGGTGGTGCAATTTAAAGGCTGGTATATAGACTATACCAAAAGTAGTACAGTGCACTTTGGAGGCAACAGTACAATGCTTTCCTATCTGAAAGATCACAGATAGCTTATATAAACTGGTAGAAAAGTTTATAGAAGTTACTCTTTAACTTTCAAGTGAGTGAAGTGATTTGGCTTCACTTTAAAAACAGCAGCCTAAAACTGAGCTGTCTGAGTATTATCATTACTCCAAAGCAGCATAATTACCATTAGGAGAGAATTGGTTCCTTTAAGGGAAAAAATAATGAAGGGAAAACTTCTTAAAATGAGTTTTATTACATTTTTCTTATAAAATTAGTCTTTCATTTTGTTGATTAATGCTTGAGTTTAAGATTCCGATGTAGGCATTTCGCCATTATAATTCTGAAATATGGGAAGTCCTTGAAAACATTCCGGGATTGCCTTCTGTCTGTCTGCCTTGTAAAAGATCCTTTCAGTTAAATGGACCATCCTCCTTAAATGATGTCATTAGCTTGGATTGAAAAGACATTGCCTGCAGGGAAATCATTTAATTGTCTTAAAGTGCTCTACTTCTGTAGATCTTGAAGCAGCACCCTGACTTCCATCTTTGTATCAGATAATTCATCTAAAATTCTGTTTTTAATCTCTGACGAAATATTGAGATGTAATTTCCACTTTTATTGGAAAAATTTGAGACCTTTTATAGTCTTGTCTCTGTCAAATGGATGGAAAAGTTTCACTTGTTGAAATGCAAATGGGTACTGTCTTTTTTTGACTTAAAGAATTAATTTAACATGCATTCATGCACTGCTTTATAAATATTAATGTATTGAACTCTTGCATTTCACTGATACCAAGATACAGTTTTTTACATGTGTATTTCTAAAATTGGTAATATTTACTTGGTCAAACAGCAAGTGAAGTTTTGGGGATAATTGCAACCTTTTTTATTTTTGTTTACGATAATGCATTGCATGTAGGAAAATTTTAAAAATTGCCCATCTTTTTTCCTTGAACTTACCAATCTCTCAGTCATGTAAAAGTCAGTTTATCAGGGATACTGGGAATTTTTAATTGAGTAGGCAGCCAGACCAGCAAAAATCAAACATATGTGTATCAGTGAATTACTAATTTAATTAGAAAATTTACTCCTTGAAAATATATGGTGTAATTTTGTCCATAATCTATTGCGCTTACACTTTTAACATGTCAGTCATTTAATCCTAAATACTTCAAAGCAGGAAGTGTATTTCAAAATTCAAATTATTATATATGCAGTTTTCAGCTCGAAGAGGTGTTGTACGGAGAATGCTACAAAATTTTCAGAAGACTTTGCCCCTCAGAGGGGCTGGTTTTGCCTTTAAAGTGGAAACGTGGCATTTCTGATACTTTATTTATAAATTAGTCAGTCGCTAATACTCATCTTTTTCTGCTGTTGAAATACTTACAATATGCGTTTCAAGACTGCCACTGGATTGGCTGGGTTCTAAAGAGCAATTTTCTCAACCTGAACTTTGTTACTTGGGCTGTTACTTTCTTTGCTGCTATACTTCAATGCACAGGAAAGTACCATAATTCTGAGCAAGAGACATTTTGTTTTAATTTTGCTCTCTTTAATTTTTCTTACATTTTTGTTTGGTATCAGCCTTAAAGGTAAATGTTTCAGTAGCACGCATAAAACCTAGGACTGCAGGTTTCACGTTTGTTTTTCTTTTAGCGCTGCCTACCAAGCTCCAAGAGAGACTGGTTTGTTTATTCTTGTGGTATTTTAATTGCAGTTTGTGTAAGTTGAACTATGCTAGAAATTCCATGTGAACTTTTTATCTGAATAAATATTTAGCATCTGTTCCTGCTGCTCTTGTGGCTAGTGTCCA
>VXBT01013259.1:191988-274488 GCA_013400235.1 Oriolus oriolus
TTGGACAGTGCTGAATGGTGAGAATGTCTGTAAAATTGGCTACATCCTGCCTTTTGTTAACAGACCATAGGCAACACTGTAGTTAACATCTTCTGAAACACAGTACTAATAAATACAATTAATGTTATTTTAATGGACATTTTTATGTTGCAGTGATCAGTGTAAGCTTTCATAGTGAAGTACATTTAGTACATATGGTATTGCTACAGTACTAATTACATTTATTGCAATGGCTTTTGCTCTGTGTCTCAGCCCTGCTCAGTGCGGTGGACTGTTTCATAGAGGCATGCTGATAAAATATATGCTATGAACACAGTAGATGATATTAGAATAAATAAATGTTGAAGTTGGTTATAGCTGTCTGAAGGCCTCTTAGTTATGAAATACGTATCAGGGTTGGTCCCAAGGGTTTTGAGGATAACCGTGTCAAGAGAATATATGCTGAGAGTCTGCTCTATATGGAGCTTTCCAAATCTGTTGATATAAACTTTGCCACATATACCACTTATTATTTTTACCATTGCCATTCCTCAATTGCTCAAAGGTTGCAAACAAAAATAGGGTCCTGTTGTGGTGTGTACTCTGGAAATAAAGAAGGCAGGGGTGTACAGTCCAGCATGGTGCCTAAGCTACTTTTATGGGTGCTTATAATATTAGTCTCGGAATGATAAATAGTGGAGTGCTGTCATTGCAGTAGCACCCCTGGGCTAAGTAGCCGTTCTGAGAATTGGGGCCAAAGACTGTGGGCATGGTAAGTGCACAGCCTTGGAATTACAACTCTTGAGGACAGAGCCTGTGTCTGTCTGGCGCTGGATGCTAGTGCAGGTGTATCCACATCTTGATTCAGAACAACAGGGGGATAGCTGGTAACCACACCATACTCAGTAGTTTATTACTTCTGCATAGGTAGTTGTGCTGCCCATGAAGCAGTATCAGACCTATGCTAGATGTTTAATGTAGGTAAATCCATCTATGATTTTGGAATAAGAGCAGATATATGAAGTGAAAGACTCTCAGGCCTGATTTGCTGATTATTATTTTTTTTTCCAGTCGTCATGCAATGCCTCTCATGCTGTCTTCTGCTGGGGTAAAAGAATTGGTTCTTTTTAATTGCTGATATGCTTTGGGGCCTGAAGTATTTCCTAAATTTTTAGTACTAGAAAACTGTACCTATGGTAGAGTATAACACTGAAGACTGGGGCCACAATGGAGAAACGGATATTAAAAATAGAAAAGTAATAGGATACTTTGTCGCACTTCTAATGAGATGCTCAAAGCTGATCAAGAGAGCACCGAAAGGAGAGGTAAAGCCAACAAATCTCTTCATGTTTACCTCAGTCCCTGGAATGTCATAACCCAGGGGAAAGGTGATTCCTGATTTATGGGCTGGATGTGGCTCCCCCTGAAGCAGCTGACCTGTCTTACAGCACAGTCCCTGACACCTGTGCAACCCTTTTGCCTCAGCTCTCCTGGGCAGATGGCTTGGGGATTCTATTTCTGAGAGTCTAGCTGGCAACAGGACCTGTGCCCAGTGGAGGTGGCACGCTCACCCTGTGACGAGGTCTGTGGCAGGAGAGTGGACATGTGTAGGAATAAAGAGCTCACTTGGTGAAGAGCTTCCTGACATGGAGAGGTGCCAGTGAGTAGAGTGCACGACGTGATCTGGGTAGTGCAGGGAGGTCAGTCCGTCATAAATGGAGGAGATCATTACATACAGCAGGACCTCAGGAAGCTGGGACTGAAAATATGGAGAAAGAGGAGATAAAGAAGGGGAAATGATGAGAGTTTAAAAACAGGAAGCAGCATGGAAATGACATTACTGGACATGAGTAAGACTGTAAGACTTGGTGCAAAAGAAAGTGTCTTCCTAGAGATAGGTACTTATGCCAATAAAGGGAATGGATGGAATAGAAAGAAGTGGGGTGGGAAACATGTTTTCCTGCAAGCGCATTTTTGGTCCAGCTTCTGTGCAAAAAGTTTACTGTGTTTTTGTTAGAGATCTCTGGCAAATCCATGTGATTATGGGACTAAACTGCTAGTGTCTCACTAGAACTGAGTGGAGAGAGATTAATCTTTTCTATGGCTATGTCCGGAAGACCCTCCATCTACTCTCTTACCACCTAAGGGGAAATACCTGTTAAAAGTGTACTTCAGGTTGCCATTAGTGGTGAGAGAGAAGATGAGTCTGAGCAGCCCACTCTTGATGTGGTGATGATTGATATTCTAGTGTGATTGTGGTCAATCAAATGGTCAAGTCAGGTTCTAACAGGAGTGTCCCAGACTTGATGGCTTTGAAGCTGTGGTTTGAAAAGGATATGTCTTCTGGCTAAAAGACATAGCTATTTGGATTTAAGTTTGGAAGCTACAGTTCTTCCTTGAAATTGTATTTAAACCGTGGAAATTATGGCAGAAATTAGTTTCCTGAATTTCAGACTTTTGTTTCATGTGCTTTCTTTCACCTGTGACAATCAGAGATCTTTCTAGTTGTCCCATATATGCCTGCTAGGCTTGGTGATACCTCCTGTAGTCAGTCTGTATTGATTTATAGCACTGCCAGGCCCAGCTCCTTTGGGTTAGAAGCCCATTTCCTGTGTCCTGTATCTGCTTTCACAACCTGCTGTTGCAGCTTACTGCTCTTTTCCATCTTAAAAGTTAGAAGAGGATTAGGAAATGAGGAGAGATGGGTGCTGGAAGTCAGGCAAAACAAGGGAAGTCCCACAAGTTCCTGGATGTTCTCACCGCTGCTCTGGGATCAGAAATTCTCTTCTGTCTCAAGAGGGAGGGGAAAAACTGTTTCTGTGACATCTCATTACAATACTGCCACATGTTTCATTCCAAAGTAAAGTGAAAACTTTGAATTAGTTGACTTAGAAAGTTGGCCACAGAAACGCATGAAAAAATATGTGCAATATTTAGGAGAATCCACTGCAGGAATGTTCGGGAGTACACTTGTTTTCACGTGCTGTTGTTATTTTCTGCTGTTCATAAGACATTCTTATGGGAAAGAAAGTCTGCATTTTTTGTAGTAGTTTTTAATGCTTCAGCAGCTGGTGTTCCTGTGTCTGTTGGGATACTTGATCATGAAAACAGGCCTTCAAGCAGACTCAGTTAACTCTATGGTGTATGCCACCAGTGTGACAGAGCGTCGGAAATGTCCTTCTGTATGTGTGGTGTAGAGCTGATTTTAGGTAATGTAGTGACTGTTAGACTGGGGGCTTGGGGCATCTGGCAGTTTAGCCTGATATCTGCACAAAAGTCTCATAGCTGAGCACCAAAAGCAGTAAGGTGGTAGATGATGGCCAAAATTGTAGCCCAGTTCGGACAGTAGACTGCCCAAAGTAGCAGACCTGTCAATTCTAGTAAAGATCAGGACAAAGAGGAAACTCAGTGCCACTAAAAATATAATTATTTTTATTTCTTCAAAGCAATTCTGTGGAATAATCTGCTAAAAGAATAATGCAAAATACTCTGAATTTTAAAGTTTAATCTTGTATTGCTCACAGACTCCTTCAATGACAAGGATGTTCTCTTTAGATGACACTAGGTGAATAGTTAGGTGAATAATTTCAGCCTGGAAATTATCTCTTTTTCTTAAAAATGTATGCAACATTTTATTTGTAGAAGTACCAGCTGTGTTGGCCCTAATCACATATCAGTTAGGTGGGGTTGAGGTGTTACACTCAGTGTTGTTGCAAAAGACATATTGTCAAAGGACTTTCATTATGGATTGTGAGTTCAGGGCATGTGTATTATTACCAAAATCCTGCTTTTTATGGTAAGGAATTGTAGCTGATCAGTTTGGAGAACTGTGCAGTTTAATCTGTGGCTTGTGAGTTTTTGGTTTGATAAATTAGTTCTTCTTGTTGTCTGTGCACTTGCTTGTGTAAGGAGCATGGTTTGTACAAAGCTTCGCTAGTGAATGCCAGTGACAAACTTTGAAAGATTTTAGTGTTGCTTGTTGCTTAACCAGTGAGCAAATGTGAACCATTTCTTCTTCCTGCTCTATCACTGGTGCAACTGCACTCTCCAGTATTGAATAAACGGTCCCCTGTTAGAACAACTGACATCTGGAAGACTCTTCACAGTACTTCACATAGCAATGTTCTGACTCAGCCATTAGTTGTCAGAGCTCAAATCGGGGTCATCTCAAGAAATCTGTAATGCCTTTTACTTCTAGCAAGAGCTGGCCTGAAAATCTGCTTAATGTTGTCATTCAAAATTTACATGGTTTCATTAGGCTTATTAAAAGCAATGAAAAATGCAGCAGTACGTAACACTGATAAAGCCTTTTCACCTTGCTATTTCAAATCACGTTTACGGACGATGGATTTAGCTTCCCACTAGCCCTGGGCAGAGGTATTATCTCCATTTTATGGACAAGAAAACTGAGTTAGATTCAATGACTTGTCCAAGGTCATATGTAAGACTGATGGTATCGGGGAGAAAAAAATGTTCAGATTTCTGCCTTAATTAAGTGATAATTTTTTTGAATAAACTCAGTGTCTTAGAAAAGATGCATCAATGTCTTTGTCTTTAGGGTTTTAAAAATAATTTTGAGGATTAATTTTGCGAGCAATGAATCAGTATTTCCCTAAGAAACGTGATTCTCACGACTGAGAATATTAAGAAGAATTCATCTGTTTTTGTAGACTTCAGTTCACTGCTTCCTACAAAAACTTTGTTGTAGTCCACTTTGGCTCTGTTGTTGTCTGCCTTTGTGAAATAAAGCTGCCCTCATTATTTAGCATTCTTCCATTTGCATATGTACAAGAGGGAACAGCTGCTTTCTGCAGGGATTTTGTGTAGTCATTCATATTCCCACAGTGGTGGCCTTGTTCTGAAACACACTGCTACCCTGTGGAAAAGCAGAATAATACATGGACAATATAGCAATCAGTCTGTTATTAAACATTTGGAAGTACAGCCTTAAGGGGAAAAATATAAACATAGAGTTATAGTTTTAAATCTGAAGCAAATGCCATGTAATGATGATGTATAAGAGTCTCTTCCTCTTAAAGCTGCCAGAAAGCTATGGGGAAAAAACCTTTTGAAAGAAATTTTGCAGTCCTCTTTAGTTTTTGAAAAACAAATCTAATTTTACTACTAAGAATGTTTTGTGTTCTAAAAGGGAAAAAAGTGATAACGTTTATTTCTCATTTGAAGGGGATCTTGGACATTCCATCTTAGCTATTGTTATATTCATGCACAGAAAATTATATTGATATAAACTTGAGATTTCCAAGCATGATCCAGATGACAGTTCATTTCCCAAAAATTTGTGAATAGTGAGGCAGTCACAGGAGTTTGGTCCTTCCTTCCTTCCTTTTTAATAACATTTTTACTGCGTATTTTCTGATTCCTAAACTTAGATTTTAAGAGAACTAAAGCTCTAACTGGACATGTAAGAACATAATTAAAGAATACCATTTTACATGTCGTGTAAAAATGCAGCATCCCAGTGACTTCTGAGAACTTTGCTTTTTAAAAAAAGCAAGTACATTCACTTTGCTTTTCTCTTTAAAATTTTGAAGAATTAAAGTGACTTTGAGAAAGCATATACAATTTTATCCCAAAGCATCAGGGCATGCATATACATGAGGTTGTGGAAACCCGTGCAGTTAAAATAGAAAGTCTTAGAAAGTGATAGTTACAACTGCAGCAGTCATTTAAAATAATACAAAACAAGTATGAGTCTGAAGCAAATGCTTCCTTGCTGGAATTTTCTTTCTTGCTATTTTATCACCTTCTCCTATTGGTCTTGTTTTAGTAGTAGCAGAGTGTATTAAAATATTTTAAAGATGGAGGAAAGCACTTACTGAATTATTAATATTCTGTTTATGGATATCTGAAAAAAATGTAAGGTCATAGTCTGACCTAGAGACCTTGGCAGTGTCCTTTAAACAAGCATTAATCATATGTAGTGCATCAAATCATCATGTGCAAGATAACACTAGTGACCTCTCCAACTGAGAATAACAAATGACTCTTAATTTTCCTTTCTGTACATGACAGAAGTGTTGACAACCTTTGTATATTTTTTCTTTTGCCCTGTACCTAATCAACTGATCATTTTCAACACAAAATTTTCCTTGAAGTGTATCTTTTCACTCCTATTTCTGCATGATAGGGACCTGTGTAGTGAAATGGTAATGATTAGTCATCATCTATGCACGTCTAAAATCAAAATACTTTGTGCATCTTTGATGAAATGATGTACTGAAAAAAGAGAATTGGATTACATTAACTAGTTAAAATATATAAAATTTATAAAGCTGTTCTTCAAAATGCAGATAATAATGCAGCATGCTACAGCATTCTTGGAGAAGACACATACTGCTTAAACATTTTTTTGGATAATGTCTTTATTCATATGAAACAACCTGACATAATAATCCATGATCTTCTACATCACCTGTGTGAGAGCTACTTAAAAGTCCTAAAAAAGGGGTCATTAGTATTTGTAACAGGAGTTGTGATGTGCTCAGACATATGTCTTTATATGCAGTTGGAAGGTCTGAATAAATATTTTAGAGCTAAACTGAAGACTTAATTGCCTGTCAGCTGCTGAAAAGATCTTGTTAAACCAATTGTAACCCTATAATCCTGCGGTCATCATTCTGTTACGGGCTACACTGCAGCTATAGGGTACTGGAAGAATCCATAGGATCGGCGTGCTTTAAAGGGTTAACAGGCACCTTAGGCAATATTTCATGACCCTTGCTGCCTTTACAGAAATTGCTTCAGGATTTCAGCATTCTGGCCTGTCAGTCTTGCCGTTGCTCTGCCACCTGCGGTCTGATCTCTCCAGCTGGTTTTCTTCTCCCATTTTTGCAGCCTGGCCTTAAGTATGAGCCACGGCTGCTTGGCTGAGCCCTGCAGAGACTTGGAGCTCTTTCTCTGTCCCGCTGTTCAGTCAGCTCTTCGCCGTGGATTTGGGGGCAAAAGCAGGGTGCCATTTGTTAGCACCTTGGGGTGCTGCACATCAGGAGTTTGGCCTTGCTTTTTCTTTCACTGGTGATACCGACTCTTGCTCTGTGTTGCCAGTTGTTTTTCCTGACTGAATTTCACTGAATGGCAGTGGGACAAAGTTCACAGAAGTCTAATATATTTTAGGATTTTGCTCTAGCTGCAGACCTTCTTGATGGCATTTGTTTACTTGTTTGTTCTTTTTGGCACTCGTATCATTTAGAGACCAAATTAGCAGCCTCTCGTGCTAGTTGCTAAAGTGGAATGGTTCACAGAAGAATGCATGAGTAGAGAAGGATATCAGATTAAATCTCAGAAGTCTGAGCATTTTGAAGTACCATAACATCTTTATAAGGAGTTGTAATGAGTGGCTAAATAAACTCTGTGTTTTAGCCATGGTGCTGGAAGCTTCCAGGAAAACCCTCTGAGTAGTGTTTTCAATCTCCATCCACTGGTCAGTCAAGACCAAGCACAGTTGGGCCTTTTCAACTAATCAGCTAGGAAAATTGTCAGCAGGGTAAAGTGAAACCCTCTTGTTTGATTGTATAGGCAATGTGTAGGGTACTCATCGTGTTCACGTCAATTGCTCTTTCCATTGATTCCTTGGGGTATTACAAATTAGAGAAGATTAGATACTCTTTCCATTATCCAGTTAAATATTGAAGCTGCATTTGAGTTGTAACATTATTGCTTTGCTGGAGTCCCCTGTGAGAGTTTTGCCACAGGTTTAAAATTCCTAAGCCAGATCATATTCTGTATTACAGAAATCTTTAAAAAAACCCCACTTTGTGCCACAGCTTCCAGCTCAGTGAAAAACTGAGAAAAATTAATGAATTGAGCTGCTCTGGGATTTATAATCCTCCACATACCTACACAATGCCTTTTTTTTCTAATAGACTTACATTTTAGTATGCTTTTTAACCAGTAAGATTAAGATTTCATCCTTTTTGAATGACTTGCCTCAAGGGAAGATCTAGAATTTTAGTTCTAAAAAGTTATTTCTGTTCTAAGTTTTAGTTTCTAATTGGCTAAAACTCTTGCAGAACTTGCGTAGAGAGTGTTTTATGTACTGCAGTGTACTGTGCTGTAGGATAATAACTGCCTAGATCGCCTCTTCTTCTACTCGACCTTAGGAGGACACCAAAAATGACACGGGTGTGAAATTCAGTATGTGCATCTGTGTCATCATGGGTAGTTCAGTCGTTTAGTTTCAGAAAGTTAAGTGGTTCTTATGGTGGAGGAAAGAGAGTCAGTAGATTGGTGTGTCTTTGGTTTTTTTCTTTTTTCTTCCTATATGCTGACTTGTTTTGTGCTTCAGCTCACATCTTTCACCCTTCAAGTGTTATTGTTCAGCAGTGACATCTTCACCTTTCTGTGTTTAACAAGTTAGTGATAAACTTTAAGCTGTTCCATATTGTACCTTGTCTTCAGTCACGTTTTTTGTATTTTAAGACAAGATTTCAACAGTGAAAAAACGGCATATGCTGATTTTGGGGTTGTTCATCTGTTTAAGAAAATTCTGTTGGTCTTTGCTTTAATGGCCTTCAGTACTGAAGTTCATTATTGCCCCCTCAAGTTAGTGCTCCTACTATGGGTTTTTCTTCTTTTTTTTCCTGTGGATATATTTCAGATTATAATAGTCAAGCACATCAAGTTTGTGATGTATGCTGTGACTGTTCCTGGTGACTAAGTTAGTGTTCTGTGCTGTGCCAGTTTTGTTTAAGTTCATTTCTGAATCCAGGCTGCATTACTAGAGCCAGCTGGATAATTTAGGCTCTGTAGCCTAGTAATTAATGTGTTGTCCAAACCAGCATGTTTCAGTTTCTCTTCTGACCATCAGTCTCTCTGATTTTTCTCTTAATGCTTACTTTCTTTTTTAAACAATCAAACCCCCACCTTGGTCTTCCTAGCAACATTTTTATGCTGTCTTTCCATGGATCAAGAACTGCTGTTCTTGAACAGTTGTGCTGTTCCAACACTGCGATTTAGTTCTGTATGGACATTAAAGTTGTTATGCCTTGTACAGCTGATACAGTATCATGCTTCTATGAAATAAGTTAACAAGAACCGTAAGAACCACAATGATTGATCATGCAAATTAACTTTTTAAGTGTTTCTACTTTACATATCCTTAAACATAAGTTCTTACATTTGTACCTTATAAAATATTTTCAGATTTACTCCTATAAGTTGTGAATTTATTTGCATATTTTATCTTCTGCTGTTGTATACCATGTCAAATTAAGCACAAATAGCTTCATAGATATGAAGGATTAGTGTCAATTTAGTGGGTAACTAGGACTATTGTCCACATGAATTCTTCTTGGTTGTTTAGAAAAATATGCTTTGATTAATAATTGCCTCTTGTAGGGGTAGAAATCTCAAAATGGCAAAGAATCTTGAACGACTATGCAAGTCTTTGTTCTAAACTTTATTTCAGAGCTGCAGAGGTATATATAGGTGTAACTAAATATTTTTGTCTCTGTTTAAATAAAGTTTGTTGTTTTTTACTTCTTCACTATGGGCTTCATGGCGATCTTTTTGTGTAATCTTAATTTAGTGTTACTGCTTCAGCTCATTTTTTTTTTAAAATAAAAGATGCTAATTTACTTGTATTGACATAGATGGCCATCTCATTTTTTCACTGAGCAATATGCTACAACAATTATTATTATATACAATTATTTTCCTGCTGATTTTCTGTTTCTATAGAAATTTCTTGGTTAAAAAAAAAAATCTTTGTGTGACTTCATAATTGCAGTAATTTTAACCTTAGTAATAAAACAAAGGTCAGGAGGGTACTTTTTGGGGCCATAAAATATGACAGTAGATGCTGTCTCAAAGAAATAATTAAATGGAGAAGTGATAGTATGTGTGAGGGGATCTTTCTGAGAGTATTTGTAAACTTCTGATTTCTGAATGTTGCCTTCAGGCTTGGTAAGAAAAGCTCAGTGTTTGTAAAGATTATCCTGACAGCAATATGCTGGGTCAATTGTCAAGACATGTTTAGCACAGGGGGATGTATTAATCTGCTACAGCTACCACTGTAAGTGGTTGGAATAAATAGAGGGCTCCAGCAGATGAAGAGGGATTAACTGTGTAAATTGAGCAAACTCTTCAATCACTAAACTACTGATTTTGCAAAGGATTAGTCTGCTTTTGCAAATATTGATTACTGATTTGTTACTGGGAATGAAGATGATATAACTTGTGCAGTTGCTATGTAGTAAGCTATGTGAAGTGTACATCATTCATATTAATGGGATTGTCATAGGCATTACAGAAACTGACAGATTTATTAGAGCAGCGCTCTTAACATTGTCATAGTTAAAGTTGTGTCAGCATTTCCATTAAAAGTTCCATTTTCTTTTTTTTTTGTGTTCATAGATCAACTTTAATATTTACTCCATTGAAATTTGGTAATACCACTTTACAGCTTTGACACAATTATTTTTGTGCTATTTTAAAGAGAACTGAATCAACACATTTTTAAATTAGAAGATAATAATGTATGTTAGTTTAAAACAAATGTTTGCTGGTTTGAATTCTTTGGTTTTAGGGCAGCTTTTGAGTGATACTGTGCATGTTCACAAGTTTCATTATGCCAGGTTCGTAGAGAAGTGATGTGTGTTAGCCAGTTGCTATAAAGTGAAAATAACTGAGGGATTTTTGTATAAATGAGCTCTTTTGCCTGTATAAAGGCTTGTCTGGCTTTTTTCCAGTGCTGCTAGTTATCTGATAAGGGTTATTATGTTGCCTACAAATCCTGTCCCACTGATGTCCACAGACCGTAATACTATCACTGAATACTGTCACCAGACTAAGCAATGCTACTCTGTTATCAGGTTCAGTTAATTCATGCACCGTTAATGTTATAACTGGTTCAAGTTTCAGCAGCGGTTGCATTCACAGGGTGGTTTGTCTTTCTAATCCTTGATTAGATTTATTTGCAGAGATAGGCTTAAGGAAAACTCAGGTGTGGTATAAGAATTAAGGAATAAAAAATGAAAGTTCAGTGAGTTTGGAAAAAATCCCACTGACATTTATTCATCTGCTTCATCATTGTAAAGGTCTTAAGTTGTAAAATATGCCCATTTCTCTTGATGTGTCAACTTTTTCATCTTACACAGATACCACAAAACTCAATCACGGCTCTTCTCTTGATTCTCTCTTTTCCCACATTGTGACCCCTGTTGCAGCATATGATAGTATCTGTGATTTAAAAGCTTCAAATCCCTTAACTTTTGGGATACCCCATGGTAGATGCTGAAGGGAACCTATATGTGTTTACTGTAGGAAAAGATGAGCTGGCATCTTGCAAGTCATATAAGCAATCCTCTTTCATTTTGGATGTCAGTCCAATACATTGTTTCCAAATAAAAATGAATTGTTTCTAACTGTAAATAAATATTATTTCAGATATTTCTATTTGATACTAAAGCCAGTAAGAACTGCAGAGGGTCATCTGAGAAACATTGTATAACTTGGTATAAGTTAGAAAGATCTTTGAGAAATTAAAATGGACATTTCCATTGACTAGATGTAACAAAATGGGATTTATGGAAGAATTGGAACAGTTGGTCAGATCTCCTCTCTCTTGTTCAGAGACAAACAGCTTCTGCCAGAGTTCTTGTTGCTTATGTCTTCAACTGTAGGTTTTTTTTTCTGGGGCCTTCAAATGGACTGGAAAATATTAGTGCATGTAATTCAGAAAACTTGGGAGTTGATATTGGAAGGTAGTTCTTCCTGTCATTCTCAGTATACTCCAAGGTGAATGGCAACTGAAATTTACATCTGGAAAGCTTTCAGGAAACACAGGAGTGTTCTGCTGGCTTCCTGCAGTGTGCTCAGCTGGCTTCTTACAGTGTTTCCCTTGTTCTTTTCAGTTAGGTCCCATACAATTACAGCAAAACAGGAGAATATTTTATCTTTGTGGTAGCAACCTCCTTGTGAGAGGAGGTTTGAAAACAGTGATGTGTTTTTTGAACCGTAAAACCTTTGGATTTTTATTACCTCTTTATTACCTCTTTCAGAGTACTTGGAAATAAAGGCGCTGTATAAGTCACTTTTGATTTTCTTGCCTTTAATTTTTCTCATGGTCTTGCTCTGTAGATTGATTTTCTTAAGTGCAATGTTATCATTGCAAGAGACTGTAATTCTACCAGAGCTTCCTACTTCTACATACTGAATTATATTTGATCTGCATTTTGTGTGCTGCAGTAGGAGAACTTGAAAGGCTTGTATGTGCTTTCTTCTTCTGTTATTATTTTAAAAAGGCTTGCCTTTACATGCAGACTGCATGTGTAAAGTGTAAAGTCATACCTCCATCTTAAACCAAATTAGCTTTCAAATGCAGAGGAGCTTTGAGTGTGATAGTTCACTGATCACTGAGCATAGCTTTTTACTTAAATTATCAGTAGTAGAAGAAATTTATCAAAAATAAGGCAATGAGGCAGAACATTAAAATCATTTTATGTTTGCAGGAATACATAAAATGAGGAAAATGAAAACTGGCTTAGGACCTCTTCATTGAAATCTGCAACTGCCAGTTTTAAAGATGTGTTTTTAGCTGACTGTAGGAATTTGAATCTTTTCCTTCATACAGATGAAAGATTTTTCAGCTCCAACCAGTAATGTTAAAACTTTTTCTGATCAAGGATATGAGCTGTTGGAGCATTTAAAATGCACAAAGTGTGTATGTATGTTTCCTTTCAGAAGTTTAGCAGGCCAAGCCTTTGGCCAAGAGTCAGAACAGTTGGAACTTTGCAGACTACACAGCTAATCCAAGAGGGCTGCCAGTTGGCATAAGTGACTTCCATATATAAAACCTCATGCAATTTACATTGAGGTTTTTGTTGGTTTTTCATGGCAGTCTGAGAATTTCCTTGTTTCCCAGGATTTCTTGGGTATTGCTTATTGTATTTATGGTGTGTTATGCTTCTGATCAGAGCACTAGTTAAAGGTTCCCCTGCTAAAATATCCGTCTCACAGACTGAAATTCACATTGGAAGATTTTTCTCTTTAGCTAAATTTGGCACTTCTCAAACTGTACTGGTTTGGTTTTTTTCCTTCTTTTTCTTTCCTTTTTTTTTTCCTTAAGACTTTTTAAAGGGGACTTAAACTAGCTTCTAGAAACAGAACAATTTAGAAAATGGATGCACACTAGAACTTACTTAGGAGAAGAGACCGGGCAAAAAAATTGGGAAATTATAGAATTAAGAGGAAGAAAATTTATATGCTTTTTGTTTAATGAATGTGTGATTTGTGGAAAATCTAACTTGCATGGTATTGCCAAAATCTGGGTAAGAGTTCACGGAGTTCACACTGTAGTGTGCTCTACAAGATCTGTCAAAATATTGTTGAGTAATAAATACTTGGATTACTAGGACACTGAGAGTAAAAGAACATGTAGTACTAATTTTGAAATATAATTGAACAGTTCATTGTTTAGCTTTGCAATAAATGACATTTAGCAGTTTTCCTGCCAAAACATATTAAATTATTTTTCTATTCAGTTAAATAGTTGTCATTACTTGGTCTCAATGTAGGCTTATTTACTGAAATAAAAGGGCCAGTTGCCTGAAGATGGAATTTTAGGCCCTTCAAAAGTACTAATTAAAAAAATTATGACAAAATAAGAAAAGTAATAGGGAGCTTCTAGCTCTGATTACCTCAAGTTTTCCTTAAGGTGCTGTTATATGTGGGTATTTCTGAGGGGTTCTTACGTGTACCAGGTGGCTATTTAAAAATAGTAGTAAATTGCAGAGTACAATTGTAGTATTACTTTTTCCAAGTGTTTTAGATGTTAAGCTGAAAATTGTATTTTTCACCTGGAGGTATTAAATGCTAGCTTTTAACTTGCTGTTTGATAAAGCTGTAGGACTTTCTTCCTGTTAGCCATCTGGGAATACAGGAATCATGATGTGGTTAAAGATGCTATCCATATGAAGTTTGACATCATGCTGGTCGTACTCCAGCTGTAGACTCTTCATCCCGGCCTTTTAATTTTCTGTGATTAGCTAACAGCACCTTCTGTGGTTCAAGCTATCATGTAGACATTCTGAGTCTTTACTTAGGGTTTCTAATCAAAATTGGATGTGTGTGCTTGTCTGTGAGACAACGCTGGGAAATTTCAACTTGCCTGCATAATTTGTGAGAATTCCCAGTGCCTCTAATTGATCCATGATGGTCTGTTTTGACTTGGTTCTATCTGCAAAGCAGGGGCATTGTTTTTATCTCTGTGTTTTCCTGCCTCTTTTAGTTCTCATAGCAAAGTTGGAAGCTGTTGCACTGGCAGAATTTGTATTGCCAATCTCTACCACTGATGCACTTTTCTGGTAGCTGGAATGTGGGCCTCTGGATGACTGAAACGGGTCTTGTGCCGAAATGATCGAGTAAACCTCAGTGATTCTTTAAACAAAACTTTTGCATGCCTTACAACATTTTTGTATGCCTTGCACTGCAGTGGTGTGAGTGGGAGATCTTGTACAAGAGACCTTCTCTTTGCTTCTGTATCTTTCTTCTTGCCTCAGAATCTTTGAGAAACAGCAAAACTGGGAAGGCTGCTTTGGTGAAGTGTTCAGTGGCCCCTTTTCTAACCCTGTAGGATAATGCCTGCTCACAGCAGAAAACATCGCTTTAAAATTTCTCCTCCCATCCCCCTGCCATGTACTATGGGTGTCGTTTGTGAAATTTTAATAAATACCTACGTAAAAGTTAAATCTGGATCAAGGGGTGAAAGCCATGAACTCCTGTGTACATTAAGATGCTATGCAAAATGTAACAATGGGTGCTTTAGAAGCAATTTGAAAATCATCAAAATAATGCAGAAGTCCAGGACAATATTAGAATAAATTCTGAGTTAAGTTTGGATGAGGAGTATGTGATCCAGGATAGTTTCATTTGGCTGTGGATCCTAATGAATGGAGTCTTAACTGGCTGACTCCTGTAATTTGTTAAAACAAAAAAGAAAATTTCTTTGTCAAATAAATGCTACAACTACTTAAGAAACTTTGCTCAGGAAACAGATGAGGATTGAAAAGCCATAAATGTAAGATTTAAAAAATTTAAAATAACTAAACACACAGTTTAGGGGCTAAATGACTAAAAGAGATCTCATGCTAACTGCTTCAAAGAACTAGATTTGGTTTCTGTAAAGAATCCATTGCAGTGGTTTTTACACTGCCTGCCCCACTGCCTTTTCCTCTGCTTACACGAAGGAAGGGAAGAGAAAGGGTTATAGCACTGTCCTTCTAAGGGACAAGTCCAGAAGAAACACTCAGTATTTAAGCCTCTGAGGATGTGGTATTAGTGTTTGTAACCCAAATTTCATATGCCAAATTAGAAAGAATTAAAACTAGAAACAGATGACAGTGCTTTAGGTATTCTTTATTAAAGATTAATAATCTTTATTTTTTATTCTAAATACACTGCTGGCTCTTCTTAGAGAAATATATAAAGGCAAGCTATTCTGTGAAAATTATTGCAAACTATTAGAGACCACAATGGGTAATGCTGGGGATGGCTCCAGAGCAAAACTTCATAGACTAGGCAGCCTTTGGAACAAGCACTTTGAAGACCAAAATACTGACTTTTTGTGAACCGATGTTTCAAAAGCTAAACATTTTCATTACATTTATTCCAGGATGCAATGTGTTTTCTTTAACATTTATCTTTTGATTCTTGCATGTTAAACTAATTCAGAACTACCAGGCTTCTACTCTTGCAAAATGCTGAAGTAGTCTTTGTGAAAGTGTTCAAGACAGTTAAAGAAACTAATGAGCTTCTATGTGATCTTCCTGCTGATAACTTTTATTTAATCAGAAGACTAAGAAATAGGTTTTTTTTCCAAATTCAGTATACATTAATCTTCTCTGTAATAATAATAAAAAAAAAAGTAGGGAGAAGATATGCATATGAAAATAAACCACCTCCTCTTTAGCCTAGATTCACAGTGCTTGTGCAACAGATGTGACTCCAGTGTATTGCTGTGTACAGATTCAAAGATAATTGAATCCTTCTGTAGTAGCTATTAAAAATGGGTAAATGCTGTATTTCCAGATCAAAATGAAACAGAGAGCTATGAAGAATTTTGGAAGAAGTGTGTGAGAAGGGGGGTAGGAGGGAGGAAAAGAAGATAAAATGACTTTTTTGTGTTGCTGGAAACATTGCTCTTTCTTTGCTCAACTTTAACACAAATATTTTCAGAATATCTCTGCCAGTTTTGAATTGCAGCCTGAGAGATAGCATAAGAGCCCTGTGCTCGACGACAAAACCACCTATTTTCTGCATTTTCTGCAGGAGCAGGCTGTCCCTATGTGCCAAAAGGCAAGCTGGTGGGGAAGAAGACCAGCCTGGCTGAGCAGGGACCTTTTGCTGGAACTCTGGGAGAAAAGAGTTTATGACCTTTGAAGGAAGAGGCAGGCAACTCAGGAAGAGTACAAGTGTGTTGTTGGGTTGTGTAGAGAGAAAATTAGAAAGGCAAAAACTTAATTTGTCCACCACTATGAAAGATAATAAAAAAGTGTTTTTATAAATATGTTAAGAAAAAGAAGGGCAGGGAGAATCTCCATCCTTTATTAGGTTCAGAGGTGGAACATTCTTATCAAGGATGAGGAAAAGGCTGAGGTACTTTATGCCTTCTTTGCCTCAGTCTTCAACAGAAAGACCAAATATCCTCAGGGCAGCCAGCCCTCTGAGCTGGTAGACAGGGACAGAGAGCAGAAGAGAGCCTTGAAATCCAGGAGGAAGTAGTTAGTGACCTGCTGTGCCACTTAGACATTCACAAATCTATGGGGCGGGATGAATTCATCCAAGGGTACTGAGAGAGCTGGCAGAAGAGCTCGCCAAGTCACTCCATCATTTTTTATCAGTCCTGGCTCACTGGGGAGGTCCCAGGTGACTGAAGGTTGGCCTATGTGACACACATTCACAAGAAGGGCTGGAAGGAGGATCCAGAGAACTACAGACCTGTCAGCCTGACCTTAGTGCCAAAGAAAGTTATGGAACGGGTCATCTTGAGTGCCATCATGCAGCACGTACAGGACAACCAGGGGATCAGGCCCAGCCAGCAGGGGTCTGGGAAAGGCAGGTCCTGCTTGACCAAGCTGATCCCCTTTTATGACCATGTACCCACCTAGGGAATGAGGGAAAGGCTGTGGATGTTTTCTCCTTAGACTTCAGTAAAGCCTTTCATACTGTCTTGTGCATGTTCTGGAGCAGCTGGCAGCGCATGGCTTGTACCAGTGAACTCTTCACTGGCTAAAAAACTGTCTGGCTGGGCTCAGAGAGTGGAGGTGAATGGAGTTACATCCCATTGTGTTGGTACTGGGACCAGTTCTGTCTAATATCTTTATCAATGATTTGGATGAGAGGGTCTAGTACACCCTCAGTAAGTTCGCAGATGACACTAAGGGTCTTCAATGCAATAAAAAGGAAGCTGAAAAAATCATTTTTAATAATTGGAATATTAATTATGATTGTATTTTTTTTTTTTAGTTAGAAGAGGATAAAGAGATAGCAATTGCTGTTTTCTCCATATAATCAAACTAATGTATTTTTTCCTGTCAGTTTTCTTTTACAAGGAATCAAGAACAGTGAATTATTCTTATTTGAGCAAGATGACTTTACCATTCTAATGGTTAAACCTCTGGTCCTCTGCTAGGAAAGCAAGCTGTAATCAACCACTTAGCTGTTACTGAATTACACTTATCTCCACTTCGCCTGTTTAACTTCCCATAAGCATGCTAAGCACCTCTTTAGAATGCATTGACCTCTGATTATTTCTTGCTTTATGTATCCCTTAGCCCACATTGCAGAAGTAAAAAAAAATCCTATTGGTAAACAGTGCAGAATAATAAAACCTTGTTTTGTTTTATTTATTTTGTATACAGGATGAAATTTTTACATCTTTAGGTCCTCCAAAAATAAAAATTCCAGGCACAATGATTGACTTTCATGCTGTGAAGTGACACTGATGAAACTTGTTTTTATGTAATGGACCAAATTCACTGTTGCAGTAAGGTGAAAAATTACATCATTCAGGCTTTTGCCTGTTTGATTACCAAGCTGCAAAAATTGTAGTCGTGCCAGAAGCCATAGTTTTGAGATCTTTCTGAGTCACAAGTTACTCTGTGTTTGTGGGAGTTGTGCAGTGGAACCTGTACATTAATACACGTATGTTAATAACATCAATGTTTTTCTGAAGTCCAAGTATGACTGGTAAAGCTGGCTTTATGCTTGAGTGAGAGCATTTCACTTTATTTTCACTGGAGGAATTTTTAGCCTGGCAGCAATAGTATTATAATAACTGCCAGCTGCTCACTTGGCACAAGAGTGCCTAGAACCAAGAGGAAGAGCCCAGTGCATTATACATATAATTCACTTTTCTCTAAGATGAAGGTTTAGACCTCATAAATATTTTGATCTGGTCTTTGATGGCTTTTGTACACATCAGTCTGAAAATATGCATGTGGAGCATAACTTGCAGATTTTATTTTGGAGTACACTGGAGTAATTCCCACTGGGATAGGAAGAGAAATTATTGTGGGAGATCCTTCTGTGAGTGGGTGGTCAAAAATGAAGGAAAACCTGTAACGTTAAGCAGATGGACCTCCCCTATTTTATACCATGTATTGGGTATGCAAGATAATAATCTCTCTAAATACTGGATAGTTTTGAACTGGTCTTCATAGTAAAAGAATAAGGTTCAAGACATTTGTGAGGTAGAAACTCAGGAATGGAAATGAGACCTTTTTATATCCTCAACTCTGTGCTTACCAACTACCAACCACTGTCAGGACAATGACGCAGCAGAAATTAGGTCTGGAAGAGTAAACAAAAGCAATCGCTGTGCCTTTCTCTGTACATAAACCCACACAGCTGCAAGCCACAGAGCATTTCTTACTCACAATGCCACTTTTCTCTTTGGTGTTTAAAACTGGCTTAAAACACTACAGTGTACCAAAGGAGAAACCAGGGAAGACTATGGTCCTTTTAACACCTTTATTTCTAAATCCTTTCATCATATCTGGAAACAGACCATACAGGGGTAGGAAGTAGGTAGGAAGGCATGGTGATGATCTCTGCTGGTCTCATTTTGGGAGAGAAGTTTTGCTCTGTTCTTGTAGTGAGCTTGATCATAAGTTTCTCATCAACAGACATTGAGACACCCAAGAAAGGTAGCACCAGTAGGTGCTGTCTGCACCCCCATGATGCAAGCTTCTGTCGTCTCTGCATTTCATTTCTTACAGTGGATAATCTCCAGTGAAATTTCAGGTAACTGGAATTCAGGCCATTTCACCTGCGTCTGTGAGGGAAGGGGAAAGTTCTTGTCATGAAGACATTCCAGGACGTGCATGGGAAATTCTGCACTCTAAAGGAGTATGTGATTTGAAGCATGCTTCTTATTTTGCTGTATGGTTTTTTTACTTAAAACAAATAGTAATGCCTTCTTTCTTAGCAGTATTCCTCTGTCTTAGATTCTTTGGAGAGGGAGCTGTCTTACTCAAAGTCTCGTACTGCAGTCAAGTAATGAACCTCTGATCTCAGCTGCTGGTGTAATGTAAACAAATGCTGCTTTACTATAACGAAGCACTGCTTTAGTGACACTTTTTTTACGAAACTTGTGTCAAGCCTGATATATTTCAAATGAACAGGGAAGGAATATTCTGATTGACAGCAACTGCAAAAACCAACTTACTATGTAAATTCCACTTTCTGCTGGGAGTTCCCACATCTAGCAGTTGCAGTTCACTCTAAATCCTGTTTGAGATGTGGACAAGACAGTAAAGGAATGAAAAATAGAAGAAAGATAGACAGATGATACAACTTAGAAGCCTTCCATGCAGAATCTAGGCAGTAACTGTAAGGAAGATGTCACTCTCTCCTCTTTCTTCTCCCTGTTGTTTTTGTTGTAGTTCTGGGACAAGGGTATATCCGTGTTTGTGCCTTCTTCCTGCCACATATGCACAACACCTGTGGTTCGTGAGAATCTGGGCGGAGGTGGTTCTTTCTCTTTCCTTTATGCTTTTCATGCTTTTTTTTATTCTTCCTCTCCTTCCTTCTGAAAGTACAGGGCAATGAAAGAAGGAATTTAAACAGATTTATGCTTTTTCTTTCTTGTACAGCTGTATGTGTCTTGGGATATTACAATTGGGTCTGTTTCTCCTGCCCTTTGACTAAAGTTCCATCATAATTTTTGGTTCTCAGGCTTCTCTGACAGAAGGATAATAACATGCATATGATCTGTTTCTGCTTCAGCTACTTACAGATTGTGAGTGGCAGTGGGGCTGACCATCTGCAGTTTGTTTGTTGGAGTTACTGCCTCAGTTGCTTTGAGGACTAGAAAAAGAAACTGGCTTCTCTACAGGTTAAGGGTGGGAGGAGGACTTCTTTCTACAGTGGCACCAGACAGTGAAACACTGCTTTTTTTCGTGTATGTTCTCTTCCTCACAAGCTTTCAGTGCCCTGTGCAAAATAAATGTAGTTGCAGAAAATACCATCACTGAATTTATCCTGACTTGTCTCAGCAAAAGTAGCAAAATTGAGAGTGGAATTTTGATTCTATGAAGTAGTCAGTTCAGCTGACAGAATAACAACATTAAGGAGTCCCCACAGTGTGTGCTTCTCTGGGACTGTGTTGTCCCATTTGATTTGACTGTTCACTAAATGATGACTGGCCAAGCTTCCTCATCAAAACCCAAACAGATACAAACAATATTGGGTAAAGTTAGATCTAAATGGCGGTTGAAATTCTTTAATTGTAAAATTTAAGAGTGAGCTGCTTTTATGTGTTTGTTTACTCGGGTTTTATGTCTTCCTCATCTGTGGGGTTGCACTGTACTAAGATGAGCCCTACTGGGTGAGGCAGAGTTGTAAGTGTTGCACACTGATGCCTCCCAATGACCAATATAAAGCAGCACACGATGCCTATTTGTAACACTCTTCACCTCCCCCACTCATAATACCATCTTTACATCACCTTTAAAGTAACTATTATCACATACCAGCCAGCAAGTGTCTTGGTGTTAAATTCCCATTTAATGTTGGGCTATGATTGCATATTAACAAGCAAAGGGAGGACAGCTGCATTACTTTAAAATGCATGTTCATTATGCTCTTGTATTTTTAACACAATAGTCAGAATTCCATAGAAGCTAAAATGAAAATTAGTGTACTCCTAATCTTTAAAAAGTGGTATTAATAAAAGAATAAAGTGGAAATATCAATGTAAGTAAAATTCTATCTACTGTCTTTTGTATCCAACACAATATTTCTCACTCTAAAGAGCTGGCTGTATAATTTAAGGAATGTCTTCTCATTTTGAGTATTTTCATGCTTTAAAAAATAGCATTCACTGCATGTTCCTGTCTCTTTCTTGTCTTTTTCCTGTCACAACTGTATTTAAATAAGACTACCATAAAGCAACTAATTTGTGAACACTGAATTTAAAAAAATCTATTCTAAGGAACAACCTAAAAAACCAGGAAATTGACATCACCTTCCAGAGACAGTGCTTGGTTCAAGGTCAGACCATTGATCTTTCACCCAAACTACATAATTTAAAGTGCTGTTTTTAGCACTGAATTAGTCTGCTAATATCAGTCTTTTTCTGTATGTTTATATTGATAGAACGTAATGAGATCACATATATTCTGATGAATAATTGCTGCCTTGTAAACTTGCCACCTACCTACAGTGACTCTTATGAATATTTGATGATAATAAGTAGTAGGAACTTCACTGTGTTGCTTACATGCACTTAAAAAACCCAGCAGCACAGGAGTACCTTTTGTTCTGCTTTTTTGCTTGGGGTAAGCAGTATGATACTTATATTCATATTAAATATTGGACACATCTAACATATTCTTGTTCTTATTACTAGGAGTTTAAATCATCATTCTGTTGTTTTAGGAGGAAAAGGTTGTAAGATAGAAGACACAATTTTTAACATTTAAAGTTGTATTTTAAGATGAGGTAGGGTCGACTGGTCAGTCTTACACTTCTATGAATTAGCAGTTGAGAAAGGAAAAAATACAGTGAGCTATACTCCACATTTTGCAGATGCAGTCATATTGTACAATGTGCTAAAATTAGTGTCTGTAGGTCAACAGTTTTGTAGACCTCTGTACAGTGGTTTATTCATTGTCACCGTACAGATTCTATAGGCAGTAGTTTGGGGTCATATTGTAAATGAGGCAGTATCTGTCAGCAACAGGCAGCATCTTTTATTATCTCTTCATCTGGTTTCTTTTCTTGTAGATGTGTAATAGAGAGTCTTCACCTTGTATGTTGTTTCAAGATATTTTTGCATGGAGCTGGTATCGAAAACCACATTTCTGATTTAATTGTGTTCAATTGTGATTCTTGAGTTTGTTGGCACATTTGAAAACCTAGTGCTTTCAATTATCAAATTTGCTTTACAGACTATGGTCAAAACAATTGCTTTATTTTGTCTAATTACATATTTTTTCTTCTGAGACTTTCAGGGCCTGTTATGCAGCTCTATTTTTCCTTACTGAAGTGGTGAGGACAGCAGCAACAGCTCTGACATTGATAGGCAGACGTTTCATTAACTTAAAATAATCTGGCATAATTTTTTTTTCAGTAGCTAGTATTATTTTTTTTCAGTAGCTCCTGCATATTGAGAGTCTAAAATCCATAAATGTATTAATGCTCCTATAGCAGTTTTCTTGAAAAGCAGTGCTTTACAGAATTTGTTTTTCTTTCAGGGAATCAGTTTCCTCCTGTTGCAGCTCAGGATCTTCAGTTTGTTCTGAAGGCTGGATACCTGGAAAAACGTAGAAAAGGTAAGTCTAGCTATCTTTGTGAAAGCTAGTGCATATTTCATGTCTGAGAAGTCTATATGTCTGTATTTGATGTTATACACATGAACAACTTTATACAGGAGTGATAAATAAAATTAGTAGAAGCTGAAACGTTAAAACATTATTATGCAAAAGAAGCATAGCACATAATTGCTCCTATAGTATTGAAAGAAAATCCTATTTCTTTATTGACTAACAAAATCATGCTGTGGAAGTGCAGTGAGCCATAATTCAGAGACTTTCAGATATTTTTGAAGAAAACATTGGGAACGTATGTACAAGTACCATATGTTGACTTCATGTTTCAGTGAGCATCAAGATTTATTTTCCTTCAAGAGGGCAAATATTGATCTCAGCTTTGGTTCTGTCAATATTTACCTTGATTCAATAAATCTTATATTGTCACTTTAATACCCACTTAATGCTGCGATAACTCTAGGAAATATTTAGGAAGTTGTTCATTATTTCCTTATATTTAATGTTACACATGACTTCCCTCTTTATGTGATTTCAAATTCCTATTTGTTTTCTTACCACCAATTTTTATTATTAATTTCCTTCTCAGTGCCATGCATTTCCTTCGTTTCCTTTCCTTAGTCTTTTCCTGGCTTCTCCTCCCTCTTACCTCACCCTTGAAAAGAAGTGCCACATTTTTGTTCAATACTGGCATAAACTGATATAACACATATTATTTTAATTTCAGACCACAGTTTTCTTGGCTTTGAGTGGCAGAAGCGTTGGTGTGCTATCAGCAAGACGGTCTTCTATTACTATGGAAGCGACAAAGGTACTTATAACAATTATTATAGAATTGATGTTTCAATGCACAAAAGAATATGAAAATTTTAGTGGAGTTGGAAAGGGTGAATCAAAGGTAATTTTAAGAAATGGAATAAAACTTCTAAAAGAAATTTCATTTTTTTTAAACTATTCTTGGACAGTGCTGTGAATTTTTAAAATGTGTAGATATTCCTCAGAACCTGTAAGTGGTATACGTGTTTTCTAAAGCAGGGAAACTGAGGAGAAAAAAATAATTTAAGTTTCTTGTAAAACTGCTTTGTTTGCCAATAACAGCTGGCTGTTTGGTTTGATAGTATGCTAGTACTCAACTGTTTTACTAGATAGAAAATGTTGTTTCTCTCCAAATAGGATATTAATTTGAAAACATCCTATAGTAATTATACCTTCCTAGTTCCTTAGAGATGATTCTATCCAGGAAAATACTAATCTAAAAGCTGCATAGTGGAGTTCTTTGATTATTTTTAAATAAGTATGTTCTGGAAAAGCTAGAAATTAAGTAATATATTAAACCAAAGCCAGCCATGGAAACGAAAGCAAACTTCTGAATGTGACTTTTAACTTTAAATGGCCAGTTTGGAAAGAATCTCACATAAATGTTGTGATATTACTTTGAATTTTTAAAATTGACAGTCACATAAAACATACTTAAATGGTGTGCCATGTATATTTGATGTTTAAGGGTAAACTAAATCATACATAAGCGTACCTGAGTAAATTTTAAAAGTACAATAATGTCTTTCCCCCGACCAACCCCCTGCAAAAAGGAAAAAATGCCAGGGCAAGCTTTCTGTTGAAGTGGTTTTTTTCCCCTTTTTATGTTTGTCTTTTTATTTTTGAGATTACTGCAGGTAGTTGTTATGTGGGGTTTTTTAATTCAAAGACTAATATAATTTGCGCCAGTTTGTTTCATTCCTTGGTATACTGACTCATTTAAGCTCATCCTCTCTTTAAAAACACAAGAAATAAAGAGTCTGATTTTAAGTCTGGTTTTCATTTTGCTAGTTTCCTGTCATGTCCTGTTTTCAGAGTTTTGCTAGTATATCTGCTAAATGCTCCCTTTTCTTCTATACTCGTTCCTTGGGATTTACAGGTTGATCAAGCTTCACAAACATGAACAGTCTTTATTCAAAAATTTTGAGATGTGGCATTGTACTGATTTGTCAGTACTGATTGATTTCTTTCTCTGGAAAATGATCATGTGCTGTTTATTTATATATATAGTTATATATTGCCTAGTACTTTAAAAATGGCAGGGTTTTTTTTTCAGAATATACTGCTAGTTCATAAAGATTGCTCTTGATTATAAAATCTTTGTATTTTGACTGCTATTTTTTTAGAAAAAAAATTTTGGTTTTTCTTTTTATATTCTTTTCCTTGTGGCTATGCTAATGATTATTTATGCTTTCTAGCATATGATCTTTGTATTAAGGCAGGCATAGTGCCCGCTGGGTCTTTGTCCTTTTTATTTTTTCTTCTTTTGCAACAACTTGATTATCAAGTCTGTGTTGCAATTATTAATACCTGTGTTGAAAGTTAAGATACATGGAAATATGTTCCCTAGCACTCAGAATGTTGGTATCATGTTAGGAATTGACTGTGATACTTTGTGGGATCTCTTTTGCTTATGAATCTATAGACAGTTTTTTTGACTAATGCATTTACAGCTTTTGTAGGCTGCAGATTGTTTGGGGGAAGGTCCTCCTAACCATAACCTGATGATGTGGGAGAGGCACATAGTCCATTGGAACTATACTGAATCACAGAATCATTTAGGTTGGAAAAGACCTCTAAGATCACTGGATCCAACCATTAACACAGCACTGCCAAGCCCACCACTAAACCCTGTCCTAAGTGCCACATTTACATGTCTAGTAAATACCTCCAGGGGTGGTGACTCCAACACTTCCCTGTGCAGCCTGTTCCAATACTTGACAACCCTTTCAGTGAAAAAATTTTCCTAATATCCAGTCTCAACCTTCCCTGGTGCAACTTGAGGCTATTTCTTCTTGTCTTGTCACTTGTTACTTGGAAGAAGAGACTGACCCCCACCTCATTACCACCTCCTTTCACATAGTTGTAGAGAGCATGGCATGGCTGGACTCCAAATAGTAATTCATGGAGGAAGCAAACAAATCAGATGCATGAATTTCTGCCCTATCTCCATTGGATTGGTGCTTGTAGTGCAGAAAAACTAATTAAGCATGGTGTAGTGACTTAATATGGGATGACTAAGTCACTCCTGAACTTGCCTTTGAATGAAAAAAGTTTTTCTACCCGGATCAGAGGTACTTTCTTCAGGGCTCTGATGCCGTTGTGTATAAAAGTGCCTGTGCCAGTGCAGAAGCAACTCACCATCATTGCGCAGAAACTGGACACCAGCCATGGCAGACTAGTGTGCTGCTGAAAGTGAGCTGTCATCCTAACGGCAGTGAACGTTTGTGCTGCAGTTTATCATGCTGTTCAGCTGCAGATTGTCGGCATGGATGAGGTGTGCGATGAGGCAATCCTGAGCAGATCTGGCGTTTACTCACTGGAACTGTTTTCACTCCCACTCTTGTGGCCAGCAGTGGTACCTGCTGTAGCACGCTGTTGTGCTGGGGGCCTTCTTCTTTTACTTTGACCCTTGATGCTGTACCAGATAACTTGAACCATGTAGAAATTCAGTGTATGTTCTGACCAGCTCTAGAACAGCACTGAAGTGTGTGTTTGGGTGGCTTTGTGCAAACTGTGGGCTTGGTTTCAAAGTGACGAGGATTCCATACGTACTCAGTCCTGCAGCCTGCCTCAGTTTAAATGGGTAATGGGCTGCTAGTGCCTGTGTGTTGGGGGATGTGTTGCTGAGAGGCAGCAGGGGTTTCTATGTCCATCCTGGCTTGTTTTGAATTGTGTCTGTTTTTAAAACCAGAGACATAGGCGAATAATCTGTGAAAGCTACTTTGTGTCTGCTGTGATGTGTCTTTTGTTGGCCAGTTTGATTTTCATGCTTAAGTATCAGTGGAAATGTAACAGGGTGGTAAACATGAGGCTATAGGATGTCTTTTTATAATTTGTATAGATTTATTGTTTACAAAACAGTTTTAATTCTTCTAACTTCCTCCTTTTTGCATTGGGAAAGCAAGAAGTGTGGAAGTGTATAAAGCTCACAAATGTGTAAGGAAGAGTTTCAGAATCATTTACTCCAAGCTGAATGATGAAAAATGTGAGGCCTAGTCCAGAAGTATATAGTGCAAGATAAAGCCTGTGAAATGCAGTAAATGGCTGTGTGTTTGTGTATGTGTTCACCTAAAAGACTACAAGCATCCTTTCCACAGTGATGCCTGCAGGCTGGTGTCTTTTTTCCCCGTTTTCTCTTCTATTTTCTCTTACATTTGGTGTAGCATTAGGTAGCAAAACAATATAATTTGTCCCTGCAATATAGACAGGTCTAAGTGAATCACCTACATTTTTTCCCTTGATCACTGATAAATGGAGTAGTTGGAGAAACAAGGCTCAGAGGTTTGAGCTAATCACGTATCAGAAATAGGTACTGAGGGAAGCATGTGTGTATTTATGCCTGTGCTGCGGTATCAGTTGCCAGCACATGGGCCACAACATTGCAGAGGAGTGTGTTCAAATGTCAGAGCTGGGTGGGATTTTGAGAAGCTTGCCTGGTCCTCCTTCTCATAGTTCTTCCTTCCATAAATCTTTTATAGTTCTCGCTTTTCTTTACTTCCATGCAGTTGCACCCTGAATTGAGTACCATGATTTCCTGTCATTTTTCTATATGATCTCTGGCTGTTCCTGTGTCCTCAGACACCGAGATGGTATGGATAACCTTTCAGACCTCAAAGTGCATGTGAAGAAGGAAAGTTAATTTGTTGCTTTATAAATGATTGAATTAATGGCTTCATTACTTCTTTCTCACTAGGCCACAATGTTATATGCCCTTCTGTCTCAGCAAACTGGAGAGATCAGCTAAATGTTTAGCAAGACAGTAATTGATAACATTATGGTAATTTTTCCCCTGCTAATGGGCACTAAAAATTTATTTTCATTTTTATAACTTGAAAATGGTGTCTGCCTGCCCGCCAGTAATATGATATTAAAGAGGGATATAATTCAGAGGCTTTTAGAAAACTCTGAGTTTATTTTTTTTTTCAATTTCTTTAGTTTTAACATGGACACGATAATTTTGGATTTCTCCGAATAAGATAGCGATGGCCAGGCCGATGATGAACTTCTGTTTGAGCAGAAAAAGGAATTGTGCATGCTCAACAGGGCTTTGTTGTAGCAGGGTGATGGCAATCAAAGGCATCTATCTAATGTGTACTGGGTCTTCTGCTATGAGAATTAAATTCAGACCTCGAGAGTCACACTTGCTGTTAATAATGCGTTATTTAAGAAATAACTACTGGGTATAAGCAAACTGAAAATAAACAATTCAGCACCCTAAATCACTGCTTCAATTTCTTAATTATTTTACAATTTCAGTTTCTCAGAGGACTAGATTAAAGGAAAGAAGAATAAGAAAAAAAAGTTGATGACATTTCAGATCTGCTGCCTAAAAGGGAAGAACTTTTGTGCATGCATTTGGAAAAGACTGTTCCAAAAGCTGGAAAAGGAATTACCATTTTGGAGATACTTACCCTGAACTATTTTTAGATAGCAGACATCCTGCACATGGAAAAGTATGTGAAACTGCATTTCACATGAAGCCATGTAAACTGTAAAATCTCACAGGCTCCTAATTTCAAGATGAAGAGAGTTAAATTATAGATTCTAATAGTATCTACAAAGACTTTATCACTCTCTGAAATCTTTCTGTTTGCCTTTGTTCCTTATGTCTTTCTCTGTAACTTCTTTCCTTTCTACCATCCGAGTCCTCTCTGTTCTTCAGACTGCACTAATTCTTTTTACATGTGCTAATAATATGAGCACATCGCCTTAGGCCTCAAATTTACAACCCAGTAATTTCAAGATCTCATTGAAGGTTTACCCTTCTTTGTTTTAAATGTTCCCATGGACTTAGTTACGCAAGGTTACTTCAAAATGCTTTTTCTCTGCTTCCCTTGAGACTCTCTTTACCCACTATAATATTGGCCCCGTTTCTGTTAACAACATTTAACTCTTTTTAGGATGAATGAAGTTTATATGTAAGAGAAATGTTTAAAGGCTTTCAAATTTTACTCAGATCTGAATTTTCTCTATTTTAATGTAGCCCCCCCCATACTTATTTCTCTCACATACCTGTGTACCAGCTTTGGGGTTTTTTTTAGTACTTAGTGCCCGATTCTCCCCTCTGCTGTATTACTTCCTTATTATTTTAAATTCCTATTGCAAAATAATCTACACAGACCCAGATTTATTTTTCTGTTATGTGCCTAATATGGGAAGAAGGGGAGAGAGGAGGATGAGCAGATGAGAGCAAAGGACAGCTTGTGCTGAAATGAGATTTGGCTTCATTGTGGAACAACTTACACTTGATGATGTTCACAAACCTTTTTGTTTTTACAAGACTGGTATTACCCTTTTTGCATTTCTATTTTATGTTTTTCTGGGACAACTTAAGGGTTTCCTGCTGTTGAAGTGAAAAGCTCTATCTTGAGAAAATAATAAACAGCAAAAATGTTATCATTCCTCAGAGAAGTGTGTTCTGTCAGCATATGTCTCCCTAGTTCTTCCTAAATATGCTGTTGTATTCCTGCCTAAGCGAAACTCTGGCTCTGATTTGGGGGTTCAAATTAAAACGTAAATATCTGTAATGTAAATGTACTTCTTGAAGCTACTGTTAAGACTCCTGCTAAAAAATCGAACAATATCTAATTTTAAGTCTCCAAGTAAAATCTTTGAGTCTTCAAATCTTTTAAATATCAGAAACTGTTTAATTCCCCCTAAAGCACAGTCTCCAGAAAATATTTCTGATAGAAACAATTTAACTCTGGATGTAAAAGTTCACTGAAGTCACTGTGGCCCTAACTTCACAGGGCATCTTGAAACCAAAAGCTCAGGTCTGTCCTCATTTAGCTGCAAGCCTGTGTCGATCAGTGAAGTCGAGGTGATTGTTGAGTCTGATGATCCCAGGATGGCTCTGCCTTCAAACCTGCACCTGACTACTCTGCCTGGCCAAGCAGCTACTGTGGGTCATGGTTTGCTCCACGGTGATCAGGTGATGGTCTCTGGTCATAACTGAAAAAGTGTATTCTGCAAGAGCAAATGGGATTTGTAGGCCTCCTTTGTCACCATCAGAGCAGGTGGCTGAGCTGTAGCTGACCTGTGTTCTGCCGTTCTGTATTTGTGGAGCCATTTCTCAGGACATACTAGGTCTTATCTCTGGCTTGCTGCCACAGGGAGTGTGAATGCATACTGAGTCTTCCCCTCAACTTTAACAGGTTCTGAGTCAGGGCTGTGAAGTACCTCACTGTCTTAGAATTTCCTCATTTTCAACATTTGAGCTATATGCGTGATGCCACGCTGGACTTTAATCAGAGGTTACTGCTAAGACAGTTGGAAGTAAAATCAGCAATGCTAAGTCTAGTCTATTGCTATAATGGCCACTGAAAGAATATAACAGCAAAGGATTTTTATATGTGTGTGTGTATATATATATATATATATATATTCGGTGGTGCATACAGGTAATTTTCATTAGCACTGAAGGAGTGCGTTCAGAGAGATAAGACAAAAACAGTATAAATAGAAAAACAATCAAGTGGCATATGGATGCCATGCACTATCCCCTTCTGAAGTGCAGCATCTTTGTGGTTTAACTGCAATGCTTTTTGAAAGAATGAGTACTAGTGCAGAGATCATTCAAGATTAGCTCTGTAAAAGTGTATTACCATAAAAGGGATCATCCATGTCACGGAGAAGCAGTCTCAGAAATAATCCAAGAGAGTAAATTTGAATACTTGCCTCATTTTTATCTTGACAAAATGTTTTTACCTTTTGAACCTGGTGTTTGTTTATTCTGCCTGCGTGCTCCTATCTTCTAGGGTTTTGATAAACCTCCAGCATGGGAGAGTGAGAAATTAATGTGTTTCACTTCATCTTCTCCCTGAGGTCACAAGTGAGGGAACAATAACATTCCTAGGCAGAAATGAATTTCATTAAAAGGGACCTAGTTAACCTATTGCAAGTTATTATTTCTAATATCTGCCTTGGTGTGATTTCGTGAATTTTGCATGTGTGTGCTGTTTGAAATAGGGGTGGAGGATTGAGCAAATATAAAATATCGATACTGTATTATTAGTACTTATTTAAGACAGAATAAAACTTACTGTAGGGGAAGGGACTAGAAGTGAAAATAGAATAGTGCCCTAGATTTTCTCATATAATTGTGTTACTGGGTATTTACTTGCCCTGGGTGAGAATTCATAAAAAGGTGGAAGGACAGAGAATATGTGTCTATGTGCATATAAGATTACTAGCAAGAGTATTTGGCTGGTGACTGCCCTTATGTCCGTTTATGTTAACATTTCTGTGTTAGCCAATTTTTACCCTCTCAGGAGTGGGAAGAGATTTTCTTCCCTATTAAATTTCCAGAAATATGACAAAAATTTGTTGGAAACTATAGTTTTCCTATTTTACCCACTGTATAAGTTTTCTCCTTTTGCTGTCAAGCGTAAGCAGTGGATGCTCGATTTGCACCTAAGTTCTATTCAGCAATAGTTAAAGCAGTTTTGCTGCTGTGCCTGGTGCTTATTGTTAATTAATGCTTTTCTCTTCTGTGTAAAAAACCCCCACACTAAATGGCATTTTTTTGATATGCAACTGCACTTTGTTCTTTGTTTGCCTGTGCAAAAAGTGAGGTATAATGCCAGTCTTCACTTGAATGCTGCCCTGGGATCTGCAGAAATTGCAAAACTTAATTACTTTTACATTTTTGGTTTGTTTTTAATATTTGCCAAAATATGCCAGAGCACCTAAAATCCAATGCAGAATTTGGTCTCAAGGGCTCAAAAGGAGTGCACAGGTGCCGCTTTCACAACATGCAGTGTATTTAAAGTCAGATCTGTTGTAAGTGATACTTTTATAAACCAGAACCTTTGAAAAGTAGAACTGTCTTTGAAACAACCACATGGCTGTGCATAATAAACTGTGGTAGGGCTCAGTACTTTTATTAGCTAATTAAACATTTGCTGTTTTGAGAGAAATGTTTTTGGAATGAACACAGACGCACACACCTGAATTTATAGCAGAATTTATTCTGTATTTTTGCCATGTTGAAAGGAGGCACATCTGGAAGTGGGTGGGAGGATGTGAAAAGCAGCTTTTCCAATTGCTTAAAAAGGAGCTTGAAGTTTATTTTTTGAGTGAAGTGGTTAGTTTAGGAGGGAGCTCAGCAAGTTCGGAGCTAGACAGGTTTTCCCATTGGTTTACTGAACCTGAAAGAGACACTGATTTATAGGAAACGTGTCTTGCAAGTTCCAGTTCTTGGCTTTCCCTAGATACAAGTGTCATAACATGCACTTCTTACTAAATAAGACCACCATCTGCAAACATCCCCCTGTGGAATTCCTTAGGCATCTTACAGAAAAATGTACTTTTGGGTACATCTTCCCTTAAAATAAAGCTTTATCTCCAGAAGCATCACTTAATCATTTTGCTAAAAACCTTCCTGTTCTTTGTAAAATTCATGAAATAGAAAACAAAATTTGAATAAATGATAACCTGCTGAGCCACTTACATTCACTGTTGCAAATGAAGCTCTAACTTTGTTTTTTATCTCCAACAGACAAACAGCAGAAAGGTGAATTTGCCTTAGAGGGCTACACCATCAGAATGAATAATAGCCTTCGGAAGGATGCAAAGAAAGATTGCTGTTTTGAAATCTCTGCTCCAGATAAGCGCATTTATCAGGTTGGACTTTTTTATGTTGACTTGAAATTTAATTGATAAAGCTGTTACAATTCCAGTTACTGAATTAACATTTCAGTGAAACCACTGTCGCTGACATCTTAATGAAAAAAGAAAACCCTTGCTTGCTTATATTGTATATTCATATATTAGGAAAAAAATCTGATTAAACGTATGTATGTACATGGTTAAATATTATCTTTTTGGTCAAGAGCAAGGAAATCTATCATCTTTATCTATTGGTCATTTCAATATTAGCATTTTAATATCTATTGTACAGTGTGTCTGTGTGATTTCTTGGATGAATTAAATAGTAAAAAAAAGTTAAAATATGTATCGGTGTTAAATACATATTGTATTGGTCATGGCTTTTCAAGGAAAACCTACAAAAAGGCACATATCAGCTGTGCAATTCAGAGATCTATCAGCCAGACATCAATATGGAATGTAAGTTTAATAAGTTTTAAATATCTGAGATTGCGGTTGAAAGCCAGTTAATTAAGCTGTCAGGTAGTGTGTTGGAGTCTGACAAGAACATTTTTAAGAAAACTGTACCCAGCAGTCTAAAGAAATTCATGGGTGTCTTCTAATTGTCAAGGGCAAATTTTGTTCATCAGTTCTGGCTTTGACATTGATGAAGAGAAGCAGCTTTTTTCTGCACAGCTGCCAGCTGCTGATCAGAGTTTCAAATCCATCATCCTCTCCTTCAATTACGTAAATTTGTCAAAATTAGCTGTACATTATAAGAAGCATCCTTGCAAGAAAAGTACCAGAAGACATGAAAAGAATTGCTAATGGTTTCTTGAGGAAGTGACGGGAACGTTACAGTCCCTCTTTTTTATTGCTAATGAAATTGTAGTTGTGTTTGTGTCATTACTGCTAGTAGTTATTAATAAACATTTAATAGTTTACAGCTGCCACTCCCAAAGAAGCAGAGGAATGGGTACAGCAAGTCAAATTTGTAATTCAAGGTAAGCCAGCCAGTAGAGGAGTCGCTTTTATTGCCAATACTACTTTGTGATAGTAGTTCTATCCATTTACTTATCTGTCATGTTAGTACATGTAGTATTCCTACATGTCCAAGTTTTGAGTATCAAGTCCTAGTTTTCATTTGTGTTACAGTTTTTATATGACTTCTCTCTTTTTTCAAGATTTTTGCTTTTCTCCCAGAAAAAGCTTGAAAATTAGCTTGGAAAGCTTTCATTTGGCTTGAAAGCTCTCCCTTGTACAAGGTCCTTCATATAAACTCTTTCTTATCCCTTGAACAGTGTAAAAAAAAAGCAGAATGTACTGGGAGGAGCAGGTGGTAGAAGAATTGTGTTTTCATTTTGCATTAATTTCTGCTTAGGCATTCTTTTCCACTAAATGTTAACTTTTAAAACTGTTATTACATAGATACAGGATCTAACACTATTCCTGAGGAGGAGGAAGAGGAATATGATGATGTTGGACAAGTGAACAGTGAACCAATAGATGATAGCATTTATGAAGAAGTTAAAGGTATTGTTGAATTCTTTCTTACTTTGTGACTTGTGATCATTTTGTCTACTCTACTTCTAGTTTGATAATTCTGAGTGATTTAAAGTAAGTGAGTAAAGTAACACAACGAATAAGATACTTTTAGACTTCGGATTTTGCTATGACATTGAAAAAAGAATGTGTTCAGTTCTGAGAGAGAACACTTCAGTTTTCTTTAGCAGGAGCATCAAAATAGTGCAGAATGTGTAAAAGTGAACTCAGGGGACTCTCAGCTCATTAAGGTTTTCTGGTATGTGATTTTTTTAAATTAAAAAATTGAAAAGCCTTACAGCTTTTTCCAGAAACTTGCCCATTATGTTTTCCTTTATTCATTTTGGCATTTGTATTAAGCAAAAGTTCTCTGTTGTTCCAAATGTTACCAGCTTCGGCCTAATACATGGTATTATAATCCTGCAAGAAAGCAATGTGTTTGTTTGAAAAGACTCTGGAAATGAACTGCAAAGAAAGCAGCATGAGTATCGACTCTGTTCTGTTCCATGTTTTTCAGCATGGCTATGATTATACAGAAACTTTTTACTGTGGACTTTCCAATGTGGTCACATGATTATGACTCTGAATGTCCAACTGTATCTGTCAGATGGCAAAACAAAAGAAAAAGAGCTTGGTGAAAGTTCTTGATCATAGACATTCAAGTACTAGGAGAAAGATGGCTGTTCTTTATTAAATTTTAAGAAGCTATGAAAAAATCAATTTTTCAGTTATCATTAGTTAACAAATGATACTTTAAAGTGATATGACAATTAATAATCACTTTGTTTGAAATAGAGTTCTCTACCCCTTGCTGTTTGGAGCAGTGCAATTATCAGCAATAATTTGAGAGGGAAAATTAGTTGTGTCATGTGATGCTGACTAACTTTCTGAATCTATTCGGTAGAGTATTCTGACCATTGGAGAAAAGAGCATTTTACACTTTGTCTTGATTTTCAATTTAAGGTCATTTCAGTGAATAAAGGGAGGAAAAACCAGTGTCTCGTGAAAATGAATATCATAAAATTGTAAGACAGATATCCACAGAAAGAATTTTGTAAGCTGTTTCTTTCGTTGTTCTGTATCTTTGAATTGTACCTAGGCTACTTCAACATAGAATGCATGTTCTGGTGAAATGACATGCAGTGTGTCATGCATGCCAAAAAACTCTCTACAGTGAATATAAAAACTACATTACCGGGCTTAATCTTACGGCTACAAGATACAGCCAAACCTTTTTACAGTGTCTTTTAGATGCTGAGGTTCTTACAGAAAGTGGTCTTGTCTGCTTGCTTATGCTTTTTTTAAAGAAGCTCTACATATATCCTGGGATAAATTATTCTTTTTTTGAGCTTCACTTACCTTACCTGTTCATTTGAATGTCAGATAGTAAGTAGATCTGGAGAAGTAATGCATAAAATATTGGGAGAAGGACGTTGGTTAATATAGACTTTGAGTTCTTTGCTTTGAGCTCTATCTTCTGAGAATTGCTGCCTTGGTGTGATTCTGCAGGAATTTAGAACATTTTCACTTACATCCCATTTTTATGACAATTTGCCAGGAGCTGTTATCTCCTAATGTGGCTAATAAACCTGAAACATCACAACATCACAACAACATCACAACATCACAAAGAAGGGATAGTTCAAGAAATTGAGTTCCAGTTTTTAGTTAAATTAATTTATTTGCCCATGATCTTGGAGTGTGCTTCATTTTCATGTTACCAGTAGGGATTATCTTCCTTTATCTCATGCTTTTTCCATCTCATCTATTTGAATTGCCAACTTTTCAGGAAAGCCCATTTTACCTTTTACAGTGGAGCTTTTAGTTTTGACTCTGATGTGCTGACATAACGAAGTAAAAATAAAGCATAAGTTTGCAATTGATTTTAGGTGATTATTTAGTCTTTGTATCTTCCATAAATGTGCTTTGATAATGATATACTTAAATCGAATTACAGACTTACAGCTCTGATGCCTTAGAGCAGTCCTTTTCTTCTTAACCCATATCGTGTTGAAGAGTGTTAGATGAAATGCTAGTTGACAAACCTCACAGGAGCAGGCCTTATTTGTTTCTTGTATAGCTGTTCATCTAAACATGATGGTAAAAGAGTACACCCCGGTTTGGTCTCGTCTCCTTTAATTAGGCCTGATTGGTTGCAGTTAATTACAGTTGCAGTTAATTACAGTAGTCCTTTCTATTTTCCCAGGTAAGTGAATTATGCTTTCTTCCTTTCATGGTCAAAGGGTGGAGCATCATTATCCCTGCTGTTACCTGGCATAATATACAGAACCTGGTATAATAATACACAACAAATATGAAATTTGGAACACCTGTTAAGAGAACAGAAAAAAAAAAATTTGTACAGCTGCAAAGCTATGCTAAGCTCTGGAATGCTGAAGGCAAATATGCTAGATCCTTGTGAAGAGGGAGAAGAAATTAATCTTCACTTTGTTTTTATCCTCAAAGCTTATTCATGTTAGAGAATTCTCATCCTCTGTTTTCACAGATCCACTAGCTTTATAAATATTGAATTTCAGGTGCAGAGCTCATTGTACCATGTTATCATTTATTTGGTTATAATTTGCGTTTTCTCAAGTAAGTAAATTTTGCATTTCTGTGGTTTTCCAGTGTTTGTTATGCCAGCATTTCAGAAGGAAAGGAAGCCATTTAAGTTGATAATATTTGGTTTGGTATTTGAATGAAGAGGTTTTGGATTTTAAAAAGGATACGGAAATTTTTGCACAGTTTTGAAAATCAGGAAATTTTGAGAACTGTGGCAGTAATCAGGACTGACACTGTATTCTGTAGCTATCTCATTGCTTAGCTATTTTTTTTCTCCTGCTTGTGGCAGGAGACAGTGTAGATGAATTTTCCAGGCAGAGGCTGGATAGGTTCAAACCAGTATCCAGAATGGCAACAGTCTTTTAGCCTAAAGCGTAGATTTCAGTGGTATACACTGTGTACTGTCTGCTGGCAGATTGGTAGTTGGGAAGGGTACAAAGAAATGTGGGAAATTTAATCTTTTGATCTGTTAAGTCACTTTCTTCTTTGATATCACATACAAATTCATATTTACCATAGAAGGATGATTTTCATGGTTCTCAGTATTAGTCAGTGTTTTACTGTGGTTATTCAGGTAAAAGTCAAAACTATCAGAATTTTCAAAGAATTCCCAACTTGTAGAACTTCCCTTGGAAGATTCTTCAGAAAAAGGAATCTTTATACTGTCATAAGCAAACTAGGCTTTAGTCTTTTTGGTTTTTAATAAAATCATGGAGGAAACCTTGGCTAAGCAAAATTAAAAATTTTGTTAGTAAAGGACCATATTCTTAATTAGCTATTTATTTTCTACCTTAGTACACTATATGTAATTTTGCAGTCTACAGCTGAATGTTATAAGCTGTAACATAAAACAGCTTCTGAAACTGCAGTATTAAATAACTCTGTGTGCTGGGTAGAGCTATGTGGATGCATAGAGTTTCTAGCTTAGTGGTGTTTTAAACAATGGAGTTGTCCTTGTCATAAAAGAGAACATGTGCCAGCTTTAAAGTTGTTCCCATCTGTTACAGCCCTTGAAGACAGAATTTTTTTATTAACTTGAGGTTTCAGTGACATAATTTTAAGGGCCTTCAGTATTGTCTTCTGTGGTTTCACGTCTGTATGGAGCACATGTCCAAAACTGCAATGCTAACTACTGCCTGCCACCTTAATCCTTTCTTCAGCCTCAACTCAGTTTGTATCCTGTCTACCGCACTCTGGCACAACAGGAGAAAAGAGGTGTTAATCTGAGATAACATACTTATCTTAATTTTCAAATTCGTCTTGCTTTTTTCTTTTGTTCTTTTTCTCCTCCCAATCTTGCATTGTAGCAGTACTTTCCATGGTATACAGTATAATTTCTGTTAAAATGATTCTAAAGATAAGTTTTGATTCTTATTTTGATGGTGCTTATTTGCTGCATGGAGGTAAAACCCTCCCTTACAGGGCCCTTACAGAACAGATAAGGTTGGAAATCCTGAAGCAATGTAATGTGACACAAGACTGGCATTGTGGCTTTGTTATCCCTTCTTAGCCTGTCCATGACACGGAGAACTTTCAGGTGACAAAGAGGTAAGGGTGGTGAAATTCAGTGCTGTGGTGATCTCCAGCCAATACAACTTGCATCATTTCTTAGTTTTCGGTAAATTAAATTTGAGGATTGATTCAGTCTCTGGGCAGAGGATGATGGGAATGGAAACCTGGTGTTTGTCTTTTGATTCCTGTTATTGATACTCTGCCAAGCTGTTTGGTCAAGCCCAGGTTTCTGGGCAATAATTCTGTTTTGCAGTGTAGTTGGAAGCTTAGGTAGGGAAACTCTGTAACTAAGGCAAAGCCGAGGAAAAGATAAGAAATATCTTAACTTTCATGCAATGAGAAGTGTGCTGTGCAGAGAAACACTTCCATATTTTTTTTACTTATTTTAAACAATGCATTTTAAATAGTTAAAATAATTATATTGATGTTGTTTCAGAACATTTCTGATGTTGAATATGAAGGTAGAGAATGATCATCCAGTTTCTTTCTAATGGTTGTCTCTTTAAAAAGCTTTGATGCTTTATTTTTTTTCTAACAGTAAACTCCTGCAGTTAGGCAGCATAGCAATACCATCTTCATCCTTTCTTCTTGCTGGACTGCTAGAGTTCTGAAGAAGCAACTTTTTTTATGATGTACCCTTTTTATGAGCATGAAGGTAGGGGGAAAAACCCCATGTTCTCTGATTTACCTCTTTTTGGGAAGAAGGAAGTAATGATTATGTAGTGGAGTTTGAGTGTAAGTTTCATCTGTCAGTCATGAACACTCGTGGCAAATATTTGTTTTCTTGAGATGTGGTGTCAGATATGTTGACTTTTTGACACTAGAAGTGAAGATTTCACAGCACCGTGTTAATGAAAATTGTTTTTCAGGACACCTTTGCTTCTTTTAGTTTTCACTATAGCACAGTCAGTGTATGTGGGCCAAAACACAGCGTTTGGTGCCAAGCAGTCCCAGTTGTGCATTACAGCTGTACAATCAGTTTTTAAAACCAGTAGGCTTGAAGAAAGAAACTGTTAATTGGTCGTTGCAAGCCAGAGGAGTAGGTTTAAGTCAGCAGAGACATGGGTGATTATGAAGTCTGAGATGTTACCTGTGATCATTGCTGTTAAGTCAGTATATTATATATCTTGGCATATGGTCCAAATTCCTCCCATTGTTTGTTTGCCTTCAGTAGTTAGGGAATTTTTTACTTCTCATCCAGAAGTTGTATATAATGCTATGTGCTGTCATTTTTTTTTTCCACAGAAAGAATTCTAAGTGCTTTTAATTAGTAAATGATTTCAAAGTATAAAATATAAGTAGGGTCTGGAATAATTGAAGTTGAAAAGACTTGTGTGAAAGACCAGCATTTTTGAGGGCAGTACTAAAGATAAGTTTTCAAAGTAATTTCTGAAAGTTTTTTGGATACTTTCCATGAAAACATCTTTCAGATTCAGGAACACAGCAATGGATTTTTTTACTTTTAAAACAGCGAGGATTCTTCAAATTTTTTTTTTTAAAAATAGAATCTCAGTGTTCTTAAGAAGTATTTTTCACTTGTTTAGCCATTGTGTTATTGTAAAAATGTAGTATTTTTGCACATACTATCTTGCTGATGGGTGGAGTACCAGAATAAGGACAAGGGGGTGCTACAGGAAGCTTACTCAGTTTGCTGTAATTCAGAAGTAATTAAAGTACTACAAAAGCAGCGAAAAGCATAGGTAAACTATGTTTTAGTGTCAGAGAGTAATAAAGAAAGAAATTTTTTTTTAGGTACAAGATGTGTTGTTTTGTTGTCTTGACCACTGGGATTTGGGATCTACTAAGTGTCAGACATGGACATGATTGAAAAACAATCTCTTTTAACTGGATATTGTTGAATCCCAGCAGCTTTGATGAAATGGAGCTGTGTCTGAATTCTGTCACTCTGGGTTTTGAGGCAGTACTCTTATGGGATTTATATATACCTTGAAGTTGTCCTTCAGCTAGTACTAAATGCTAAAGACGTGAGTTAGGAATCCAGACAAATATTTAAATATTGCATCCACAAGGTGGTTAGGAACTTGATACCTGGACCTCAGCTTTTGTTTTGCCACAAGAGCTTGGGCATTATCTTCAATTACTGTAATCCTACATCTGAAGAGGGAGTCCTTCCTTCTATTGATGTTGGGTGTCAGTGATGGAAGAGGAGGTAAGACAATCTGGTGTAGCTGAAAAGGATGAGATGTCCATTGAGTGGGAAGTGGCAGGTCTTTGAGAGGAAAAATAAGGTTCACAGGCTCTCCTGCATTTCTTTTAAAGTAGCTGTCTGTGAACAACAGGTGGCCCATAGCTGCCAGAAAGCCAGAATTGCGCTATGTCCACGGTGCAATTCAACCCCTGCTCTCTCATCACACGCACACTTGCAAAAGGGAGGAGGCCAGTAAAAGTGGAATAATAACTGAGTATTTGTAATTTAGTCTGATTTGCATGTGAGAGGTATACTGACTGATTGGACTCGGGGTAGGTTTTTCTACTGATAAATACTCTTAGAAAAGTGTTCTTTATTTAGTGATATACTTCTACTGCAGAAAATTTGGTCAGTTGTGAGATTCAAAGCAGTCAATTACAGTATCTACACTAAATGGAAAGTGTGGGCCATTAAGTATAGGTATTTATTCTCCTCTCTTTGAACTGCATGAGAGACTTCATAGTTTTCAGATGTTTCAGGCTTCATAGATTTCAGAGTTTACAAGTGGAGAAAATAGAAGTGATCTTCCTGATGTTGTGGTCTACTGTTAAAACGAATTGAAGGAGTTCATGTTGGAAAGGCTGTGTTTATCAAAGTCTCAGGTTAGCAAATGCTGAATTTTATTTATGTATTTCAGACATTAAAAGTACCCTAAAATCCAATCAGACCAAAAAACCAAACCAAATGAAAACCAACAAAAAATACACCACTAAATAAACTATTGTCTGGTGGCATTTTAAAACTTACTTGCTTAAAATTAGAAGGCATATCTAAAAAGGAAGTATTTTTAATTATACTTTTCTAAGTTTAAAGAACTTGTTCAAAGACTAATTAGCACACAACTTATTGGAATTAATTTACTTATTGAAAGAAGATATTTTATTGCAAGTACTGCTCAGTAATTTTTATACTATTTTCTGTATACCAGCGTTAAACAATGTTTGGCTCTATTGATTTGTAAAACCAATCTGATGTGAACAGTATGTGACAGAAACTGTCTGTTGTTAAGAGATAGAATCCTGGTTCAGAAAAACTTGTCATCCTGGCAAGAAAAAAAATCACACAAAGTAATTTTATTTGTATCAGTTTTTTCAGTGTTGACTGTCTCTGACAGCTGGCTTCGTGTTAAATGTGACAAAGCTTTGTTATGCATGCATGTCTTCAGTGGGTTGTGGACCCAAATTATGTTCTTTTGAAAGCTAAGTTTTCTATGGTGGCACTGTTTTTATCTAATTAAGAAGCAGTGCAATACACCTAATGCATAGCATTCAGAAGAAATGTCTTGTTATTTGAGATAGTTTATTAAGCATAAATTTGAGGAGTTGCTGCAGTTTAGCAAGTTTGAAGTAAAATGTCAATTGTATTATGCATATTTATGAAAATAGAAATAAATACTGGGCCTGTTCTACTGCTTGGGTATAAATGTGATAAATGCTATATAGATAGATCAAAGAACCTTAATTTTTTGAATTTGTGATGAATGACTGCATATCAGGCTATTAAAACCATTAGATAGAGTTTTTTGAGAAACGAGCAACCAGAGGTTATATGGTGCCTCAGGCTATTGCTTCTCAACTTTTCTGGTTTCCACAAGGTAGCTATTAAAGAACCATAATTTGTACAACTGAATTCGCAAATAAGACCCAGCAAGGTGGGCTCTAAAGGCTGAATTAATCATTCTGTTACTGTAGATACAAATATCTGATTTGAATTTTTCAGCTTTAGACATGCATCAGCATAAATCCTTCTACGTATGTCTTTTCCTTTCAGTTTGCTACTCACTTTTCTTCCCACTCTCCTCAAAATGGACGAATTAGCCTAACAAAATACTACCAGTTAACCAGAGCTTCATGAGTTTTTCTGGCTGTATGCACGTCTATCCGATTTGTTTGTGTGTTGCAGTGTTCTGTGTTTGCAATAGATGTTATGTTTAGTTTACACACATATAAAGGAGGTAACATAGGAAAAGGCTGCTTGTTTCCTTGTCTTGGCTGCTGCTCCCTGGGCTGGGTGCAAGTTTTTGAAAGAAGCAGGATTGTTGCTCCTAGGAAAAGAAAATGGTCAGCAGGGTCCAGCTCCTAGACCACGCAGTGGACCAGGCAGAGAGGGCAAGATGCAGCAGTCTGCTGTGCCCTAGAGTAGAGAGAGGGATGCTCCAGGGAAGTGCAGGGTGCAGGCACACAGATAAGCTTCAGCAGCAAAGGGGAGAATCTTTTCTTAAGAGGCAAGAAGAGACTGAAGAAAGTATTTTGGCAAGTCAGTGAGATTTGTGTTAGATGGCAAGATAGGACAATAGTCTTCTTATCCAGAAAGCGGACGGTTGTCACAGTGGATATTTTGTTTCAGTCTTTTTTTTTTTTTAAGTCTTAACTTTTCCTAGCAGATCTTACTTTCCTCCACCTAAAAACTCTGAGTTTGTATTTTAGTGATAACTGGTTTAGGATCTCTGGAACTTAAAATATCCTTGAGGAAGATGTTCCAGTACTTCCATCTTCGGGTTATGGAAGCGTTCTGTCTTAGCAGGCTGTAACAATTATTCTGTCCTTGAATCTTAACATGAAACTGGGCATTAAAGGAAGGAATTGCATTTTCAAAACAAAGCATTATCTACCGGAAAGCCTGTGGATCCTAGCATGAGGGTCGTGCTTCCGTTGTCCCAAAATATACTAACTGAATTTATCTTGTTTGCATACCTCTCTCAAATTTTATTTCCTTTAAAATTAAGAATACATATTAGGAAGAAATACTTTGCTGTGAGGATGGTGAGGCACCAGAACAGGTTGTGCAGAGAAGTTGTAGATGCCCCACGTAGGCTGGGTTGTTTGCTGCCTTGAGGAACATGGTCTAGTGGAAGCTGTCCTTGCCCATGGCATGGGTGTTGGAATGATGTGACCTTAGAGGTTACTCCCAACCCAAATGATTGTATGATTCTTTGATAAGAAGTGACACATTTCCATTAGCAGATGTTGAACAGCAATTTCAGATAATTCAATAAACAAAAGTTCAAGATGGATATGATTTTGTTACAACTTCCATACGGGTCATAAAACCTAGTTCCTGGATAAACTGCCTAGCTCAGATATACAAGTAGTGCTGTTACAGGGCAGCTAGGACTATGTTGTGTCTCTGAGAGCTGGGTAATCCCAAAGTACCATCTCTGAGTGAATTCTAGTAGTATGTGACTCCAGAAGCCATGGGTTCTCTTGAAATACCACTGCATGCCAATCCCACAGTGACCCAGGGAGCTGTCTGGGGAGCAGTTGTCATCTCCTGCTTATGAACTATTGCCACATCCCAGTGTCCTACCTCTTCTCTCTGAGGTGCGTTGTGGTTTCTGGCATGTAGGGCTAGGAAGGTCGGACATCCAGAGTGGCTGATCCCAGTAGGGACCTAATGTATGAGAATCGAAGAAGGGGGTAGTATTTGTAGAGATTAATATGGGAATGTTATCCAAAATATGGTACATGTAAACAGGCTGCATAACAACTATAATTTTCTGCATATTTCTGATTTAACCTGGTGCTAGTGAACCATAGCAATAATGTTTTCACTTTATTTCATCATTTTAGTTGGAGAAAGGATTTAGTGTAGTGGACATAATTTCATTTAATGGCCTGGGTGATAAACGGTGCAAAGTGGCAGTAGTGTGGGTTTGTTGCTTTTACTGAAAATACCCAAAGGGTGAAAACTGCAGAATTTTTTTTTGTCAGTGTGCAGTTAGTGATCAACACAGGGAATGCAAAAATGTCTTGGTATAACGTTTTTGAAGGAGTTACAAGAGAAGCATCTGGGAGCCAGACTTTGCTCGTGGAAACATGCCAACAACTGTATTGTGTTTCCTTTCACTGGAGTGAACTATGCCTTGTCTTTTGTCCCTTTTTTGAGTAAGTTCAGGAATCATACTATAAATTTGAATACATTAACCCTGCAGATTATTATAGGCTATTATGTGGTTTAAGCAAGATGTTTTCTTTATGAATTCTGTGTATGTAAATATTATGTCAAGTCACATTTGTCACAAATAAGGATATGTAGTTTTCAGAAATGGCTTTTAAATTTAAGACTTGCTGCTGATCAATGATTATGAGAAGCTTTACTTGATATTTACAGACTTTTTCTATCATATGAATTTAAGCTTGAGAGAGATAATTGCTGTACATAGTTGTCAAATAACACTACAGTACAGAGTTATACAGTATAGATTTAGTTAATTGAATATTTGATTGCTAAATGTGTTTACATTGGGAACTATTTATATTTTCTATGTAGATTTTAATAGCCACCACATTTATTTTAGCAAAACATTTTAATACTAAGGTTTATAAAATGTCATGTTGAACACTTAAACTATTTACATAGCTAAGAGCTATTACAGGTGGAGAGAACAAACAAATTTATTTTAGTTACAGTGAATTAATATAAATCTTTATTGCATTTATAAGAATATACTATGTACATACCACACGTATTTAGGCCCACAATCTCTAGCACAGATTCCTATGAGCCTACAACATGGAGTAAACTTAAAAATTGTTGTTTGTTTTGTCCCTTTGAGAAACTAATTTGCATTCTGTCCAATAATTGCAACTATTTCTTTTTGTTAGGGTGAGGGAGAACAGAGAAGGGAGCATTTTTTGTTAATCAGCTAAATAATTAGATGAGCATGTAGAAACATTAAACCCCAAAAGCTTTTCCTCTACATTGTTGAGACCTGTTAAGGGTAATGTCATAAAATATTTTATTCTTTCTTTAAATGTTTAAATATGGATTTAGGTAGGATGCCTATTGCCTCATTTGGTATGCCAAACTTGAGATTTGAGGAACAATTTTGGAAGTGGAGCCAAAATTGTGCTTTTGTTGAAATCTAACATGAAAGTTTATCTTCAGAGATGTTTCCATTCAGGTGGGGAAGTTGTTATCTACTGTCTTTATCAGAAAAGTAAAGGTAAGATTTAAAAAAGTACCTAGTAAAACTTAGGAAATTTGCAATGAGCTGGATTTTGAAGTCACTTATGAAATTTTCACCTTCTTTGATGGACCATCAAATAATTTTTTGATTTCTGAGTTTAATATATTCTGACCAGTTCACTCAGCATATAGGATCAGACAAGATACTTGATTTCTGACAAAAAAATCCCCCAAATAGTGACTTTATTTGTAAATACAAAGTGTCTGTGAATGTGAAAATGGGAAATCAATGAATGAGTTTCTGGAAGTGGATCTTTATAATTTCTTTTATTCTTCATTATAATCATTGTGTGCATATCCACAATGAACTTGCTTGTGATGACCTTTATCTCTTCTCTTGAGAAGAATTACTATTATCAGGTCTTTCTTCATGAGGAAATAAAAAGGTCAGTACAAAACCCATCCCTTATTTCTATGTAGTGCACATTGCACTTTGGCATATTTGTATTGAATTTTATTAATAATAATCAGAGAATTTTAGTAAATAAATTTTCATATTCCAAAATTAGGCATTTTAAATGGTCTTCCCTGGTAGGTACTCCTGCTTTTTCTGCCTTTTTTCTACCTCCTTTTCTCCCAAGCTTGCTGTTCGTGTAACAGATTTGACATGCTTCTCTTCCTCCTAGTTCTGTCAGACTAGGAATTTTTTCCTACTTTAACTTTGAATTGACAAGCTCTTGGTTCTTTTGCATCTATGTTATCAAAAAAAAAAAAAGAGAGAATGTAGAGTATGTGAAAAGGTTGTGTTTTGTTTGTTTTGGTTTGGTTTTAATCAGAGATTTTAGATTATTTGTTGTTTGGAAGACTAGTGCGAGGAACTGGCCAACTAAGTTGAATTGAGCTGTCACTCAAAACATGACTGAAGATTGCTTATTTGCAAGGAGAGCTCCAAGCAGGAAGCTGAGTTCATGAAATCTTAATATATTCATAACTAGAACCAGGAATTGCCTGTACCTCTGTGTATTATTCAATTGTCCGAGTGAATATATTTTGTTCGGTTGTTCAGATGACTGAGAATATTTTTCCTCCTGCTTTGATAGTTTTTTCTTAAAACCTGAAGGGTTTCATGAAGCCCTGGAAACAGCAACTTTCATATTAACAACTTCTGTGTTTGGCAAATGTACAAAATTGTGGGGTCTGAAGAGGATATTGGCTGTGACTACAGAATGGGGCAAAGGCAGGCAAGCAAAGGTACTGGAATACTTGGTACTGGGGAAAGGAAAGAAAAATAAAGAGGAAGGGTGTTAACATATATTCAGGTCTCAGCAAGTAGAAAAGGTAAGTAAAGCAAAGCATTCTCCTAGACTTCCTGCAAACTGGTAAAAGGCTGCACAGGAGAGTGACAAGATCCACTTTGCAGCAACTGTGGATGACCTTGCCGACAATGCTTAGGGTTTTTTTTTCTGTGAGAGTAGCTGTTTTTCCTCCAGAGATGTGTTCTTTGATCACTTGTTGCTTGTTTTTTCCAGTAAAAGAGTGAGAGGCTGTAAAGTATCTTCCAGCTTTTAAAAACATGATTTTTTAATCCGTTACTACATATACTGCTACTATAGTTCATGTGGATGGCTGTGTGGTAATATAGGAGAAATGTGGTGTCTTTTTCACAAATGTATTTAGAAAGAAAGACCTTTTTCCCCTCAAACAGTTCTCCAAATGTGCTCATTTCTCTCTGCTACTTCTCTCTGTTATTATTCTTCATAGCAATAGTTATATGATTCAAACAACGTTAATTCTGTTCAACACTAGAGAATTGCAGCCGTAAAGTTTGTTTGCTGTTTGTCCTTAGTGGGACTGGGCAGTTTTGTGGTTTACTTTGCTCTTTAGTTTAGCAAATGCTATAACTCCAAAATACTTTTCTTAGGAAGGGGATGTTGTGTCTGCTTTTTGGTTTTGGTTAAGCCAGACCATTACATATGCTAAGATTTGCTGGGTGGTGTCACAGAAAGGTTGTTTTGAGAGAGATCTTTTCTCCAGAAAATGTCTAAATGACATTCCAGTACTCCCATGTCACTTCCTCTCCTTCTCTTGCAGAATGATCATGAGCTAATTTACAACAAAATCTGCTAAGCTTTTCTGTAAGGATGATAAGGTAACTTTCCCAAGGTCTTCTCAGTAGGAGGCAGTGCTTCACTTTTAGCTGAGATGCCTGGTTTAGTTACTCAGATTGCTTAGACAACTGGGAGTAACTGTGGTGCACAGTAGCACCTGTTAAAGATACAAGGAGTGCAACTGAGGGGAAAAAAGTGCAGGATTTCTCAAGGAATACAAGAAACCTCACATCTGGAGACTTGGCAAGATCTGGAGAAAACTGAGTAATTTGAGCTAATCCTGTTCTAGAAAGTCATTAGCTTCAGCTGTCTCATATGTGAGCTATTAAAATGCACAGGCTCTTTTAAACTGCTGCTGAGCAGCTTAGTGTGGAGTACCAAAAGAGGCCAAATGCTGTTTCCTAGAAGCCTGGTCTAACTTTCTGAGTTAGAGCAGGGTGTCGGCCTGAGTAACTTCTGAAAGTCCCGTCTCTCCCAAAGTATTTCGTTACTCTAGCTTTCTCTGTTTGTAAAGCCAGTTCTACTTATTCGAGGCCGTTGAGAAGTCAGGACATTGTTAATATTAATAACAGACTTCTGTTACTGTCTACTGGTTGGGAAGAGTGGTGTGTATATTTAACCTCACCTTAGAATTTAGATAATGGTTATTTTTAAAGAGCTGGTTAAAACTTGTGCAAAAGTGTTAGTTGCAGGTCCCATCCAGTTTAGATGGTGGTATATTTGAATGAAACCTTTTGCCTCCATCTTGGAATCAGACTTGGATCACTTGTGTTGGAAGAAATTTGGGTTAGGAATTGGCATGGGTTGTCTTCAACTAAAACTGAAGCATCTCAGTATACATATTATTTTTCTTTAGGATGTATTTTTATATTGTTCATAACCCAGAGATCTCTTTCTGTATTCTTTTGGAATACAATTCTGTATTTCCTGTTGCCCATCATATTTCTGAATGCAATGATGACCATTTAGTCAGATGCAACTTCTGCTTCTGCTGACATGTTGATGTCATCTTGTCTGCAGTTCCAGTGTTTAGCCTGTGTTTGGGTGACCTGTTGCTATCATTCTGCTTGTGTTGCAGAAATTAGGTTTTTTTTACACTCAAGTTTGCCATGCAGGAATGTAACTTTCTTGTTTGAGCTGTTGGGTGGTAACTAGCTGACCCATAGAAATAGCAATAAAATGTCCTCTCTTCTGTCATGGTAAGAAATTCTTACATTTATAATATCTTCTCTAGCAGCCAACTTGTTTCCCACTTCTTCACTGTACTGGAGGCATTTTCATTCTCAAACCATGCACTATTGTACAGTCAGGTGGAGCTTTAATAAAACAAGGGTATGTCTCCCCCTCTCTGCTGCCCCCAAGAACTCACACCATGGCTAGACAACAGCACCTTCAGCAGCCTTTTCCAAACTGTTTCAGAGTACACCAGGCTGTTAATGGGAATGCAGCGTGAGGTGAAATGTAAAGAAGTTGTGTGTAAATCTTCCAGTAATCTGCCATGTCCCAGAGGAGCTGGGGTGAAGGGACTGATCTTTGGGAGTATTGGAGGATTATCAAAGTTGGAGTTTTGCTTAATTGCATTTGAAGATCTCTTCATACAGAGAGATCTCTCTTATATATAATAGGTGGATCTGGAGTCTAAAAGAAGATGCCAGAAATGAAAATTCCTGCCATTATAAATACACACACCAAGGCAGGTAATTCTACTGGATTTTCTATCAAGCTGCTTTGGCTAAAACCCTGTAAGAGTTTGGGTGAAGTGTACAGGCCTGTACAGGTAAGAATGCTGCAGAGGACCTCATCCCCAAGGCTGGGGAGCACTGACCTCAGGTAAGGCAATTTGCTGGCCTTGCATGAAACATGCTTATTCCTTTGACCCAGATGGTCACTAGCCCTCACCACAAATGCTAGCAGAAGGTGTCAGTTTGGCCAAATTATATAAACAATCTTGTTCTTAAATTTTGTGCATTTATTGCTCCTTCTCTGGAAATATTAAATGTTTCTCTGAACGAAATACTCTTGTTTTTAAAAAAGACAGTTCTTGCTAAGTTTTTTTTAAAAACTACGTGTCTGGGTTGATTTATCTTTCTTATTAGAGTAATAATCCATCTGCTGTGGGGGGTGGGTCAATTTGTAAAATTATAAATTTGGGAGAGAAAAGGTCTTGACTCTTTCCCATGGTAAGCCTTAATTTGGGTTCAAAAGTTCTTGTTTGCATTTGCGCAGAATCATTATATGGTAGCAAAAAAGCAGTGTGGAGGAGTAATACTCTTGATGTTAACATTTCTTTTTACTTTTTCTTGGGGAAAACAGTGTAGACCTGTGATATTCAGTGTCAGTTCATGTACACACCTGGTTTTTTGCATGCATCTGTCCTCCCCACCAAGTACAATAGTGAAGCCACTGTGTAGTTTTTGTAATTGATTATTTAATAATCCAAGTGTTTTTGTGGGGGGTCTGTCTTACAAGACTTGTGTGTATGCTTATAACCTTCTGACACTACAGTGAGATTTCAAATGAAGAGACATGAATGTGCATTACAAGTGTGTGATTGCTTGTATCATTCTGAAATGGATGAAAAATTAGTTCACTGCAGTAGTTTTTATCTGAACTGATCAAAACATCTTCCAGTGATGTTGCTAACAATATGTGATTGGAATAATAACTTCACTTGTTGTGTTCCATGCTGCAGCTGAGAGGCATGTAAATACAAGCTGCTTATTTGCAAGAAGCTTCCAGATTTGCAATATGATTGCTATGGAAACCACACAATGAAAAGCTTATAACCATCTGTGTGGTTTCATAGATTTTGCTGCATAGCTGAGCTGGTTTTGTTTACTGTAATCAAAGCATTGAATAGAATATATTAACTCACAAACTGGGATTATTCAGGGTGTAAACTAGTATTGTGCAATGACAAAGTGTCAGAAACTAGAAGACAATAGAATACCAAATAATTATGGCATTAAATTAGAGTCTAATGTAAAAAGATGGGTTAGGTAACATGTTAGTAGAGGAAACTGCTAAATTTATGCATATTTGTCAGGGAGATAGCACATTCCATGAGAAGAATGCATTGTTCAAGCCAAACTCTTATCCATTTTATACTGAAGCAGTCCAATCTTTTTTCCTTTCTCTCTTTAAGAAAAAGAAATTGGAAGAAAAAACAATAATGGATTCATGTAAAAAACCTCAGCAAGTGTAGAATTCATTGTTCACTTCTTAAATTTTATGGATGGCATAATCATATGTGATTGGGTGATTATTTTTCTGTTTTTTCTTCAAACTGCAAATTGCATAAGTAAATTATTTTCAACAACTTTCATGGACTAACTGAAAAAAACCTTTAACAAATATAGTTAGTTCCTTGTTGCATTGTCACAAGAATTTTGTAGGTTGTTTGCCGTTAAGGTCTCTAAGTATCAGCATAGTATGGAACAGAATCTGTATCTCAGGGGTTCTTAGGATCTACAGCTCTGGAAGAGTTCGCTGGTTTGATTAGTGTAGATTAGTCTCATTTTGACATAGTGAGAAGGTGGAAAAGAGTATTTTCTTACTGCAGGGATAACGATGGTGTGAAGATGATGTACAGAGGAAAAACTGGACTAGGTTCTTTTAAAGGTATGCATAGGTTCTTTTAAAGGTATACACACACAGGATCTTAAAAAAACCAGAAGTACTTCTTACTGTATTTTTTAGTTTAATTTTTCATCTTTTGACTCTATGCCATGTTGCAACACAAACTTACGTGTGTTGCATCAGACTGCAGCTGTAATTCCTGAGGTAATCAAGGTTGCTGTGTTTAAAGGACACCGCCTGCACATAGTTACTGCTTCAGGCCATAATACCAGAAAACATGAGAAAGAACCACAGGTTCTTTTTTAATACCCTAAGCCAAGCCTACTACAACTACTCCACTCTGAGCATGATTGCATTAGCAAGTAGTGTGAACCATTTGCAACAGATTCATAAAGCACAGGTTTGTGCCAAGGACCTGATGTTTGTTGTGCATGTTCCAGAGGAGGTTTCCTATGGAGTCACTTCAGCCTGGTACCGTGGACTGAATGCCCATTAGCAGCTGGACCACGTCCACCATGCTTCTGGACTGCCTCTTCCAGTCTAATTGTACTTGAAACTTTGTCCTCTCTGTGGCAACTCTGGAGTGTAAGGCAAGGTGGGATAAGTGGGAATGGTTGAAATCCAAACCAATATGCAAGTATGGACAGTTTTTGCTTGAATTTGGCACCTTTTGGAATTCAAAGAGCTTTGATTCAGACATTTTCACATCTTCAGATGTGGATGTGGTGAACTCTTGTTTCTAGGAAATAAATTTTTTCCATGAAATCACTGTGCAGCATAATCTACATGTATTCAGCTGTACCTTACAAAAAAACCTCTTCAAACCTCTCCTGCTGCTTTTAAAGTTGAGATACCCTCTAGTGGAATCAGTCCTCAATTTAAACTGGTCTGATGACCATGACAAGTGATAGAGTTAAAATCCATAGGACATTCAACACAACAACTGATTTAGGTCCAAACATTCAGTAACATGTAATATCAACATCTGTTTAATCAATGAATGATATAATACAGTGTGTGTTGGATGAAGGTGGGAAAAGGGAGCAATTCTAGAAAATGTGGCTGATACTGGGATACTACTCCCTGTGAGTGGTGTAACCATGGTAGGGACCCCACGGAATGATGGTGCCTCCTAGTGCTCTGGACAGCCCAGAAGGATGCATTTTTGCCATTTATGCTCCAGTTGTGAGTTCTTAAAATAAACAAATGAGCATACTTGGAAATATGCGACAAGTGTTAATGCCAAGTAGGGGAATACATTTGAACATCTGAACGCATTACATAGTTTAGAGTGTTTTGTGTGTACTGCAGCTTCAGATTTCTCCTGTTCTATTGCTGGTTTTTTTTTTTTCCTGTTCTTTCCCCCCACCTTGGCGTAAAAAATAGTTTATATTCATCTTGACCAGATTTTTAACTAGTCAAGATTCAGAGAACAAAAAGTCTTGCTGGCTTAGAGGGCAGAATTTCAAAGCTCTTTGTAGAGTGAATCTTATGATGTAATTGTAATATTTGTAGGACTGTGCATAGAGGTTAGCAGCAATTATGCATACTCATTTCAACAGGTCTACTCTTGTGCTTTAAACATCTGCTTTAATGTTTGCAGGAACAGTCTTGTGATTAGATTAAATTTTTACAAGGCTAAAAATTCTTTGAACTCTTGATATAAAATTCAGTCTGTCAAAGTAAATGGGCAATTACATAAAAGTTGCACAATGAGGAACATTTTAAATGCTGTGATTGCTCTATCTGTTGTCTGTCATTGGTAAAATATCAAAATTAGTTGCTGCAATGTGTATCTTAAAAAGAAGCTTGATTGTATAAGATGTGATGAGTCGCAAAGCCAGATAGTTTAAATGTATTAAAAATCCAATTCTTGTTTGAGAAGCGTGTTTATCAATATACTATTTCCTCATTCAGTACAGCAGCTTTGTCAGTTTTGATATACTGTAAATGCCAAGATAAATTTGTTTCTACTTCCTTATGAACCTAAAGACAGGATTCAGCTAAAAGTTTGTTCCCCTTTTCTACGTCATCAACAGAATTGTTGACTGGGAAATGTGAGGAGCCGATCTGGTGTCCCTGTACTGGGAAATGTGAGGAGCAGATCTGGTATCCCTGTACTGAGTGGAGTGTGGATTTACTCAAGTGAGGGTCTGGACATGAGAGTTCCATGTCTGTGCCAGACAGGGAGTATGGGACCACATCTTTTGAAATTGCCCATGGGGATTTCAGAGTGTTCCAAGCCTGCTAGCCAGAAAACATGCTTTAGAGCTGATCACTGCCAGGTTTTCTCTTTTCTTGTCTCCTAAACTTGCAGTAAGTCATTTGATAGAGTCTGGGTTGCTTGAAACCGTGGTCAGGCACAGTGGGCAGGAGCAGTGAAGGGCTTGGTATCTGTAGTGGCCGTGTTCCCATTATGCAGGTGTTGAGTTACTGTGTCTGTAGGATAGTGCCGAAGGTAAGATGTCCTCTGCCTTTGTTGCATACTGCTCTCTAGAACTGAGTTATTGCATGGGCTGGGGATACTTTTTCACACTTTGGTTTCCTTTTCTTTATCCTTTTCTGTCAAGAAATGTATGCAGCAGAAGAGGACCCTCATTCTAGTTGTCTCGGAATGACTGAAAATCAGCAAACTGCAGATCTATATGACTGCATTCAGACCAGAGTGAAAAGGGAAACAGATGTTCACAACTGTGATTTTGAAAGAAAGCTCTTGGAGTGTTTGGATGGGTGGCGGAAACCACAGAAACAACAATGTTCCAACTTCTGTATAAGTGCAAAATAGTAAACAAGGCTTACAATCTGGAAATATAGAGTACGTCTTTCAGGCTGATGTGGGCTGTAATTCCTGTCAGCTGAGGTGTCCCTTCAGAATTTCATTTGCAGTTATGTGTTTTGCAGAAGAACGTCTTTCTTCAAAAGCTGAAGTGCCAAGCAAAGAGAGCCAGGAGGAAGCTACCACTATTTCAGGTAATTAAAACCTTTCCTCTTTATTTTGTATATGCACTTTCTTTTTACCTTTATTTTCTTGTCTCTTCCATTTGCTGCTTTAAAATAATGTTTTTATAGCTCTGCAAAGCTGTCTTTTTAACCCGAGTATGTGATGGCAGCAAAACTGCTTAAGCACCACTTAGGATGCATGAAAACCACTTGAGAAGGATTTATAAAGTAAGCCAATTTATACAAGGTATTCCTTCCTGAATTACTTTGTAATGACTCAATTAGCTTTCATTTCTGCACAAAGGAGATTTAGTTGCATAAATTAGCTTATCATCATTGAGGAAGTGTCACCGCTAAAGGACAGTTTATAGATACAACATGCAGTTGCTGTCAAACCTATAAGAATGTAATATAGACATCTGTGTATACTTTGTGCTTGAGCAGAACAGACTTCTGCCATTCAGAGACTAACAGGGGACAACAAGTTGCCCAAGGGACTGGCAATGTAGACGTCTCTGAAAAGGTCAACTTGACACAGGCTCTGACAATCGACCCAAAGCTCTGTCTTCTTTGATAAAAATCAGATAAACTTAAGACCACTAATTGATCTGCAGCCTGTTTAAATGTTGGCCATGCATATCTTCATTGCATATGATTACCAGAGAAAGCAAATGAATCGGGTAAGAAATGCCAGAGTCCAGTGACAGCAGCATAAAAATTGGAAAAGGACACAAATGCCCAGAAAGGCTGTGAAGGATATTCTCTCAGCTTTAGCTTGGCAAACCGCCCTTGGGCTAATTATCTCTGGGACTGGAAAAATAACTGCATACACCATGTAAAGTCACATAGCCAGACAACTTTTCTTGATAGAAAGGTATTTCCAGTTATGCTTAAAAACAATATATTTTTGTGCTTCAAGGGCACAGACCTTTAGATAAACTATTGGTGATTTGACACAGCAAGGAGAGAAGACTCGCTTCTTATCAGACCTTACACCTTTCTGAGATCTGCTGCATTGTAACTGTGACCTGCACTGACATGCAATCTGACTCTCCTTCCCCCATCATACATAATACACATAATTCTTTCAGGGCTGTCAAGGAAGGGGTGGGCAAGAAGAGTTCCTTTAGGAAGTAGCTCTGCAGTGCTCTTCCTGTTGCAACATGTGGAGAGGAAACAGAGGCCTGATTTCCTGACCCATACAGGAAAGCAGGAACAGGTTGCTGTGAGGAGTTTTGGGTTGCTTTTCTTGGAAAGGAAACAAGAGCCAAACCATCAGATGCTGTTAGCATTGTGCTCTGCTAAAAACATGTGTAAAACAACATGACTCATTACAGCCTTAATATTTAGTACTCATTTAGACATTACTGTAATTACAAGAGTGTGTTGTCATAATGGAGCATGGGGTCAATCCAATTATAAAGTTGCCGACAGCATTGGTTTTTTTCACTAATATACCTTCCTTAAGTTCTAATTGGTCATACTTTTAAGAAATCAAAACCTTAGCATCTGCATTTTTGAAAAATTTTAGTTGCTATGGGAACAGCCTTATCAGTCTTATTAGTATTTGTGTAATGTCGTTGAAAATACCATAGCAGTTCCCCCCAGATGTCAGGTTCATTTCAAGCACTAGTTTTGTGATCTGATCTTACATAGTTCACTATTTAACACTGGAAATTTGTTTGACTTTTAGGGCTGAGTTGACATGAGTATTTCTGATAGGCATCACATCATAAATACCTGACATGACTTGAGAATATTTTATGATTTTTCCACACAAACAGTGCATACATTCTTAAGTTTAATTTATTGCCTAGCTTTACTAAACCTGAACTCACAGAAAATATTCTGCAAATTGTCTGTGAGCTCAAGCTGATTAGGGCAAAAAATTTTTCTTTTTTTTCCTACTCTTTTCTTGCCCGAACATATTTCTACTTCAATTAACTTTCAGACTTGAGTTCTTTGTATTCTTTTGTTCTTGATGCTGACTCTTGCTGCTAGATAGCTTTACATTAATTGCTAGCGACCTAATAATTTAAAAATACCAAAGCATTGAAGAGCGTCAGTTATACAATATGGCTTGCTGGGTCTTTTTTGTTATGACTGCCTACCCATTTTCATTTCCACAATCACTATTTCAATAAGTGTCATGTTTTCTGCTTTATCAGTGTAAATATGTTGATTGTAGGGTAACTAAGGAACAGTAGGAGAAGGAAAGTGAGAAACATTAAACCAAACATCTTGCAATAGATTAGAATTTGAGTCCAAATAAATACACTACAGTTGTTTTGCCCTTGTTTTGTAACTTTTCTGGCCTGTGGGATAAAGGGCAAGTAAGTAACAGGCATTTACTGAAGTTTAGGACATCATCGGAACTAAAAAATAACTGTGTTTTTTCACAGGGTTTGTCTTGTTTGGTGATTGAGACTCAAAACCAAGAGTTTAGATCATTTGTGTAAGACACTCATTCTGGTAGCATTAATTTTGAACTTCACCTGTATCTCCATCTTTAAGCCTTCACTATGGTAAACATAGAGCACATCATTACCAAAAACAGCTACAGTTTGTCTTTTTCAAATGTTGTTAAGTAATCTTTAAATCTGACACTATTAACTTTTGAAAAATCTTACCAAGAGTCAAGCAACGTAAGTCAGAATGGCAAGCTGTTTAATAGACTAGGCAGTGGACACAGTTGTGAAAGGAAAACATACACATGTATTCCTTCATTCCACAAGGAATGTGCAGGCAAATAATAAAATTACTGGCTCTAAATCACTACCATAGTAGGGTTTGCTAACTTACATGCCATCAATGTTAAAATGGATGACTGAGGGAAATGTGGTTGTTACAATACTGTAATTTTTCCCCTTGAGTAATCCATGGGCATTCCTAAGTTTTAAACAGTCTAATATTTGAGCTGCATGCTTGAGTGATATATTTATTAGATTTTTTTTTTTTACCTGATCTGTTCACCTTTCTTTCTTCAAGCATGTATTGTCAGATGCCAGTATTTTTCAATGAAAAACGCAGTCCAAGACTACTGTCAGAGAGGCTGGCAGCCATTACCTTTTGATCTGTCAAAACAACTCTGAAGCGTTTTCATCAGTATATTGGACAAAAATATCCATTGTTCCTATTACTGTTACTGGAAAAGCAGAGATGGCAGAAGCAAACCATGAGGAATTCTTTTTGGAAGAGTATTGGAAACTGTTGGATAGTAGTTCATCCAGGTAGCTGTCATGGAATGAAAGCAATATTTTCTGGAGAAACAACCTGTCCAAAATCTCACTCACCCATTTCTTGGGATTGGTAGTCTTAAAAGCAGTGGGTAGGTAAAACTAAACTGCCTTCTGCCCTCACCTACACTCTTAATGTTGTTTTATCATGTCTTATTTTTATTTGTGGCCAAGTGACCATACCTTCAAAACAGAACAGACTTCAGTTTAGCAATTATGTCATCGTAGTATTTTTAAGGCACACGACATTTCATGGTGCTTGAGAATAGAGTGTAATTGTAACAGAGTAACACCAGCAAATCAATGCCTTCTGAATTTGAACTGCAATGGGCAAATAAGTTCCTGATGCTAAATCCATCTGTTTTCAGGTATTACATGTGTTTAAGAAGCTTCACATTATTTCACTACAATATAAATACCAAATTCCTTTACTCCTGGTTTTGTTTTATACCATTCTTCGGAGGCAATAAAAATAAATTTTTCAAGGTGTTTTCAAACTGAAAGGGACCAAAGTAAGAATGAGTGGGCTTGTGTTTTGCAGAGGTTTTTGCAGCCTTTTAAAAAATCCTATGCCTGTGTTTGTAACCACTATGAATCATTTCATGAAGTGTTTTTCACTTTATATGTATAAAGTCTGAAGTTACATTTAAAATTTGTATGTAGTTGCCCTTACAGAATTTGGAGAAACTTGTGCTGCATGAGAGGGGATTTCAAATTTGAAGTTAATGCTTCTTGGAAGACCAGCATAGTTGTTTGTAAACTTACACTGTCACTTTCTTTCCCTGTTTTTTGTTTCTGTGCTCCTGGTATATTGGTATATATTTTCCTGAAAAATGTGGCTTTCTGATTTAAACAATCCTATCTTATGTTGAATTCACAAATGACGGCACAGAGCCATGGTTAGTCTTTGGTCAACATCTTCACTGTTGCAATAGGCTTATTTTAAAATGCATTTTTTCCAGTGTGTTCACATTATTAGTTGTGCTGCTTTCCACTTTAAAACTTAATTAAATGCTCATGATGATCATAAAAGGAGAGACATATCTCACCCGCTGTTGGGTCTCTTCTGTTGCAACTCACTTTAGTGTTAACAGGAGTCACTTCAGGCACATAAAGCTAAGAGCAGAGCTCAAAGTGGTAAAGGTCAGTTTCAGTGATGTTCTAAAGAAGTAAAAGTCCTGATTAATGTATTTTAAATGAAATCAATAAGCCAACTGATGAAAGATTTGAGAGGTGGGATATACCAAAATAGTTCTTTTATTTTTTTTCTCATGTGGACTTACGTTATCTTTTATGACACAGAGTTGGGAACTGTGATCAGTACAGTAAGGAATGACCAAGGAGGGATTCTGATTTATTGTTTATTGCAGATTAATTTTGTGCTAACCTGTGTTACTGTTTATAATTGTCTAATGCTAAATTGGTGAATTATGAGGTGAAAATAGGAAGGGCCAAAATTTGGAGGTGCAACATTTCAAACTGATTACGCCTTCATGTTGAAATGATTATGTCTATGCATTCTCAAATAACCAAATCTCGTATTTCTGAATGATTGTGAGCTTTCATATGGGTATCAATTGTTGCTTTTGGGGTGACGACAGAAGAATTTGGGCCCTGGCAGCCAGAACGCCCCCTAGTGCTACACAGCAACTTGTAGCTCCTATTCAACAGTTTATGAAAAATTGAGTGGTGGGTAACTGGCTTAGCAGCTTTGAATTCAAGGTTGTGCATATTTAGCCTTACGACATTATTGCCACCCAAACAAGACAGCACAGAACACAGACTGAAATGGAGAAAGAGAAAACAAACTCTTCTTGCTCTTACAGAGAATACTAAAATTCAAATCTAAGTATTTGCCAAAATAGAGAAGAACACAAATTGCATATTGCTATTTTTTTATAATGTGATGCTTTCTACTTCTTGATACTTGATATTTTAGCAGGATTTTTTTGGTAATAAAATGAACCAATCATGGTTAAACTGTAAACTATAAATAATGGTGTAGAGTGCTAATGAAATGCAAATGTAACTGGTGTATGTTGGAATAACCAGCAAGCCTTCAGTTCAAGGATCATATAACAAAACTAAGATGACAGCCTTGATCCAGCCAGTGCAGTGATATTTATGTTATCAGAATTAGAAGATAGCTTTCCAGTGATGTAAATTATTAGTACATATACATTCTGTCTGGTTAGTGTATACATAATGTAACCGGTCATCTTAGTGGTATTGCTTACATTCTTTTTGCATTAACTCATCACACTCCATTCTCATGGAATTAAAAACAGGAAATAGTTTGCAGTGCAACAGAAGCACCCAGTGTATTTAACTGTGTGTGAGCGCTGTGTTTCAATAGATGTACTCTGTATTGTAAATGTATGACAAAGCATTTATTACTGTGTTATTGCCGTATTACAGAGCAAAGAGTGCTAAATAATCAATCAGTTAATGGCCTGTATGGCAGCTTGAAAACAGCACATCCATTGTGCTTATGCTGTTAGAAGGATGAGTTTATGACTGTAGTGTAGTTGCACGTTTAGCCAGAGCTTAATGTCCTAAACTGGAGCTGACACAAATATTTTTGAAATGCAGCTTCAGCAACAGTTTCCAAGTTCTCCGATATTTCAGAAGGAAGAATCAAGGATTATCTCAAAGGTTCTCAGAGAAGCTATTTAATTTTGTTGGAACGGGAGAGGGAGGGGAGTGTATCACAAGATACTTTAGCTTCCTTTCACTGATTGTTATTAATTATATTCTAGCAATTTTATCAGTTTCAAGTTGGGATACATATATGGCTTGCTAGAAATATACTAGCAGAGGAGGAAAACTAGCTGCTTTAAGTTGCAGCTGAAAAATGCTTTGAAACCTGTAGCTACATGTCTCTCAGTGATGCAACTTGCTAGTGAAGGGCTTGCACATTAAACTTACTTTTCACTTGCTTTCATGCCAGGAAGGAGCCGTTTCTAAAAAGAGGAATAAGAAATGTGTGCTAATAAATTGCTTTGTACTATCTGGGGATTTAAAGAGTAACTTTAGCTATCCTCAATTGATGCTTGATTGTTTTATAATTAGATGCTGTTTTCTTTGCAGATAGTGAAAATACCGATTATGCCAATTTCTATCAAGGTTTGTGGGACTGCACAGGAGATGAAAGCGATGAGTTGACGTTTAAACGTGGTGATGTTATCTACATTATCAGCAAGGTATGAGACACTACTGGGGCTACATGGTTGTAGAAAGAAAGCCATGGCAGAAGGGCACATTCCCACAGTTCTATGGGGGGAAATTGGCACTCCCTTTCAGATCCTTTGTTTGCGATCAGATATTCACTGCAATTAATTATTTTGTCAAATGAACTATAATCACAATTAAAACATAGCCATGTAACAGGAATTAACTTTAAAGCATGTTTATTTACTTGTTAAATCTTGGCTATCATTTGTTAGCTGACTTAACAGGAGACAATGTGCTTTCTGCTCATAGAAGTTAACCTTGTAGAATTTTAAGTTATCTTGTATGTTATGGTTTTTGTTTCCTGTTTTATATTCCTGACTCTGCTGATTCTGACTTTTTTGGGATCTTGCTACAGAAGATGGTTTGTTTTTTTGAACTATGCTTTCATCTTTGTATGTATATTGTTATTGTTCTGACAGGTCAGATTCCAAATTTGTTTGTTCTGACAGATTTGGGCATTTTTTACTACTTTTCTGTTAGCAAAGCAAATGAGAAAGGTAGTTCCTCTCATCTGAATTGGGACTAAGCAGTAGAAGTATGAAGTTTTATTCTACATTAATGTTGGTTAATTTTCATATTTTTCCTTAACCTCCCCAACAAAAACAAAACCTCTGTTGAAATATATATGTCGTGGTCCATTGAAGTCTACTTCTGAACAATTAATCAAGGGAAATTTCTGTTTTCCCCACATATTAGGAAAAAAAAGCTGAGCTTTTAAAGTTCTCATTGAAAAAAACCTACCTTTTAAAATATGTGTAGAATATATATCTAATTGCTGATCAGTGTGATTTGTACAAAAAATGCTGTAGGTCGCTGAAATACACAAGTAGGTGCATGAAAGCTAAAGGCATCTGTTTGTCTTAATTTCAAACTCTTTAAGTTTTGTCACAATTGCTTTTTATCTTCTGTGATACCTTTATATTCTGGATAATAAATGTAACAGCTTCTGCTTTAAATAAATTTATGGATAGAAGGATAGTCCTGTATAAAAATACGGAAGATGTATTAGTAATGTTAATTTGACCATGTATGTCTTTTGAGGTATTTCATTGTCACTTAAACTAACAACAGAATTACTAAAGGCTGAATAAGGCTTGTGGATTGAGCAAACTTTCAAGCAGTTATTCAGCACTGAAGAACTGTACTAATTTAAAATAATCACCTCTTCCCCCTCTTGCTCCCCCCATAAGCCCATGAGCGAATGGAATCCACTATAGGAGTTTGGCCTCTTTGTGGGTTGTGCTCTTTGGGTACATGATGGGGACTATAAAATCTTAATCTTCAGCTTGTAGGTGAAAAAAATTGTTTGCTACTCCTTCCCCAAAAGAGTGAGAAATTTAATTTAAAAAATGGAGCAAAATAGAAAAACAGTAGCTTAAGCTGTCCTCTATATATCAACTGTCCTGTTGCCATGCCGTGATTAATCCAAAATCAGTCCTTGAAACAGGCTTGCTGCTGCTCCAGATATATAGAGCCTCTCTCTATGGGAATGATTTCTACTCCAAAATACAGCCCAGAAAATTCAGCCCTGTTTCGCTTAAAGATTGTTACAGCTTTTTCAGAAAAATGAGTGTTGGCCACTACTGTCAGCTTGGAATTTAGGGTCCTTGGAGGGGAAAGTGCCAGAGAATTATCTGTCTTAACCCTCCACTTGATTCAGTTTCAAGGTCTAATCGTTTATGAGCTCTTTGTCCAGTAAGTGAAAATATAACCAAAGGAAAACTGAGCCTAATCATCCCGAAGTGGGTCAAGACTTTTCTTCTAAAATATTTCCCAATCCACTACATTAATACTTGGATTTTGTGGCTGTCGGCAGGAATCCGAGGCAATTTTTTTATTTTTTCACACCATCTAGTGGTTGAAAATGAGAGATGCAGGTACTGACAGGGGTGCGATGTGTATGCATCCAAAATGGTGTCATAAATTCAGCTTCAGCTGAACCTAGCTGTGGCTTTATTGCCTTTCTATCATATGCCAGCCAGGAACATTACTCTTGAAAATCACATTTTGCTGATAAGGAAGTAAGTACGGGCATAGCAGTGTTATAGTAGGAAGGGTGAAGCATTAACAAAATATCGAGCATATTTGTGCAACATGTAATAGTTCTTTGTTTTACTGTGAAATACAAATGGTATAGCCTGCTCTGATGAACGTGATAAGATAGATATTCATCTCTCCCAGCAATAGTTAGGCCAAAGCAATATATTTTTACCAGCTTTTCTCATACTTGTATAGAAGTTAGGGGGAAAGCAACTGTTTGTTTCCAAGAAATGAGATCATTAGTATAACAAGTAATTATGAACCAGTTTAGCAAATCTGGGCATTTATAGAATTTAAATAAAGCAAGAGGAGCAATATGTTACATGTAAGTTTCTAGGTAAATGTCTCTTAGACAAATGAGCATGGTTTCAGTTTGGCAGTGTTTACTTCCTAAAATAGCTAAGTATTATGCAAAGACAAATCTCCAGAATTTGCTTTAAAATGAGCATCAAAACTCAGTGTTACTGCAATGAGCATAAGCATGAGCACATACTCTGACAACAAAGATACCTATGCCTGACTAGCGCAGTTACTGTAGAAAAGCATGTTTTTCTTGTTTTAAAGGTGTATTCAAAAACTATTTAAGCTATTTTCTAAATATTTATGTCAGTTGTGGCTTTTGTGTGGCAGCAGTCCTGTGGGCTTTAACAAAAGACGCCAAAAACCTCACAACTTTTTTCTAGGTTTTTCTACCTAGTTTCTCTCAAAAACTGAGTTTTTAATGTGAGCAGAATTAACAGAACTATTGCAGTAGTACTTGTTAACTTTATTTAAAAACGTGGTTAACATTTATGATTAATTGATCAATGTATCTGTACAGATATACTATTACTATTATTTTAATTTATAATATTCTTGAATATTCAAGTGGCTTTTAGCACTTATGCTATGAATGATGTGAACTTTCAGAAAACTATATACCCATATTCCATTATGCAATAAAAAAATATAGCTGTACTGATAAAGAGACTTATTAATAACATTTCTTAGTTAATATTGACTGTTGGACATGCAATACTTTGGAGTCCTGTTTTCTAAAAGGATGATTGCTCTTAACTCCTGCTCATTTATGGGCTTGCCTTTGCTTTCAAGACCATGTGATAAATGGGAAAACAGACCATAGTATAGCAATCATTTTTATAAATCTTCCATAGCTCTACTCAAGAAATCAATTTCCAGAAACAAAGATAACTGTGGATGGAGGTAGTTCTATTTTTCTTTTCCTAAGTTTTATATGCACAATTTATGCAAGTGCAACACTTGCAGTACTTGTTTGTTTGCTTTAGGTGTATGTTTTGTGTTACGAAGTTCCATAGTTTCATCAGCCAAATGCAAGTAATAGTGAAAATTTACCTCAATATGTTAGTAGGCACCTGCTTAGTAGAATTACTGACATTTCTTAACATCAAACTAATTTAATATACTTTGTATTTATATTTGTATTAAAATAGCAAATAATACTTCAAAATCAGAAATTATTTCTTAAACTGGAATTCTCCTTAATTGTTATTATTTCATTGCATGCCAGTGCTGCTCTCTCTGGTATTTATGATTCATGGAAATCTCATTTATGACAACCTTTTGCTCTAGAATTTTTCAGGAAAGTAGAGTGTTAATTTGGTGCTTAGACTATCCTATATTCAGTGGTTTTAGGTTTCAAATGTGGCAGATTTTTGTTCTTTCAATACAATAAATGTTCAAATGCTCACATCTCAACCTGTATTTTTTGCCTAGTAAAAAGACAAACAAAGAATCTCCACAGCTCAGGTTACTGCTTATGAAATAAAGTGCAACTTAACAATGCAGCTGTTTCAGAATCACTGTAAACATTTTGTTCACTGTCTGTATAATCTTAATAAAATGTATTTATTCAGTATTTCTTCCAAAAGATATGAAAGACATACTAAAATCCTGAGTGTTTTATTTTGTCAGATTGTTTGTTGGCTGATCATACTTAGATCCATAATTTCTATTCCCTGGCCATACTGCCTATGGCTCCCCTAGCAAATAGGGAGTACCAGCAGGAGCGGATTTGCAGAGTGAAACACTGAGTGCTTGAGGCCCCAGTGCCCACACCATGCTTTTTCAAAGCTGTTTGGTGTCCGAAGAGGTCTAGCCTGGTTTTGTGGAATGAGAACACATTAATGGTTGGAGCATGTTCAAGTGCATCTTCCATTTTAGCTTCATCTGAAATAAATGTAGTGTGTGTGCTCTGAGACTGATGGCTCTGCAAAGGGATCCAGTGGGGGGAAGGTGGGAGCTCTGGGAGATTCACTTCAGTGGGATGCTTCTGATCAAAACTGAAATGCAATGCTAAGTTGTACATTACCCATTTCCTGGCTTGTTTAGTTTTGTTCTTTATGGGTAGGAGAACAGTAAGTATATGTCTAAACAAAATAGTGAAGGCCTTTAAACAGAAGGTTGGTTAGAACTAATGCAAAGCGACTGCAGCTCTGTTGGTTTGCATACTGATAATATGTAAGCCTTTACCTATCAGATTACAAAAAAAATTGGCCATGTGTCATCTAATGGAAAATAAAATGGCCTTTCTATTATTCCAGGGTGTTTTCTGGGGACAGTTTTGGTTCAGAACTCAGTCTGCTTACTGTGATTTATATTGGAAATCTTTAATTGCTGTATATTTTCTCTCATGTCATTGTGGGAAATAAAACCTAATAACGCAACCATACAATAAATCTGGCACTTATATTTTTAAAGATGACCATTTTATTGCTGTCTTAAAACAACTCTACTACCTGTGAAGAAGTCTTGTTCAGTTATTTAACACATTTGTCATTCTCTGCTTTTAGAGAAAATGCTGTTCTGTGCCAAAACTGCTCCCTGGTTGATAGTGTATCATTCAACAATTACACCAAAGGAAGTTCTAAAACTTTTCAGCTAGTATGAATCTCCTGGATGAATTGGAGATGTTTTAAAATATTATCTTGCCAAAATTGCACCCCAGGATATTCTTTGAAAAGAAATTATCCCTGCTTCTGACACATATTTAGCTTGATAGTAGAGGTTACTTATTTTAACGCCAAACAAGGCTATAGATATGTTTTGCTGCTCAATTTTAAAGTTTGTATGTATTCAGCCCATAAGTTAATATTACTCCCAGTGCCACTAGAAGAAGGAAGGAGAAAAATATTGAATTCACGTATTTCCACTGAGTTTTTTTTAAGTACAACTTAATTTTTTCTTCAAGGCATTGAAACACAATGACGATTTTCAGCAACTCCTTTTTAACACCAAACAAATAGAGACACCCACACCACAAACATGAAAAAATATACCATATGTATTCAACAATGGAGACTAATTGCACAAGAACTAGATGTTCTCAACTTTTGCTGAAGTCAGTAGAAGTTTATATGGTGCAGAGCATCTGGAGAATCTCATTTAGGCAGAGGAACTGTTCTAAATGTAGCAACTGCTTTGGAAATCCTCAAGTATAAAATTTTTTTCTTTCTGTATGTCAAAATATCAAAATTCTCTTCTGCAGAAGACTAAAATCTTGGATTTAAATGCTATCAATAGAAAACAAGTAGTGTATTGCTAACTATTGCATTTTCCCCGAGTACAAAAGGTTTTATGATCAGGGTCTCATGAAGTCATGGGTACATAGACATCAGTGCAGTGAAATTGGTGGGATGGGGACAAGGAGAACCATTTGCTCACAGTGTGTTCAGTTGAGAGCATTAAAGGAGCCTGTAAACCCTGATGGGATTTTTACCCCCTGCTATCTAGCGTGCTGTACAGAGAGTGTTTTGCCAGCATATTAAATGTTAAGTCATAACCTGTTCCTTGCTGCCCTGTGAAATTACTTCACTTTGGTTAATAAATTTCTGCTGGGGAAAAAATATAATCCACTCTATGACAGTAGAAATGCAGAAGTAGCTTAGAAAGCATTTGGTCATTTGTTAAGGTTGTTGTTTCATATTATTTGGCATAATATCTTCCACTGCCCTGGTGCTTGTCTTCTGAGGGGGGGAAGTGGTGGCCCCCTCCTCCCCCCGGCCCTGCTAACATTGCCTGGTATGGCAAATGTGCTCCCCGTCACATGGCAGAGCATGGCCGCACACTTGTGCATTCTCCTCATTGCAGGGTGGCTGGATCTGGCCCTGCCCCCCTCTCCTATCCCTCCATTTGCCTTGGAGCAATTCATTTTGCAGTTATTGAATTTCTTTGGAGAGTTATTTTCATACAGCGAGCATCACAGCACCTCTGGATCTTGATAGCGTTTCTACATAAGGAGAAAGAAGCTTTGTGTTAGTAATTACCTAACATTGTCAGGAGCTGACTGCAGGCCTCTTTCTAGTGATAACAGAATAACCACATAATGTAGCTTTATAGCACATGATTAATAGAAAATAATTACACATCCTACAAAGGGATGCAATATTTCTTATAAATTGACTACAATGGTTTCCTGTAGATTAAAGGACTCTTCATTATTTTATCAGTCCTTCTGAAGTATAGTCGCTTGCCTATGTTAGCAGTGATATTAACAGCTGAATGCAGTGAGGGATACCAGATGGTAAACCCAGTGGTACCTGAGATCTGAAGCTGATGCTTGCAAAAGCACAGTGCTTCCCAACTTTTTTATTCATATAAAACTCCTAACTGTATTTATATCCTTCTGCATATGAATCATTATTTCCCAGGAATGTGGACTGTAGACTTTCATTCTACACATCTTAAGCAGCAGTAATAGACATATGGACCTCACAACAGCAGTGTATTAATTAAATTATATTGCTGCAAAGGAGTTTATAATTGATAACATTGATAGAAACAATACATCAATTTGGATTTTATGTGTGACTTCAAGAGAGGACTAGGGGGGCTGCTTATCTGCCTCACTAGCTAAGCACTCTTTCATGGTACTGAGGATAGGAAGGAGGGGTTAGGAGTTAAAAGAGAAATGTCTGTACTTCACTCAGTTTAAAAGAGAGTGCTATCTAATTATTCTAAAACCAGAGATTAAGGTTTTATGTTCTTGGTAGCCAGATATCTGCATTATATTTTTGTTCAGACTTCTGTAGAGTGCAGATAGTTTAATTTGGATTCATGTTGCTCTTGAGACCCATGCAAAGAATAGTAATGTAAAGTAAAAGCTTCTGTGTTGCAATATTGTCTGTATGGTATAATGGTTGCAGTGAATCCTTAAATTAGTTTACTAGTCTGTTACATCAACATTCATTTCATCTTCTCACTTAGCTTCATGCCAGAGCAGTAAGTGGCGTATTAGTAAGTAGCAAAAACCCAGAAAGTTTTCAAAACAGCAGCATGCTTTTAATTTTAATTCGAGCTATCTGGATTGTTTCTTTAAAAACAATTGTTTCTAAGTCCATGTAGTGTTGCTAAGTGGAACATTTTCAATGGATAATGTAATCCACAGGCTTTTTCTGTGCCATTTGTCTTACGCAGTTTAATGACTGCTTAACTGAGCCACTTCCCTCATTTCATGTATTGTTTGTTTTTTTGGCTGATGTCTAGCAAAACTTGCTTAATCACTCTTGTCAGTCACTGTGCAAATTCCATGTAGCAGCTTAAAATCTTTTGTTGCTTTCTCTCGGAGAGATTTATTGCTGAGATTCCAGTAGTATACGTGAGTGCTGCTCCTTTCAGCAATTTCCCACTTCAGTCTTGAAATCCAGTTTGTATATTTAGACAGTGTATTGTGAGATAAAGCATAGAATTTTAAACAGGCTGATCTGGAAGATTATAAACCTCAGTGTCAGGGTATTGTTTTGCCTTTAAGGATTTGGGGTGTAATGTGAAGCCCCATAGAAAAGGTTACTAACTTCTGTGGAGAGCAGTGTGCACTGAAGATCAGGTTCAGGTACCTCTAGACTTTCAAGACCAAACCCATCCCCAGCAGTCTGCTTTGCAGTGGAAGGGGGAAGAAGGTGGAATTATTTTTTCAGCTTTCTTGTTTGCATGTTCACATAATAAATGAAGGTTTTCCTGCTGTTTTTTAAGTGGATTTCTTTAAATCACACTTACTGCAGTATTTAATGCATAGTAGGATAAAATATTTTAAATCACCAATTCACTGTTAAGAGAAGGAAGAAAATGCTTAATTGAAGACTAGTGTTCACCCTTCCACAATTAGAAAATATAAAACTGTGTGTGTGCCTGCATGCAAGCAATAAAAAAAGGCAAAAGGCAAAGAAAAAAGAAAAAAAGCCCATATGAAAGCGGGCCATCGTAGTTAAGCACAGAGAGAGCTGAGTACACTAAGCACCTCATAGGACCCCAGAGAACTCTTGACCAGGCAAAATATGCCAGCAGCAAATCATTATAGCTCAGGCTCTAATGAAACTCCGTTAACCCTTAGGCTCCACTTGGCTATTTATAACCAAAAAACTTTACCTACAGTTCAAAATAGTAGCTTCATCTCAGTAGGACCACTAATTCAAAATCCTTGAGCCTTTTGCTTTTCTTATCAGAAGAGCAGTGTAGCAGGAAGCAGATGTTGCTTATCAGAGATATCTCTGTATTTTGTATTTTGCATATTTGTTCCAAAGTAATTTCTATCTTACTAATAATTCAGTTTTGAGTAGGGTCTCTGTTTTAATAATACTTCATTTGTAACTCAGTATATGTGTGTGTGCAATTCTAGCTGTTACATTTTATTGAACCATCGTTAGGATTGATCTTAAAATATTTATCTCATAGGAAAAAAAATTATATACCACAATATACAATAATTGCATATCATTATTACATTATTTTATTTTTACAATAATTATATATCATAATACCACAGTATGCTTACTCGGTACTGCTTTTGGAAGATACTATTTCTTTAAACTATTATAATTCATTTTGTTTCATATTTATCTCACTAAGCCTAAACATATTTGAAACAGGAGTACATTAGTCATCTGTCAGGAATATGAGATCTGCTGTAGAATTTTCTGCAAGCCTAAAGCAATAGTAGACTTTGTCCATAGAAAGATATTATGTATTAGATATATAGTGTTCCCTTCACATTTGAGTGAAGTAGTTTTTAAAATAAGTTGATGGTAAGTTTCTTAGAGTTTAGCTTGTGATACTAAGAGAATCCCTGTGTATTGTTATATGTCAATGTTGTGCTATAGATTTTAGTTACAAAGATAAAGGTTTTGTGTTTGTGATGAATAGAGGATAAGGAGGTCGGCTATTTTTAGTAGGTGTTAGAGAAGCGTGGCCATAATTAAGAAATTTTCTTGAGTACGCCTGGCCTTTTTAAAATTTAGCTTCTGCCTTTGCCTAACTGCATGTGAATGCCTGTAACAAAAAGATAAAATGTTTTAATTTTCAGTTGAAATGAATATAACTGTATATAAGAGAAAGCATCCATAAGGAGTTGCATACAAAACTCTATTGCATTTATATCAGACTAAAGGTTAATACTGCGTATTGTTTTCAATTAGGAGTACAATAGATTTGGCTGGTGGGTAGGAGAAATGAAGGGAACCATTGGCTTGGTGCCTAAAGCCTACATAATGGAGATGTATGATATTTGAGAGGCCTGGGTAAGTACATTTTAATCCAATCTTCTGTAATGGCTTATATGTTCCCTTGTTCTCTGTTTCATAAGTATGTCTTTCCTGGAACCTTTGTAGGAGTCCTGTTAACATAAAGATTATGGCAAAATATATTGAAGGTTCAATTAAAGTACTTTTTTTTTTCTGGGATTCTATATGAAATATTAAACCACAGGGTACAAAAGATGATATATCCAATAACTGTGTTCCTTTTCCAGATTTTTAAAAAAATAAAATTGGTATTGTTTCTATTTAGTTTTGTTACTTTAGTAATATGTATATATCTGTCTCTGCAGAAAACTGTGGAAGGGGATAGATATTTGGACTGGATTTGATATGCATGTTTGAGGTTTTTTGGTTAATGATGAACTTTCAACTTCCCTCTCCCTAATCAGGAGAAATCTGCACTTGAAACGAAGAGTGGTGTGCAGCTGCAGTTTACAGACCCAGCCTCTGGAAGAAGATTCTGCTGTACATGTTTTGTGGTCTCAGCGAATGTAGTCAGATCGTTGCCTTGTGTATATTAAACATTATAAACTGTAACTGATCATAACTTTACGGAAATGTTCTTCTTAGCCACTTTTTATAGAATTGTAATGCTAGGAAATTAAATAGATGGTAATTAACATATGGGGCACAAGCAGCCGTATAGTGCCTGTTGCTCTTTTTCTGTTAGCAGCACTCTGTATAGCCGTAGGTTTGTGTTCTTTCAGGGAATTTTGCCATCTTTTCCTGTTTTTAAGATTCAGAAAAATTAAGCAGAGCTTTGAGGGTGAACTACTACTCAATTCATGCATACATTAACCTTTTAATGCTCACTGTATATCTTGTGCAGTTTCATCAGAAAGTTGAGGGAAATTTATATATAATATTTCAGGTCTTCAGGGTATTCTGTTTCCCAATGTTTTTAAGTTATGCTTTACCCAATGGTTTATTTTTCTCATATATTTAGTATTGTATTGTTAATTACTATTTTGTTGACACACAATGAAGACTTGATTCTTTTGCTGGTGTAATAAATTGGCCTGTGTGGTAATACTGCCCTGATACCATTCTCACTTGGACATTGTAATTCTATGAAAATTTGTGAAAATATATTAAACCCCACAATTTTTGCTAAGTCAACACGAGCTAAATTGCAGGTAAAAATATTTTTGTCCGTGGTAGTGTGAAATATTTCATCTGTACCTCACAGATACTTTTGCACAGTCAAATCTGGTATGTGGAAGTCTGATGCAGGTTGTGCAACAGAGATCTTCACTCTGTGTGGATTAGCAACAGCTACCTGCATTCTTGTGTCAAAGCCAGAACTTTGTGGCTAAAAACATTGGTTGAAACATAAAAAAGTACACTAAAATACTACCACTTGTGGACAAGCGGTTGGGCAAGTCAGAGTTAATACTTTACATACTCTTCTTTTGGAGATGTGCTTTACCATTAGCGTGCAAGATCAACTTTTTTGGATCCTCCCAGACAGTTGATTTGTGAGACCCTTAACCTGCCAGCGCAGCAGGTCAGGCCAGTCTATGAGTTGCTGAGCCTGTGCAGGTCTCCGTGTTGTTGCTTGTGCTGTTTATGCTTCAGGCGGACCCCGGGAACACTCTGGGTTAAAAGGAAACATTAGTCTGAACTCGGAATTTGGATGCTTTCAGTAAACTAAGATGTTGTGTTCTGTGTTAGCTGATGTACGGTACTTGCTGGTACACTGAATTCTAATAGGCGTCAAACGGGACGGAGTTTTGTTGTAATTTTTTAAAGAGATAGTCATTGGAATTGATTCTGTGCGTTATCAGCGAAGCATTAAAATGATAGATTATAGTCTTCAGATCTTTTACTACTTTAATTTGTCAAGCGTACTGGTGGATTGTGTACAGAATGTGAAGCATTAACAGCGGGGCTGGAAACGCTCCTTCTCCCTTGTTAACATGGCAGCGCCATAAATCTGCCCACCGAAATGGCTTTTTATTAATTACAGAATTCCAAATCCCACCACCACCACCACCACCACCACCACCGCGTACTTTTTAGGGAATAAACCCTCCCCCACGTCCTGAGCCCCGGTGCCATGGCTCGGCGCTCGCTGTGGGCCAGGCCCGGCGCGGCGCAGGGTGCGGGGCGCGGGGGGGCCCCGGCCCGGCCCGGCCCTTGCGCTGCGCGGCCGCGGCGCTGGGTGGCAGCAGATTTTCGTGGGACGGGCGGAGGCGGAGGCGGAGGCGGATCCCGGTCCCGTCTCTGTCCCCTTCCCCCTCCGCGCTGTCCCGCGCCGTTTCTGCCGTTTTTCCAGGAGAGGGAGTCCTTACCCAAGCGATGAGGGGCAGGGCTGCCCGGCGCGGCCTCTCCTGGGTGGTGACAACCACAGAAATCAAGTGGCTTTTGTCTGTAGTTCTTTCCTAGGGCTTCCCCCTTCTAAGTACTTATTGCTAGCGGAGAGTAAATAAACTGCCTTAAATTCAAAACGTAAAAGATGTCCTAAAACTCACTGTAAATGTCTCAGAATAAACGGGCGGTAGACCACGGATGAATAGTTTACTTTAAATCTGTGTGATTACCATAACCTTTTTTGGCTAAAATCTCAGTTAATACAACTTAAACAAAACTCAGGTAGAAGATGCTAATTGCTTAATTTTCTTTGTTCGCTTAGATTGTGCTTGCCTTTCTGTGAACAGCGAGAGAGCAGATTTTTAAAAGGTGATTGTAACTCTCACATTGTACAGCGTTTTACTTGATTATTTGCTGTGTTCTGGATTTGTATGGTACTGCCATTAGATCTTATAATAATGTTCTACTCTGCAAATTTTTAAGGTTCAAATAAAGTTTAATTGTTTGCAAACTGTTATGATGCTAATAATTCAACAGCCTGCTGTGTTACTAATGAAATTACTTTGTTATGATTAATTTGGAAAATAGTGTGTTGATTGTAGTAATTAAGCACAACAAGGTGAAGTAAATGATTCTAATGCCATCTGGCCTCCAGACTGAATGAAGAAATGAAATGGGGCTGTCATTTGAATTTATTCAGAGAAGTAAGGGTAATACAAATGCTTTTTATAGCAGAGGCACCCGGATATAATCATGCCACTCTGTAGTATCATTTCATGTACTTCTGTATATGGGTAACTGGTTCACATATTTTTTCCAGCATCTCGTTAGAACATACCTCTTTGTGCATACTGCCACTAATTACATGTACTGATGGCAGTGTATGCACTAGTTCTTCTATCAGAAAGATGTATGGATAAGATTTAGAGAAGTGATATGCCTCAGCTTACCTTTTGCTCCCCAATTAAGGATAAAATCTTTCTGTGACTGGAATTAAGCTGAAAGTGAATGCTAATTAAGATCCCATTCTAAATTCAAAGCCAAGTGCATAAACTTCTTTATTTTTTTGGCTCTGCAGTCTGAGTATGACACAGTATTAGAAGGAATATAAAGAATAACCCTTTAGAACATGATCCAAAAACTGTTGAAACTGAGAAGCTATTAAATTCACTTGCTTTTGCATCAGGATCTCCAACAGTAACTCAAAACCAGGCAATACAGTTTCAGAGTGCTTTTTTGCTGAATACTCTTTGTCCTCTTTCTGAAAGAGATGCAATTATTTCTGTAAGCTGAACCAAACAAAAGAACAGCACTGATTTCTCTAAGCCAAATGATAGAAATCCATTTTTCTATCTCAGGTAAAGCAAAATGAAGTTGTGGGTATAAATTAGAATCCTCACTTGATAAAGTTAAGTGGGATCTATAGGAGAGCTGTAAAATATTAAAATGTGGTGGAAGTACCCAGGTAGATGACAGTGGTGTGCTCTTCAGCTGCATGAGCCATTTGATGTTTCTCTCATCTCTCACTCAAGTTGATGAAAAATTTATTAGTACGTAACTATGGGAATAAACATATGCATGGAAACCTTATAAACAACTTTCCACTTTATAGAGCATGAAGTACTGATAAACTCTGTAAGACCTTCACTTACTAGGGTTTCTCTGAAGCTGACATTTCTCAGACAGGTATCTGCTTAATTCCATTTTTATTTAGGAAATCTGATGCTGAGCTCAGCAAACAGTGCTCTGCCCAATCTCCATCTCTGTCTTAGAGTTCATTTCCTGCCCAAAATCCGTTGTCTTACTGTGAGGGACCAGCATCAACCAACTTCACACTATGAATTTAAAATTGTGGATTCAGGCTGGGTGTATGCACAGGATTTGGCGCCTCTGGGATGCAATTGTGACTTGACTCATCCTTCCATCCTACAGGAAGAAGTAAGGGGGGCCAAGATGGTGGCAGGATGTGCAAGTGAAAGGAACGCAGCTTTTCTTATCCAACTGTGTTGTGCCAAGGAATATATATGTTTATTTTCCCTTTAAACTGTAAAGCAGATCAGGCAGTGATAACCCATGAATTGTTATATCATAGCCTTTTATGGATTTGTTCAGGAGTGATTTTGTAATGGGATCTAGACGATTCTGTTTGTGCTGTCTGGAATTGTCGTTAGTCCCAGCTATTACACGGAGAAATTCATAGGGAGCTGAGTTCAAAGCAAAGTCGAGGAAAAACCTCTGCACCTGAAAGCTATGTTAACATAAGTAAAATTTAAAACAGAAAATGTCAGCTTCTTCCCAGCCTTTTGGGAGGAACAAGTCTTTTAATTAACAGGAAAAGCTTAAAAATCCAAGGTGTCATCTTGTAGCAATGTGTCGGAGAATAAAGTACAACAGTGCAGGCAGTCTGAGAAGAAGAGCTGCTGGTAGATGAAGAGGCAGATAGTTTCAAATGCCACTAAAAACCAATCTATCTCTATTAATTTTCTGCTCTAGCAAACTGATATGTTGGAGCTTTTATCCTAAAGTATCCTCACTGTCTCACAACCCATAGAGCAAACTTTCTTTCACCCTCTATTGTAAAGCAAGTGCTACTCCATAAAGAGATTTGTTGGCTAATGAGTATTTTACAGCAAGACTTTAAAGTTTATGCTGTGAGATGAAAAAAAAAAAATCCACATTCAGTTACAGTTTGAGGATTTATGTTGGCAGAAGAGAATTACCAGTTTGGCCACTTCCAATCTGCTGTAATTGCTTGCATATTTGTAAATAGTGCTGTGGGATTTTTAATGGCCACAGGCAATAAGGACTTTAGTTTTGCACCTCATGCTACAAGATAGGTATGTACCCCCCCAGAACTGACCCCCGTGCAGAACTGCCTGGGTTAAAGGAAAAAAGTATTGCACAGGATCATTATCTTTCGAAAGCCAGCAGCATGGTTGTGTGCCTTGGCAGCCTCCCACCCAAGAGCTGACATGGCCCAATGCTGCTTTTTAATAGTCAAATCTAATAGGGTCAGCATGAGAAGAGCAGAGCGCAGACAGTCTGACAGGCATGGGCAACTCTGTTTGTTCATTGGTGGTCTTCAGCCTTTCAGACTTAGTTCAGTGTGGAAGGGAAAAGATGAAATCTGTAAACAGTCACATGGCGTCAGGAAAGCATCTTCCTTTTCTGTTGCTCTTTTCCGAGAGGACTGCTGTTCTTTCCTTATATTTAAATTAAAAGCAGTCAGGCATGAATGCACATGTGTGTGTCGGGAGGAGTGGGTTTTATTATATGGTCACTTACAATCTTCTTTTGATGCTGGTTTCTCCTTTCTGGTCTTTATGTTGATATGCTCATAGTGGCCATGCTACCTTTACTACAGAGAAAAGGTATTTCTAGCTTTTAAAAAAAAAAATTCCGGTTGTTGAAAGATTCTATTAGCTCCTCTTTTGTCATTTCTCACCATTTTAGTGCATTGTGTCAGCAGTATCTTATCAAAATCCCTGTGTCTTTTGTGACAGTAATTTTTGCTTGTGTGTAAAATATTCCATACTAATGTTTTGAAACATCTTTTCCTCTTATTTTCAAGCTGATTTTGGACTTAGTTTTAGGGTATTAGACCTCAATGAAAGGGGAAGGAGTGAATGATCTGTACATCTAGAGTTTTGTTACTTGACTAAAAAATAGGTAGTCCACATTAGCAGTTGTGAGAACTGTTTTGGAAGGTCTCTAAACTAACCAGCTTCCTTTCCATTCGTTTGTTTCTGATGCCAAGACTCGCACAGTATATTTAACCACTTCTAGACTGAGATTACCTATTCAGCCACTTGCTGTCCTGTGATAGCCACCCAAGGTCATCTATAGGTCATTATTGACTTGTGACTAGAATTGCCTGCCTCTAATGTATCTGGTACTGCTTTAAAGGCAGAACTCGGGAAACAAACATCTTCTCTCCTGGGCTTTGTAAATTTTCAGGTGAGTGAAAGTTCAAAATGCAGAGGCATCATCCAGAATAATCTCTCTCACTAATCTAAATCTTATGATTTGTATTTCTGTGAATACTCTGTCTTCACTTCACTCCTGCGTTCATTTACTTATAAAAATTATGAAAAGGAGAACATTACCATAAGGCATCTTCCTAAAACATCAGATCTTGACAGAATTGGGTCAAATAAATGTTTCAGGTGCAGATAATGTGAATGCCACTTGAGAGTGTGAATCTGAATCCATACCAGTGGTGGTCTCTGTCAGCCTTTGGCAAGTGGAGGAGAACAAAGAGCTACATGTCTGGCCCTTAGCTGAAAACTGAGCCTTACTGATCTATGTCTGATATTATCTTAGGCCCTTCAGCTGCACTGTTGCTTCTGAGCATCTCTAATAAATTCAGTGTGCTAGAAATTTATGCAGGTGTTTGTCCATCAGGTGTGGATCAGGGTTTTGAATTATAGCCTGATCTGGCAGAATGGCACACGAAACCATGATGTGACACGTTCCCATTTGCAGGTCCTCGGACAAGCTGATGGTTCCAAGAAGCATACATGGACCACAAAGGGATATCATCATGCCAGTTTCATTAAATGGTAATGATATTGTATTTCAGTGAATTCTGTTTTGCACATTCTGATTGATGTTAAGGAGGCCTTCATGCAAAATGCCCTTGCTTAGATGTCATAACATCTGAAACATGGGGAATATGTGTTAGGGTAATTCAGCCTAAGACTGACCAGGATGACTCACAGGGATCACAGAACGGAGTACTGAGCAGCTACTGAGAGCACATATATTTCATTTGGTAAACAGTGTTTGATTATGAATGGTGATAATGCAGACAGTTATTTCAATAATTTTGTCTAGTTTACAGTAACAATGGGCATACTGTTTGTTAAATGTCTTAACTGAAATTACAGTAGCTTTTCAGACTGCTTTCATCGTAATACTTGGCAGTGTATGTCCTTCCCTTGTCTGTGGGCTTGTGACTGTTCTGCTCATCCTAAGTGTTGTCATTTTTGCTGGTATTACAGAAAAAAAATTGAAATGTAGGCAGTTGTCAATGACAAAAACATCTTCTGTCTTTTCCACTGTCTGCTTCTTGAAAGCAGTCAGTTCTGCATGTATAGTCTGAAACAAGGGAATTTAGCCATGTGACTCCCCCTTTAACCCAGCAAAAGTTATGTAGGTAATTCTTAATTTGAGGGCGCACTAATAACTCCTCATTGAGAAGAGTAGGCATTAGTCACGTAATTCCCTTGGATTTATTGCAACTGCTCCTGAAACTTCTTACTTGTGAGGTACAGGATTTAGAATCAAGTTGTTAATATTGCAGAAAATTAATTTTTGTAATTTAAAGTATACTTCTAACCATCAGTTAGCTACCTGGATACAAGGCATCAGTTTATCTTTGAAGTGATTCTTGATGTTCAAAATCACTCTGTACCCAGCACTTAACAAATACAGGGGGTGTTATGAACACAAAGCGAATGGCTTTGGTGATTTTGATCTCCAGAGAAGATCTCCTTGCCGTAAGATAGTTCTTGTAACCAGATGGAAGTATTTTACATCCTACTCATTTTGAACTCCCAGTTCACACCCTGATGATCTGTACGCTCTGGGCTGAGGTCTGATTGATTATACCAGGATTAAATTGGTTTTACTCTTTGGAAAATGTTGCAGGTATGCCAGCTGTGAGAAAAGTTGGTTTTGACCCCGTCTGTTTCATTGTCTGCTCCATTTCCCTACCAAATCTGAACTGTATAGGGGCAGGTACTAGCCCTGTCTTGAGGAATCTTTATTATAGACAGCTGTCAATGGCAGATGAATGCTTTGGCTGTGCCTCTCCTTTCAGCCAAGGAGTAAAGTCTATAATAGTGAGGATTTATCTTGTTGTATGGGTATGCTGACACAGAATTATAACATCTGTATGTGGGCCACTGACACTCCCCATGTCTCCTAGTACATTCTATTTTCTCTAGCCCAAATTTATTGCTGTCACAATTAAGTCCAATCCTGAGAACTTAATGGAGTTGCAGGTTCTGAAAGTAGCAGCAAATACAGCTCCTTGCCAGGAGCTTGCGCAGTGTCTGCTCTGGTCTGCCTGGGGTGTAATTCCACCCGTTCCCAATGAAGGGTGGGTGACAGAGGACATGGCTTTAGAAGAAAGTCTAAATTGGTAATTTTTATCGTTCGTTCCATCTCATGTTAGGAATGCCTGAGTGGCCTTTTTTTCTCAGTAAGTCTTACACCCCTAGTTGCTAAATGGGATCACGTTAATCATGGATGACACCAAGAAATAACAGGCTTACATTGCTTCCAGGTAGAGGCGGATCAGGCACAAGGTGAAGCTTTCCAGTGGTGAGGGCAGTGAAGCATTGGGGTTGGTTGCCTGGGGAGCTTCTGTGATTTCCATTTCTGGAGGATTTGGAGAACCTGCAGGGAATGAACTCACCTGCTAGGAATGACTGAACCATGGCGATTCCTGCCTTGGGGTTGGGGCATGTACTGAATCACCTCCTAAGGTCTGTTCCAGGCCAGTTTTTTGCAATTCTGTAGGTCAGCAGTGAGCTGACACTGCTCTGAAATGGCAGAATAAATACAAGCCCAGTCATATTCTTTGCCTGGTACACAAAAAATGCTGCTGCTCTGTGGGTTTATGTGTTCTTCATCCTCCTTCAACTTCACAGGCTCCAAGCAGAAACCGAGTTCACTATTTCTTACCCAGCAAGCATGTTAGTTCATAACCTCAGTAACTGATTTGGTCCACAATTAGTATTTTTTTAAAAAGGTAAAGGATTCTTTCAAGTATCATAAACCTTGAAATGTGGCCGGCTGTGACAGATCTTCAACCAATTTTGAGCATATACAATGTTACATTGATTCTAATTGATGTGGAAAACAGTTAATTCATGTATTTTTAAAAGCAAAATGGCTACAATTTCAAATTGTAGCTGTTTGTTCACCCTAGGTCGTTAGTTTTCATTAGCCACTTGGGTCTCCTAGGAAATAGAGAAAAAGATAAAAATAGCCTTCAGTTTTGTCTATTGCCTCTTCTGAGAATAGAAAGGGATTTTTCCAGAGTCCACTCAAGTAAATAAAAATGTTCTCATCCTTAAAATGGGCTTTGGATCAGGTCCACATGTAAGAATAGTGCCCCCCCCTCCCCTTTTTTTTCCCCATACTCTTGAATTGAATGTATGACATATATTTTATCCTGGCAGTATTCTTTATCTCTATGAGAAGTCCTTTTAATTCTCTGTAAGAAACTGTTCTGTGATGTGGCTACCTGATTTTATTGAAACTCACATGTCAGGAAAAAAAATTATTGCCTTCCCTGTCAAAACTGACAGTAATTACAAGGCCAAATATATTGCTGTGATTGACTTGTAAAACCAAATCTGTAATATTTCAAGTTTGTGAGTTGGCTTGTGCAGCTCTCAGGAAATATAACCCAGTATTTTCTTTGCAAACTGACATCTCTTTATCAGTTTCTTTTATCATCTTTGTTTTTATTTGTGAGAGAGCGGAGCATACAGCATTTATATGGAATGTACTGGATGGCATTTAATGAGTCGGCTTCTGGGGAAAAGTAGCTAAACAGTAGCTAAAGGAAAGCCAGGAAGGTTTAAGCAACGGTACCTTTTATGTGCTCCTCTTTATGCATAATCTTTCAGCAATAAATACTGCATATTGATTTCTTAATTGTAATGGAAACATATTTGGACAGGAGCAGCATTATAGCCTATTTGCTGCCTTAATTTTTAAAGAGATTTTAAATTTTAAAATGGATACTGCACTCAATTCAGGACAGTGCTCTTAACTTGATGTAGAAGGACTTGCTCGTCAAGGCTGTGTTGCTGAGAGCTCTTTCCATTTCAGCTGCCTTCCTTTCTCTTACCTTTGTAAAATCAGAAAAATCTGTAGTGGTGTTTAGCCCCTCTTAGCATGTGTGAAATTCAATCCAGATCAAACAAATCAATTTAAACTGATTAGTGGAGAAGCCCCCAAATAGGGTTCTGCAAAAAATAAGTATAAAAGTTTCACTTGTTTATTTGCTTATGAAAAAAAATGAAACATGTGATGGTTTCCAGGTCAATATTGAACGTTTCTGAGGACTTGTAGTAAAAAGTGATCTTTCTTTGGCTGAAGGAAAAAAAAAGACACCTACACATCAAATAAATGTATAAATCAAATGCTGGCTTAAAGACGTCTTAGAGGTGGACTAACAGCACTGCCTGAAAAATAAAGTAAAAAGAGGAAGATATATCTTAAATATAATGTAGTCATTTAGCTGGAGTGCAAAAAATAAATACAAGGGTTGAAGCAATATATATTAACAGCCACAAAGAGATGCTTAGAAGTGGCATCCACAATATTGTGTATTGTTTCAAATGTGCAATACCAGATTATTTTGAAACAGAAGAGATGAAGTTGCCGTTAAAGGAGAAAATATTCTCCATTTTACTTCATCATTTCCAGTCTGATGGGTGTTCAGATGGTATTGCTGTAGGAGTTTTAATTTTTCTTTTTTTTTTTTCTTTTTTTTCCTCTTTATTTTTTATTATTTTACATTTTATTCTAAATCCAAACCAGTGAAACAAAGCATGGGAAGTAATAATTTCTTTGAATCTTAATACGGTCTGTCTTCTTAATGAGCCTACTGCACTGCCCTGAAAACAGCCCTTTACAAATAAACATGCTGGAAGTGATTTAGCCACAATGTCCAGACTGTGTAAACATCTAATTATTACAATAAAATTGTCAATAAATATACATTACTGCTCCCTTTTCAAACATTAACCAACTTTCTCTTTGCTTGATAAAAAGGTATAAATTGTATTTTTATGTCTCGGCGGGTTTTGTTTTCATTACCCTGCTTGCTGCTCTCCAGACAAAAGAACGCAGACTAATGTCTGAGTTATTCCTGGATGGTGAAAACTCCTACAGTTGTTTATTAACATAAAGTGCAATGTTTCCTTTCACAGCAAAATGAACTCCCAGCTTTCACGATCTGATGTTTAGTCACAGCATCTTTCCCCCCACCAAAAAACGAAGCTATAAAATCTCTTATTGCAGTGGCAGTAACTGTGGGATAGGCACAGCATTGAAATGCACTTATTAGAGGGAGGAGAGGACATAATGCTGCTTTAGGACGGAGAGAGAGAAGGTAGGAAACCACAGTAATTTCCTCAAAAATATGAAGCTGTGCTTTTCAAATTATAGCATCGTGTTGACCATAAATGTGGCATCAGCTCCCCCCCACCTCCCCCATACGTAGCCCCTTTTCACATTTCTTATATAACTGGAACATTAACATTAGAAAAGCAGAGCGATATTGAATCCTAATGAGGTCTGGCCTATATGCTCCGGCAGGAGAAGAATGAGGATAATTCATTTGTATGCCGCGAAGCATTCACAACTCCATGAGCATCCCCGTGGCTTCGGCTTGTGGTGCTGATCATCTGTTCCTACTTTAGGGGGTTTCATTGCTCTGAGCAGCATCTGAGCTGGGGAAAAAATAGTTAACCGCTTTACTGCTAGCTTTTGTTATATAATGACAATTTAATACGGTGGCTATTTTTTTGTTAACCTGCTTTAAAAAGGTCTTTCAAATGGTTAAATTAATCTTCTGATTAGCTGTGCCTGCCAGGTAAAATATAAGGAGGAAAATGATGTGGAACACAGCAGTGTAAAATGCGTTAGCCAGTCTTGGTAAACATGTCTATTTTAAATAATCAATGTAATGACAGGCAGCCATTTGCTTGGAAAATATTTTTTTTAAATACATTTTATTCTGTTTTACTGTCTGTGATCACACTGCTTTTTTTATCCCTTTTTTTTTCAAACACTGAAGATGCTCAGCTGAGCGACATGTTATTTAAAAAAAGAAAACAGAAATGTTTACCAAAATCAAGGTATAAAAGATCCGTGCAAATTGCCATGTAAAATGATCTGCACAAAAAGGCATCGGGGAAGAGAGGGAAGGCTGTGCCAAACAGATGGCACACCCTGCTGTGTTTTTGATTGAAAAAGAAAGGTAACATTTGCAGCCACGTCAAAGAGACAGTGATCAGCTAAACAAATTGGTCTCCGAAGTGCACCATTGCTGGAGCAAACCCTGCTGCAGGGTACGAGCGAGGTTGTATTTCACAATAATGCCGTGTGCGCGTCGTGGCTCTCCGAAGTGAAGGGAGATGTCCCCCTTTCATCTCTCCAAGGCGAACGAAAGCCTTTGTTGAGATACACTGCAATGTACTTTGCAAAAGTGGCAGAGAAACCCAGACAATGAATGTGGGGGGGTTTTTCTCTCTCTTTTTTTTTTTTTTTTTCTCTTGGTCATCTCCAAATCATATTCAGGGACAGCCCAGCACGTTTTCCATTTGGTGTATCAGGTGTCCAGGT